>JAUBNQ010000004.1:11966437-11984820 GCA_032353495.1 Ctenopoma kingsleyae | reverse complement strand
AGAGTTAGACAATATCGGTATGTCGAACATCCCTAATATATATATGTATATGTATATGTATATGTATATGTATATGTATATGTATATGTGTATATGTCCTATTTTTGTCCTTGATCTCTCCAGATTTCTATACAGAGATCACACTACTGACTATTGGGGCTATTTGTCACTTTAGCCTAAAGAAGCTGTTTTTTGTTAATTTTTTTTGTTTGTTTTTTATTGTGTACATATTGTCTATATTTCCTAGATGTATTCTAATAAAAAGAATAATAAAAAACAAAAATAATATGTCATAATAGCACTCCCAAAACTAATGGTGGCCTAAGACTTTTGCCCAGTACTGTATATGTCAGCTGCATCGTCATTGAGTAAAGTAAAGTAGTAGTTCTGTTGTTATTGTTAATGTTATTTTCCTGATTTTCCTTTCTTTTTCAGTGGATGATGTTCAAGTGTCCTGCTATCGAATCCTGACCAGCCTGTATGCCCTTGGCACTGGGAAAAACATTTACGTTGAAAGGTATCTGATCTTAAATGTGGTGTTAATTCGTCAAAGCCCCAGTGAAGACACACACTAACATGTAACAACTGTCCTTGTTGCCCTTAGACAGCTGCCAGCTCTCGGTCAGTGTCTGGCCACTCTGGCTGGGGCCATGCCTGTAGCCTTTCTGGAACCAGTGCTGAATATGTACAACCCCTGTTCTGTCTTTAATACCAAGAGTGCCAGAGAACGAGCCAGTGAGTCCTATTTAATTATTCTAAATTAAAGAGTGCATTACCAGGGATGGACCTAGGTGCCAAATCAAACAGTTGTCATCATTGTTGTGAGAGTGCTGTTCTTTAAAGATATAGAAGTACATAATTTGCTGATATAAAAAATGTTGTAATTACATGTCAGTCCACTGTGATGTTTGTAGTCCTAGGCATACCGGATTCTGTCGAGGAGATGTGTTCCGGGATGCCGCGGCTGGATGGCCTAATGAAGGACATTAATGACATGGCTGAGGCTGGAGCACGGTACACAGAGATGCCCCATGTGATCGAAGTGGTCCTGCCCATGCTGTGTAACTATCTGTCATACTGGTGGGAGAGAGGTCCTGAAAACCAGCTGGCCAGTGGAGGCAGCATCTTCTGCACCACCGTCACCTCTGAGCACCTCAGCCTCATTCTCGGCAACATCCTCAAGATCCTCAACAGCAACCTGGGCATCGACGAGGCCTCCTGGATGAAGAGGATTGCAGGTGACCAAGAGTTTCCACGCTCACTCCCACATCTTGAGTGTATGTGGAAGTGTGTGTAGAATATAGAACAGATAGACAGCAGTCCTGCTTGGCAGTTCAGCATTGTGATTATCTTTGTATAGTCATAAAGGTTATTATTGTTCACACTAACTACCATGCTTTCCTTTAAAACTAGAAACATTAAATATGTCAGAAAAACAGCAGCAAAATATAACACAAATGCTGTCACGATTGACTAAGTATAACATTGTTCGCTTCACTTTTCAGTATACGTGCAACCCATCATCAGCAAGGCCCGTGCAGATCTCCTGAAGAGCCATTTCCTGCCTACGCTGGAGAAGCTGAAGAAGAAGACAGTGAAGGTTGTGGCTGAGGAGGAGCTTTTGAAAGCGGACAGCAAGGGAGACACACAGGAGGCCGAGCTGCTCATCCTGGATGAGTTTGCTGTCCTCTGCAGGGACCTGTACGCCTTTTACCCCATGCTCATTCGCTATGTAGACAACAACAGGTTAGCTCACTGACTCGTGCATGATGAAGTCGCTTTAAAGGGATATTAAGGTCAAGGCAGTGCAGGTGTATTTGCAGAAAAAGTAAAGAGGATGTATTAATCTTCCCTTGGCACTGCAGGTCCAGGTGGCTGAAAGAACCAGATGCTGACTCCAATGAGCTCTTTCGAATGGTGGCTGAGATATTTATCCTCTGGTGCAAATCACATGTAAGTTTCATCCTCAACTCATACGTGTTGGACTACACAACGTCATAATCAGGACATAGGTGCTGCAGAGCAACAGTATGTTCACTTTCTCTTTCTTCAGAATTTCAAAAGAGAAGAGCAGAACTTTGTGGTGCAGAATGAAATCAACAACCTTTCCTTCTTGACTGGCGACAATAAAACCAAAATGTCTAAGGTAGGTCTTATATCTTCCCACTGCTTCTCAACACATTCAACTTCATGCCCTTATTCTGTAACTTCAGGCAAAAGATTAACACTCTTTTTAAGCATTTTATGTCTGGTGGCACCGTGACATATCTCTCCTAGGTTAAAAGAGAACATAAATAAGCAGAATCAGTAGAATAAGCGCAATACATGTTAACACTCCCTCTGCCATGTTAACGCATACATTTTTGTGTACATGTGCTAATGTGTTAACATGTAAGATGATCTCAGTAACTATGTGTAAACACACAGAGTACGCACGTGTCAAAATAAGATTATCTCTTATTGAAGCTTGTCTGCATCCAACTTGTCAGTGAGAGAGGGGTAAACCTCTTTGTAAATAAAATGACTGTAATAACCTTGACTTGTGACTGTGTGTTTGTGCGTGTATGAATTTATGCATGTTTTAACAGTAGATAACAGAAACTAACAATCATCCCTAAGTAGACAAATATTCTCCCATGCTGTCACCTGTGATAGGCATTACAGGGATTACAACTTTTTCTTTCTTGTCTGCCTGGTTTAAAGGCAAACAAATTGTTTTCATTGCAGTGCACATCCACATGAGGAATGTGCACATTCATTAATTGCCCTCTCACCCTTTTCTTCTGACTTTCTCTCTGTCTCTCTTTCTGTCTCTCTATCTTGAACAGTCCTTTAAGGAAAAGGTAGAGTGATGCAGTGCATGAGCTGTTTACCTGCCGGCTTATTGGCTTATATGCTCCAGTCATCAAGCAGAAAAGCCAATAGCTTGTGCCGCTGTGCTATATAGTAGTCCATAGTGTTATTACAGTTTATATTTAATTAACCTGATTATTTGTGACCTCCATTCATCAATGTGTGTGACTTGGTAACTTTGACCATTTCTCATTGCCTTATGGGCACAACACGTTTCACCTGGAGTAATGAAGTCCAGCCGTTCTGTAACAAATCATGTGATCACATGCCACCAGTGTGTTTGCATTTGATAGACTGTGGTACACCTGTGTGTTTGGTCAGTAGTTACCTCAGGGTGTTTACATTATGTTGTAGTAGATGTGTGAGAAGGGTCTGTCTGTGTTGTGTGTCTGTGTATATGTTATATTATGGAAATGAGTGTTTTCTCAGCTGCTTTAATTTGATTCTCGTAATATCTTAATGTTGCTAGCTCTGCCTTTCGTCTGAGTTGAGACTTTTTAATGCTTCAGTTGCACAGATTTAGTCTAGTCACAGCGCTGAAAAAGAAATGCCTCAGTTGCCTCTGGATTTTGTTCAAATATAGTGTGAGTGGTCCCGCTGTGAAATAAAATACTCTTAAGCTATCAGTTTAAAATTTGAAACGAAGTGCATTAATCATAAGCATCAATCTCAGCATAAAGGAGAAAATAGTATGTATTCCATTAAAAGATCAGCTTATCGATCCCTATAGTTGTTTTATTTGCCACTGTGTGTTGTTTGAGGTTAATATGATTTTTTCAGTCTGGAGGACAGGACCAAGAGAGGAAACACAAGAAGAGACGTGGTGAGTTCTACTCCATTCAGACATCATTGATTGTGGCCGCTCTGAAGAAGATGCTGCCTATCGGACTCAACATGTGTACCCCAGGGGACCAGGAGCTCATATCTCTTGCTAAGACTCGCTACCTTCTGGTGAGACTGGTCACACATTTAACATTAAAAGCTGATAAATTTAGGAAATAGAACATTAGAAAGTTTTACATTTGTATCCTATTTGGCATTAGAGAATTTTTTTTAATATTGGCTGCCATTGTTCAACAGAGAGACACGGATGATGAAGTCAAAGACCACATTCGGCAGAATATGCATCTTCGAGTGAAGGTGAGCAACTTGAACTCAAGTTCATCACTCTAAATTGTCATTATCTGTCTCCAAACTTTATATGTTGGTTTTTGACATAATTTAACACACTCCCAGTCAGAGGACCCTGCAGTGAGGTGGCAGCTAAACCTGTACAAGGACATAGTGATGCGGAGTGAGGGGCCTCCAGACCCTGAGAGGGTGGTAGACCGTATCCAGAGGATCTCTGCTGCTGTCTTCAACCTGGAGCAGGTCAACTTCAAACATTTATAGACTTCCAAGTACAGCTGCCACTTAGAATACTTTTTTTTACTAAACTTATACTTAAATAGACAATTGTGTGTTGTGTGAAAAACAAAGATTCATATTTCTAATCTGAACTGTTGCCCATTTTAAAGACCCTCTGCATAGGATGTCGTTTGTTGAAGAAAAACCTGTGTGCCTGATAAAAATGGCATCTCTCTGCAGTGATTTGTATTCACTGTTTTTCCTGATAGAGAATGACACCCTGAATAATAACCTTAACACTTCTTCTACTCTATTAGGTGGAGCAGCCACTGAGGTCCAAAAAATGTGTTTGGCAAAAGTTGCTGTCCAAGCAAAGGAAGAGAGCGGTTGTAGCCTGTTTCCGCATGGCCCCACTTTATAATCTACCAAGGTATTACTGTACGTTATTTACACCTACAGTGCTCTTCTTAAGATTTGTGATCATGCTAAGCAACCTTGAATCTAAGCTGATGCTCCACATTCGACTGTAGTAGAGAGATTGTGTGGTAAGTGCTGCAACATCACCTTTATGTTTGTTGGACAATTATGCCACAGGATGTTCTTCTTCTTCTGCTGTCTGACACGCAACTCTCATTTCTCTTTTCCTGGGTTCTGATCTTGTGTTAATGCACAGCTTCCCTCCCCCCGTTTGTAGGACAAATGTCTGGCCCGCAGCTGGTATCAAGAAGCAGAAAAGAGGGACACTAGCAATTTCATGCCCTGCTGCTCTGTAACTCAATCACTGGAAGTCAGGCAGAGCACTACAGTGGGCAGGAAAACAATTATGAGGCCCAACCTGAGGGTGGCCATCTTCAATATGTGCTCAGAAGATGCCGCCTGCCTGGCTGACAGCATGACTCATTTATTTAGAGTTGTTGACAGTGAAATATGGCATAGCTAATAATTATTAGACAGTGCTTACAATGTAGGCACTATAGTTTTTTTTGGAGTAAAAGATTTGTGTTTGGGGGATGAATGTGAAGCTTCTGGATAATGTCAGCTCTCCCTGAGTTTCACTCATTCAGATGTCATTTTTTTCTGCTTTGTGTTTATTCAGCTTTTGTTCTCCCCTCAAAGTGACACTCTATTGTACCTCATCCCCTCAGGCACAAAAATAATAATTACTTCCTGAATTCCTACCAACATATTTGGCTGGAGAAAATGCATGAGAACACAGACTATGACAGTCTGCTCTCCATGCTGACGGTAACGTACTGTAGCGTTGACCCATTGTTGCTGTACTTTGCATACCTTCCCTAATGCTTCCTCACGCACGTCCAGGCATAATTTCTTCTACAAAAAAAAAACAAACTCCCATTCAGATAATTTAACTGGTGTTTCCACTGGTCAGTAACGCAGCAAGCTGAATCGAGAACAAAATCTTTAGAGGAACAATTTGACAATTTGCTTTCTTGTCTGGAGTTAGATGATAGAAGAGATAGAGCTAGAATATACTGTACGTACACTGTACACTAAATAAGGAGCTGCTGCCTGGAGAGCACCTCTGAGGCTCACAAATTAACATGTTATTTCGCTGTACTATATAAAACTAATATACAGTATTGCACAACTTGCTATGTGAAAAAGGGGTAAGTTGGGGCTTTGTTTATATATGTTATAACTCCAGGAGATTTTTCCAGGCTGGCTGTTTACCCCTGTCTTCAGTCTTTATACTACACTATGCTAACTGTTCTCCTGGTGGTAGCTTCAGACAGGAAAGAGGTACTGATCTTCTCATCTAACTTTCAGCAAGAAAGTGAAAAAATTTACTCAATATGCAGTAATAAGATCAAGTCATTAAACAATTGCAATTTCTCACTGATGACGTCAAAATCAGTGTGAAGGTTTCCTGTAAGACCGACTGGATGTGCCAGTACCCTAAACTAACCAGTATTAACCTGTTCTGAAGGGTCTTTTCCACTCCTTTGCTCCACTTCAATCTAATCCGGGCTAATCTCCTCTCACCCCTCCTTAGGCATCGCTCTATTAACCTCTTCCTCCTGGCCTATCAGAGAATATGGATAGAAACAGAAGAGTACTCTTTTGAGGAGAAGCTAGTGCAGGATCTTGCAGTAAGTACTTGTGTCGTTCCCCCAGTGTCCTCATTCTGGCCTTTGCCCCTACCACTCCCCTTTAATCGTGTCATTGTCAAAAAGTGCTTGAAAGTTCCCCCCTCTACTGTGTACCATTGGGTCGTTCTCAGTGTTTTTCAACTAGCATGTCACAGCCACTGTGTACCATCCAACAGAGGTAAGAAAGCATCCTGTCATGATGCTTGGACTTACCAAATTTATGAAAGCTCTGTGTCTTTCTTAAATTTTCTCACCATAAAATTTCATGCTTTAACTTTGTTGAAAACATGAAGCAGAAGAAACAGAGCTCATGTCTCCTTTCTTGGAGAACAATTTAATTTATAAAATTTATAACTGAAATATCATGAAGGCAGTTGAAGCCTCGACAAGCTATCGTGTCCGTGTGATTTTTCTTTTTAATAATGAAATGAATATCAAATTTGAATTCATACATTTTGGAAATCTAATCTTTGTGTAACTGTTTCAGTAGTCATGTCATTTTAAGATTATGTAGATTAATTAAATCCACAGAGCATCACAACAGTTAATAAGGGTTAAGGGTACAATAGATGAAGAACTTAATGATTCAGCCAACTAACAAACAACCCCCAGAGTGTGATATGATGAGTTGTTTCTGCTCTAGGATAAAATGATAGTAAACTGGGCTGATGGAGAGTCATGCTTAACTCCATGCTACACATTTTAACACTTCTCGACATCAGCTTTTGCATGTTTGCGTTCGTGTGCCAACATGTGTGTGGATGCACCTGACTGTATTCATGCTTTTTGTTGTGCTTGTCTGCATACTGTACCTAATCTTCTGCAGGTAAGCAATGCATAGCTAATTGACAGCTAAATAGTATTGGTCCTAAAACATGCTACAGTACAGATTTGTTAGTCTATGTAGTTGACATTGAGAAAATATGCCTGAGCTCCACTGTTGACTATATTTGATTTGTCCAGAAAACGCAGCCAAAAGTGGAGGAAGAGGAAGAGGAGGAGGTTAGAAGGCAGCCAGATCCTCTTCATCAGCTCATTTTGCATTTCAGCCACAATGCTCTAACTGAGTGCAGGTAAATACACACTTACTGTCACACACCTCTGAGCCTGGCACCAGGATTCATTGTTCCATCTGTGCTACATAATTGTTTTACCTCTTAGCTGATAAAGAGCTGCTTTAAAGTAAATCATGGCCATATATTTTATGCTGGGAGAGAAACACAAATGTCTTTTGTATTTTTTATGCTGCTTACTATACAGTATGTGCAATACTGTATACTGCAGTGTCTGTAAATATAATCCCTGGAAATTACTTACTGTTTAAAGATGAGATGTGATTTTGAGCTATACAAGTTTTAACCACTTGACATTTATCATCCTGTTTGTTAGTTCTTTGGAAGAGGATCCCCTATACATTGCATATGCAGATATGATGGCAAAGGTATTTCACTCTCTTAATTACTTTTACAGATGTCCTCTGTTCAGCACAAAATTGCCGGTTTGACTGATTTGGTACTGTCTTTCAGAGTTGTGCTGAAGGTGAAGAAGGAGAAGAGGAGGAAGGAAAAGAGAAAACATTTGAGGTGCTATTGATTTCTCAGGGAATATTGTTCCACTTTGTATTTGAAACATTTAAAAGTGGTGCATACTGTATTGTAATTTCCCCACAGGAAAAGGAAATGGAGAAACAAAAGATGCTGTATCAGCAAGCCAGGCTTCATGACCGAGGGGCTGCAGAGATGGTGCTTCAGATGATCAGTGCCAGCAAAGGTACACTATGTAAAACACACATTTATCTCTCTGCCTTCATGCCATTACACCTTTGGTATAACTATGATGTTTGATTTGTGGCCATCAGGTCGACTGGGTGCTATGGTGACGGTCACCCTCAAACTGGGCATCTCCATTCTTAACGGCGGAAACATACTGGTCCAGCAGGTGCACATCACTTTTCCTCCACATATAGTGTAGAAAACAGCAGCAGATCACTATTAATAATGCTTTTATTTTGATGCAGAAAATGTTGGACTATCTGAAGGAAAAAAGGGATGTTGGCTTTTTCAAAAGTTTATCTGGACTGATGATGTCTTGCAGGTAATGGAACCATGACCAGTTGTCACATGCAAAATACGAAATCTAATTTTTGTTTATTAACTGTAGCTTAAAGGAGACTTATTAACACACTAATTATGTGCATTGAATTCAGGTTATTAGTTGTAGTAAGTACTACCGAGACTGTACTGTACAATGTTGTCTGTGGCTTTGGGGGACGCCATTATTTGCATTTTGGGAAACGTAGCATTCTGTGTTTTTGGAGCTTGATGTGAAGCTATTTGGTGAGTCCCCTAATTTCATGGACGTGCAATACAAAACTTCTGGTGTGCCCATTGAAAATACAGAATTTAGAATTTAAAATAAAGAATTTAGAAATCCAAAGTTCATCACAGTTTGATCTTTGTCTTTCGTCTCTCTCAGTATCCTGGACTTGAATGCTTTTGAGAGGCAAAACAAAGCTGAAGGTCTGGGGATGGTTACTGAAGAAGGCTCAAGTAAGTGAGGATAATAAACACAGAAAACTATCTGATACAAAGAATCATGAAAAAAGAGTAGATCTGTGACCGTAATGTGGTGCTGAATAAAAAATACACCAGTGGATATCTGTGCGACAATTTGTGCTCTGCTCTCTGTGTGTTGCCAAATGTTGACCTGCTGCATAACTGAGCATCTTTTATAACTCAGAATTTCAAGTTTATGAAAATGAATGCTTCTACCGTTTTGCCTTAGCAACACCGTCAGTTTTCAGACACCAAGCAAAGCATGTAGAAGTCTTGTTACAATGAGACCATTCAGGCTCATGCAGTTATTGTTGTGTTGTCAGGCTTGTAACGTATTATAAGCTTGATGACACATTTGCTACTTAAACCCATCTCCATGTCACGTTGGTCACTCGTGTGTCATGTTTTATGTCATCATCATCACCGTGCAGGTAAACCTGTACTACTGTATGTCTAAGTCCTGTCTGGGCCTTGTCTACC
Source organism: Ctenopoma kingsleyae (assembly GCA_032353495.1). Classification (NCBI taxonomy): domain Eukaryota; kingdom Metazoa; phylum Chordata; class Actinopteri; order Anabantiformes; family Anabantidae; genus Ctenopoma; species Ctenopoma kingsleyae. The sequence goes on along the minus strand of JAUBNQ010000004.1, from coordinate 11,975,474 downwards.
ACTTAAAAGCAGCTAGAGTCACAAGAACTTCCATATAAAAGTCCACTTTAGGTTTATGGGTCTCTCTTTAACGTGATGGGTTACATACAGTATATACATGCATTCTTTTCATATATCAACTCATTTGCACCACATACACTCAGGCATAAGTGATGGTAACTGTTAGTCTGGTATTGTTATTCTGTCTAACCTGTAATCAGAACAGCTGCCTATAGTGCAGACTGTCCTTTAATACTTTGTGTAATTGTAACCGCATGTCAGTGTTGCAAATCAGTGTTGGTATGTAAATATATTTCTATAGCTCTATCATTCTCTCCTGTTCCTAATTATTCTGATTGAATATCAATGTCTTCTCCTTTGCTTATGTCTGCTTTTGTTTTGTTTGTTTGTTTTCTTCTGATCATGTTTTTTATGTCATCGGTTGCAGTCAACGTCAGTGAGCAGGGTAAATACATGGTTTAGATTCTACATTCTATGCAATGCTGAGATCTTGGTTGCTCTCCATTCAACTCCTTGCTCCCTCTCCTTGTTTCCTCCTAATCCTTCTCTGCCCTCTTCCTCCTCCACCTCCTCCTCCTCCATCCTTTTCCTGAATGCAATACAATCACCTACTCTGTAGCCTGGACTGAAGGAACGTATGCATGCTCCTTTGGCATCTGGATAGATGGTTCAGTCCATGGTCAGGTGCCCCAAACTGACTCAAATCTCCTCACTTCTTTTATAAGAAGTCTTTGCTTGTCATTTGTGTGGGGTGTTTTTTGTTTCTTAATTTTTACTAACCAGCGTGTAATAAGAAATAAATCTCCCAAAGCTTTGTATGTACTGTAAGAGACAACAAAGCTTTGCTGGTGTTAAACAACAAAGCTCAGTTTTATTCTTGTTATAAACCTTAATTTAATTTGTGAAATGATGCACTATACCTTGTATGCGCGTTCTGAGCCCTCAATATAGCGCCCATTATTTGATGCTGTTTGACAGCTAGACTGCAGCTTTATTAGGAAGTGAAAGCTATGCAAGCTCTAATGCCTGCACTGACATTATAATGATGGGTCTTTGACCTTCTTATCATTGGATGGGACCGTTAATTTTATTTTCTGTCCTCAGGTTCCAAGGTACTACAGAATGATGAGTTCACTAAGGATCTCTTTAGGTTTCTGCAGCTTCTGTGTGAAGGCCACAACAATGGTAGGTGAACGCTTTTACGCACAGCAAAATTAGGACGACGTTGCCCAAACCTACATGTCTGTAAACAATACAGGTGTGAATAACCTTCTCTGCAACCAATTGTTTTTTTAGATTTTCAGAACTTCCTGCGGACTCAGACAGGGAACACAACTACAGTCAACATCATTATTAGTACTGTTGATTATCTATTGAGGCTCCAGGTATGCTATCGCTACAGAAAAATATATTGCCTGTATTTAATCACCAAATTTAATGCGTTAAATGTATTTATTTTTCCTCTATTAGGAATCCATCAGTGATTTCTACTGGTACTACTCTGGTAAGGATATTATTGATGAGGCCGGTCAGAGGAACTTCTCCAAAGCTCTGGCAGTGGCAAAGCAGGTCTTCAACTCTTTAACTGAGTATATTCAGGTATAGGATCACAGTGCAACACAACAAGAACTACAGTAATTATATGTAAAGTAAATGTGCACACTGAATATTTCTGATCAAGTGATTAAATCCTTTCTCTCTGTATCTACTCTGTGCCCTGTGTGTACAGGGTCCATGTATTGGGAACCAGCAGAGTCTGGCTCACAGCAGACTGTGGGATGCAGTGGTGGGCTTCCTACATGTTTTTGCCAATATGCAGATGAAGTTATCACAGGTATTTTGTTTACAACAAAGCAATGGTGTTGCTATATACTTGTTTGGGATGGAATGTGATGAAATACATTTAGTACTGTACTTTACATCGGTATTAAAATTTTATGCTTAAAGTACTTGTAATGGAGTATATTTATATGAATTTGTTTTTACACAATTAAAACACATTAAACACAAAAGTCTGTCAGCCAAAGGCTCCTGTAAAATATTTATTGCCACTAGAGGTCTCTCTAAGCTAAAGAATCACCCCAGACTACTGCAGTACAGTTATGTATGCTTTCTCTCAGCTATATGATTTATAACTCCATCTATTAAATTTCCTCCTTTACCAATAAGGCAAGAGTGGGGCGAAAACTAACCACCTAACCTTATCTCATGGTCACTAGAAAGAACTTGGTCTGACAGCAGAAGCCAGGATGAAAGAGAGCACAGGTGGATGACTTTGAATTTAGTGCATCAGAGTACACATCAGATTTATGGCATGCTGTATACAGGTTCCACAGAGACACTAAATGAGTCTGACTGACCTAGCCATCTGCTCCTGGACCGTAAAATAACATTAACCCTGGTGCTGATGGATGGATGTTACCTAGAAGGGCCTTTTGGGCCGCAGCAGGCCTATTGTGGGTTCCTACTAATTGTGGCAGCCTTGATCTCTCCAAATGCAACTATGGGATATTAGACAGAGTAGCAGAACCTTTAGAGATAGGCGGTCACATCTGTGTGATATGGTATAGTGTGATTCACAAGGTTTCCTTACTCAGTCTTCTGTTAACAGGATTCCAGTCAGATTGAATTACTGAAGGAACTACTGGACCTGCAGAAGGACATGATTGTCATGATGCTTTCTCTTCTTGAAGGTTGGCTTTTCGATGGCTCATTGACACCATATGAGCTGTGCCTATAGCACAGCTGTACAACAAAGTCACAAGGATATTTCCTCTTTTATGACTTTCATCAATTTAATCAAATGTTGACAGTAGCATCTTTGCTCTATCTTAATGGGGAGTGTTGCTTTTTACTGTGTTTACTGACAAACTTTCTGTGTCACTTCCCAGGTAATGTTGTCAATGGTACTATTGGGAAACAAATGGTGGACACCTTGGTGGAGTCCTCTAGCAACGTGGAGATGATCCTCAAGTTTTTCGACATGTTTCTCAAGTTGAAGGACTTAACCACATCAGACAGCTTCAAGGAGTATGACCCAGAGAGCAAAGGGGTCATCTCAAAGAAGGATTTCCAGAAGTCCATGGAAAACCAGAAACAGTATTCCCAGTCTGAGATCGAGTTTCTCCTCTCCTGTGCTGAGGCTGATGAGAATGACATGTTCAGCTATGAGCAGTTTGTGGAAAGGTTTCATGAACCAGCCAAGGACATTGGCTTTAATGTAGCTGTGTTGTTAACCAATCTCTCAGAGCATATGCCTCATGATGCTCGCCTCTCAACGTTCCTTGACCTAGCTGAGAGTGTTCTCAGCTACTTTGAACCCTTTTTGGGTCGTATTGAAATCATGGGTGGAGCAAAGCGCATCGAGAGAGTGTACTTTGAAATCAGCGAATCAAGTCGTACCCAGTGGGAAAAACCTCAAGTGAAAGAGTCGAAGCGCCAGTTCATCTTTGATGTCGTCAATGAAGGTGGTGAGAGTGAGAAGATGGAACTGTTTGTCAACTTCTGTGAGGACACCATCTTTGAGATGCAGCTAGCGTCTCAAATTTCAGAGCCAGACCCAGTGGAGCGCCCAGAGGAAGATGAAGAAGACACCCAGAGTGTGGTGGAGAACCAAGAGGAGGAAGATGAGGAGAACATGATGCTGGAGTCTTCCTCTGCCTTCACAATCGCCTGTGTCTCCATGAGGAAAAGCCTCTGCCACTTGCGGCAAATGCTTACTTTCAAGAGCATGAGGCGACAGTACAGAAAATTTAAGAAGATGAGTGTGAAGGAGATGGTGCGAGGCTTCTTCTCCTTCTTCTGGTTGATCATCACAGGACTGTTCCACTTTGTCTACAGCCTAATTTGGGGTTTCTTTCACATTTTGTGGACGACAATGTTTGGGGGTGGCCTTGTTGAAGGGGCTAAGAATATGAAGGTGACAGACATTTTGGGAAACATGCCAGATCCCACTCAGTTTGGCATCCACGGAGATGTGTTAGAGGCTGAAAAGATGGAGGCAAATGAGGCATCAGCGTTGGCAGAGATGGGCCAAATGGCTCAGGGAGATGCAGCAGAGGCAGACCTGATGGCTGAGTTGCTTAACATTCAGCCCAAGAAGGAGGGAAAACATGGGACTGAGCCAGGTTTGGGGGATGTGTCTGAGGTGGTTGTAGGGGATGCTCCATCCATTGCCAGTGCTGTCAAGCAGAAGAAGGCACAGGTCAGTCCTCCTGTGAAAGACTATTCCTTTCACATACTTTAGACACATTTGTTATATCTTACAACAAACATTAGTTACTGATCATTGTAATTGTATTTGTTATAGATTGCTGCAAAGAAGAGAGCTGCAAATGGAGACTACAAATCTGATTCAGAAAAAGGAGAGTGAGTGCTCTATAATTTGATGGCATTTGGTTTGTCACAACACCTTTGTTGATTGTTGCCATTATTGGAATATTTTAGAAGGATATTTCCAAGAAAATCAATTTATAATACCTGTACCTACGTATCTCTGTGCTTCTGCGGTTTTGTTCTTCTCATACAGTATGTCACATGCATATGTTTATATATATCTTGCAGCACCATGTATCAGTGTGTTACTAATAAAAAATTGTTATGTTGCAGTTCAGAAGATGGTGAGAAGAAGGACCATGACAAGGCTAAAGACGAAGGCCCTCCAGAGCTTTCAGTAAAAGAGAAGAAAGCCCCAAAGAAGAGACTCGGCCAGAAGAAAGAACTACCTGAGGCCTTTATGGCCAGCTTCTTTGCTGGCTTGGAGATCTACCAGACCAAGATGCTGGTCGGATGATTTCCTCATTTGCATTGTTGTTTTAAAGCAATCATTTGATTAGGCAGAGATCATTCATAAAGATATTATTATTTTTCACAGAATTACCTGGCCAGAAATTTCTACAACCTTCGCTTTTTGGCACTTTTTGTTGCCTTTGCCATCAACTTCATTCTTCTCTTCTACAAAGTAAGCTTATAGTCAAGCAATCGTATATACAGATTTTTGTAACTGCATTGGTAAATACTGATACTGGTAATTACTAATGTCAGGTAACCGGTGAGTACTCGGATGATGAAGACCCCTGGAATGGTCAAGGCAGAGTTGGAGACGAGGAAGACGAAGGTGCACTTGAGTACTTTGTTCTACAAGAGAGCACGGGCTACATGGCACCAACACTTCGCTGTTTGGCAATACTACACACTATAATATCGTTCCTGTGTGTAGTGGGATACTACTATCTGAAGGTAAAGTAACACCGGATCACCAAAAATACTATTTGATATATTTTATACTTGACATTTAGTATTTTTAGTATGTTCTTATGTGTAATAAGTATAATAGTTTTAGCCACCATTGTATTTTTATAAATAGCCTTAGCACTTTTACTGTAGTCAATACATTTTTAAACACTTATTTTATACAATTCTTGTCACTGTCAGCAGTAAACAGGATGTACTGTATATGCAGCATACTGTGATCAAATGTAAGATACATATTTTAGTAGACCAGTGAAGCAGGCACATTGTCTTTGTCTAAGGTGCCGCTGGTAGTGTTCAAGCGGGAGAAGGAGATAGCGAGGAAGCTGGAGTTTGCAGGACTCTACATCACAGAGCAGCCATCTGATGACGACATCAAAGGACAGTGGGACAGACTGGTCATCAACACGCCGTGAGTCAGCAACAGCGTCAGTGTCATTAACTTTTAGAAGAAAAGGTTTCATGGTTTGTTTTTGTGTTTTTTGTTGTTTTATCAGGTCCTTTCCAAACAACTACTGGGATAAATTTGTCAAACGCAAAGTAAGTGGATTATGTAATTTTTACACAATCTGTTAGGCACATAAAACACAAATCCTATCTGGTGATATTTGCTAAATGTCAAGTGCAGTGTCATCTTCTAACATGTTTCTGTTTTGCTGCTGTTTGCAGGTGATTAAAAAGTACGGAGACCTGTATGGAGCAGAGAGGATAGCAGAGCTGCTGGGATTGGACAAGAGTGCCCTGGATTTCAACCCCACTGAGGAAACTGTCGCCAAGGAGGCTTCACTGGTGTCATGGTGAGAGATTAGACAGATAAAGCTCAGACAGGATAAACCGCTTGAGGCAAAAATGGAGGTCAAATAGAAAAATTTGAGAACCTCATATCACTTTATCTTTGTTGCTAGGTTGAGCTCAATCGATACAAAATACCACGTCTGGAAAATGGGAGTTGTGTTTACAGACAATGTAAGTTGGGACACAAGTTGGGATGATAAATTGCTGTGTTGTGTGGTTTTATGGATGGCTGAGTGAATCATTTGATGGATGGATGGATGGAGAAACAGCTTGACTGATTATATTATAAGTGAAGAGGTGAACTCGAATAAATTTCTCACTTTGCTTCTTTACCAGTCATTCCTGTATCTAGTATGGTACACCACCATGTCAATTCTGGGTCACTACAATAATTTCTTCTTCGCTGCCCATCTGCTGGACATTGCCATGGGCTTTAAGACCCTCCGCACCATCCTCTCCTCCGTCACACACAACGGCAAGCAGGTGAGGAATATGTACAGGATGCAGGTCTTCTTCTAAGCAGCAGGGGTCACTGCAGAGTTGGTGGTTGGGGATGGAGTATAACCGCTATTCCCCAGCCTGCAACCACAAGCCAGTTTTCACAGTTTTCTTGTTCCTGTCGATGAACTGACGGCATCTTGGGTAATCCTAGTGTCAAGCCTCTTGTCAGCTCTGCCAACTAAAAATAAATAAAGGTGACCAGCTGCATCATAATGTGTTATTTGTGCTCCTTTTACCAAATTAAGATATAAGAGCAAAGGCACTAAAACCTTTGGAACATGCAGTACTTTGTCTATTTAAATCCATAAACTTAAAGCTTGTTCAAACACTTTTGTTCACCTAAATATAACACTCTCACAAAATGACAGCTACAAAGCCTTGATATGTTAATGCCTTTACAAGTGGTTATAGTTAAGATATTAGCAAACGTATTTACACATTTACAGTACACATTACAATGTTTGCATTGCATTAGATTTGTGTGTCTGGTTGATCTTACTTACTTTTTCAAATTTTGTTCATTAGTTCCTGACAGCTATATATTGGTTTCTCTATACTTGCTCCACATGGTATCATACTTCTGGCTTGTGTGAACCTCTTTACAAAATGTTTTAATGGATAATAGATGTTAAGAAGATGTCTGCCTGAACAAGGATGTGTGATCACATATAATCTGCATGTGCTATGTTCAGTCAGGTGACTTTGCATGTCTCCCTCGTGAGATAATTAAAAGAACCAAAGGAAGGAGAAGCAGTGCGACTGAGGATGCGTACAGTACAGTAAATGAATTTAGATGCACTAAGTATCCTTTGACATTTGAGTTCAGATGGCTCAAATGGCTTTATTTAAATCCCATCTGCCAGGATTTCTCATGTGCGCTGACCAGAGGCACAAATAAAAATTTAATGTCACCATTAAAGAGTGGAAATGCACCCAAATGTCAAGACCACAAGGAATTGCCAACATCTCCCAAACTCAGCTGCCTGGACAGACTAATTAATCTGTCAATCACACTGCAGTTTATCTCTCCTTTCACTGTTGATGCTGTTTAAGTTCACAAGTAAATCAGTTTATCAGCAGTTCCTGGGTGGAGTTTTATGCCAGATGTAAAATAAAAGGCTGTTTTTTTCACTCTTATAAATGATAAATAACCAAATCTTCACATCCCTTCTACTAATTTGAACTTTTCCTTTCTCACCACCTGCTCTTCGCTTGCCATCGGCTAATATGTTACCTGTGAGGCTTTTTATAGAAAACAAAGTGGAGCTGTCAGTCCTGCCTCTGCTGTGTCCTGTGTGTTGCTATGTAAAGTTTATAATGATGGCTCACTGTGTTCCTCTGTAGCTGGTGTTGACAGTGGGCCTGCTGGCAGTCGTGGTCTATCTCTACACTGTGGTGGCCTTTAATTTCTTCAGGAAGTTCTACAACAAGAGCGAGGATGACGATGAGCCGGACATGAAGTGTGATGACATGATGACGGTAAGTATTAGTCACACATGTTTTTGTTTGGGCCTCAAACTGATGCTCAGCCTCACACTCATGTTTCCACAGTGCTACCTATTCCACATGTATGTCGGGGTGAGAGCAGGAGGCGGCATCGGGGATGAGATTGAGGACCCAGCTGGAGACCCCTATGAACTCTACCGTATACTTTTTGACATCACCTTCTTCTTCTTCGTCATCGTCATCCTCCTGGCCATTATTCAAGGTGAGATCCAGCATTTGATCTCTAGTGGTCTAGAGAAACTTCCTAAACTGAATGAAAATTATTTAGTATTTAAATAAATTCAGTCTCTGAATTGATCTAAATTTGTAGCACATATATAACAGTAGTATATTCATATTACATGCTGTACTATATTTTTAGGAAGTGAGTGGTGTAAGATTTTGGTTGCTGATTGATTACCCAGATACATTATGATACGCTCACAGTAATTCCTTTGTGGTTGTAGGTTTGATCATTGATGCCTTTGGAGAGCTGAGAGACCAGCAGGAACAAGTCAAAGAGGACATGGAGGTGAGAGGAGATTTCATTCTCACCCATACTTTCCAACCTGCGCTGCACTGTAAGGTGGTTCAGAGAAAACAGGGGTGAAATGAGAGGTTTTGCCCTCTAAAGGAAAATATTATATACATTGCTCAAAAAAATGAAAGGAACACTTTTTAATCAGAGCATAGTATCAAATCAGTTAAACTTCTGGGATACTGACCTGGTCAGTTAAGTACCAGAGAAGTTAATGAAATTAACAACAGGTGCACTAAAGGGCAGTGGCGGCTGGTAATTTTTTTATTTTTTATTTTTTGGGAGGGTGCACCTTTGCAAGTCAGTTTTCAGATGCACTCTAAGAATGGTGGTTTGGTTTCTACTAGTGGTGAAATGCATTTCACCACTAGTAGAAACCAAACCACAATTCTCATGCATCACACTGCTTTAAAATATTAAATTAACATGAAAATACACAGTCTGTGTTTTCAGTCATTTACTATTTAT
>JAUBNQ010000004.1:11955073-11966337 GCA_032353495.1 Ctenopoma kingsleyae | reverse complement strand
TTACCTGTCTGAATCCAGACTCGTTCTTTTCCTGACAGCTGACAGAGGAGGCAGGAGAAACAAACCAAAGCTCCAGTTTCAGGACAGACAGTTAGCCAGGACTTTTTCTCAGACCAGTTTCTGGAGAAAGATGTAATTTCTTCCTCTGTCTGGTGTTTGTTGTTAGATTTTTATGTCCAGCTGGTCGGGTCTGGAATCTTTAATCTTTTCCTGTGGGTTTCTTCTGTTGAACGGTTCACTTTTCAGCAACTGAATAAGCATTATCCATGACAAAAAAGTGCTCCTCTGACTGACTGTAAACAAAACACAAGCACTGCGGTGAACTTCCGGTTGAATTTCCGGTCTGGAGCTGTGACGCCAGTCTCCAGGTTCTCCTATACTTTGTACTGGAAGGGGTTCCAGTGCACATGCACCAGTTACAGCGTAGGTCTACGGTAAAGATTTTTGCACGCCAAAGGAACAGGAAATACGTCACATGACCATTCAGTCACGGAGTGAGAGAACATTTTAAACTACGAATGTCTCTGACCAAACCATTAGAAACAGATTTCATGAGGGTGGCCTGAGGGCTCCACGTCCTCTAGTGGGCCCTGTGCTCATTGCCCGGCACCATGGAGCTGGCTTTTGCCAGAGAACACCAGACGTGAAAGGGTCTGGAGAAGCCATGCACACAAGCACGTGGAGGCCATACATACTACTGAGTACCATTTTAAGTTGCTGCAATGATATTTCAGCAAATTGGACTAACGTGCTGCATCAGTTTTTCAGTTTGAATTTCTTGGTGACTTTGAATTAAGCCCTCTGTAGGTTCATTAAATGATGTGACATCTTTTTGTTCACACATTACACATTCCATATCAGTATGGATATCCAGTTTGACTTTTTTTTTTTCAGTTGAAATCTAATGTGTTTTCAAAGTGTTCCTTTAATTTTTTTGAGCAGTGTATATAGATTTTCAAGATGTTACTTATTGTGACTTAATGAAACTAAGACGTAAGGACAAGTTATTTAATTTCATTTTAACGGTATACATATTTGCCTAAAACTACCATTGAGAGGAACTGATCTCGGTCATGCATCCATAATATCATAATCAATCTGGCAGATGATGAACAAATGGCAGATGAAGACAAAATTCCTTTCCTTTAAGGGCATCTTGAGTTTAGACATGTGGCCTACTTTTGTTTTTTAAGCTTTCCATCTCTCTTTAGAGTCTTTTAAACAATAGTCAGTAAGGCCAAATGAAGGTCACAGCAGACTTTTGGTCACTTATCTGATCCTTAAGAGACTGTGATGACGGGGGAAATAAATATTTTGTTTAAAAAGTGAGTGAAATAAATCAAATTTCAGAGGAATACATGAGAATATGCAATGTGGGATTTCAAGAAAGGACAGAGAAAATTATGTCAGGTTCATCTCACTTAGCCCAAGGGTATTGTCTCAGATTAGTCTATTAGTTTATTTGACAGTGCAGATTAATGAACATTGCTCTAAATGTGCCAGAGTTCGCCAAAAGGCTATTTTTCATCTGTACTCGTTGGACAGATGTTACAAATCTGCACCCAAAAAAAACAGGACATAAGAATATAAAACTAAGTTTTCTATGACTTTAGAAAGCTCAGAAGTCTTTTTACATAGGCTGAGTAATACAAACCACAATGAGGAAAGTGGACACTGTGTAAAATCAGTGGAATTCACCTTTAAGAAAAATGCAAAACATCCTCTTGATTTTTTGGTTTCCCACAGTGAACCAAAGGAAAAAGAATAAAAGAGAGTATGCGCTATAATAATCTCTTTTTTTTTCTGTCTTCAGACCAAATGTTTCATTTGTGGGATTGGTAATGACTACTTTGACACAACACCTCACGGCTTTGAGACTCACACCTTACAAGAGCACAATTTGGCCAACTACCTGTAAGTACATGACTTATATAAACTTTAAATTAACTTTTTTTTGTATATTCATCACATCCATGTATCATTATCTTTCCCAAATACATGTTGCCTCTTTCCTGTAATTTAACCATATGATTGATGGCTTCAGCACTTTACAACAGCATTAGGGCCAGACTCGCTAATAGCCGCAGCGATCCAGAACACTAGATCCCTTCAGGTATTCTTTCCATCTGTTTCCCTCTGCACTCCCTCCACTGTTTCTGTATAATGTTCATGACAATAGAAAGACTCCAGTCCATTTGCACTCATCTGGCCGGAGGATATGAGAGCGACCTCATTATGTTGCTTCATTACTATTTAATGCCATGAACTTTATTGGAAAATAGGTTTGTGATATCATGCTCTCATACAGTTTTCATCAGGATTTGCTGTGATGCCCACAGAGCTAGAGCGGCCCGTTGCTATATGCACTTGATTTGGGAAACAACAGGTGATTCGGTGAGGGAGATGAGATATTAGTTTGTTTAGACACTTGCATTACAAATTGCAAACCCTCCTAGTAACACAAAATATGACATTTCGTGTGAATATTGTGTCGCAGAATTCAAATATGCCCTATGAAAAAAATGGTCTCTTATCTCTGTTTTGTGTAGTTTTTAACCATGATAAGATGTTTACGTAAGAGAATGTGAAAACTTGTCATTGTTTTTTGGTGTGACATTTTTGTTTTGTCTAACTGACGTGGCTTTTCCTAAAGGTTTTTCCTGATGTACCTTATCAACAAGGATGAGACAGAGCATACCGGTCAGGTACAGTATGATTCTGCAATAACAACCTTTCTCAGAAGAATCTTCAACCAATCAGAAACAATGAAAATGTTTTAACCTGTCACTGCTTGAGATATTGTAGTGCATCTAAACCTAAATATCAAATTGTTCTGACCAGTATTAGTATCGAATTTAAATTGCTATTATTTTTATTTAGTTGAACTACAGCCTTGCATTTATTGTCTACACAGTAGTAAATAAGATAGTGATGTTGGGTAGATGAGTAATACTTTGACATCTTTGTGTGTATGTGTCCAGGAGTCGTACGTGTGGAAAATGTACCAGGAGCGATGCTGGGACTTCTTCCCAGCTGGAGATTGCTTTCGCAAACAGTACGAAGATCAGCTTGGATAAAGCAGATGCATCCTCTTTACCTCTGTCCATATTAAGAGGGCTGCTGGAGAATGTAGTCCCACAACACCACACAACAGCAATGCTTTAGACGGGCCTGGGAGACGATGGGGCAAAACTACGTCATCTAAAAAAAAAAAAAAGGATCACCAAGGTCTGATGTACCCAACCTTGGTAGAGTGGCAGTGCATGAGGAAAGGACTGCTCTGACATTTAGATTTCTTTGAGTTTTGGGACTTGTTTTTGACAGAGTGTTGCCTTTTACTCCACATAACCCCAAAACATTGCACAATTGTTTTTTTTTTTGTCTTTTTGAGAAACACTGGGTTTTGTGGTGTTTATGGAACAACGTGTCAGTCATATTATGCACAAGAACCCAACTTCAGTATTTTGAGAACTGAGACTTAATGGCAAAGAAAAAGCAGAGTATATAGTAGATTTATGTAGTGTGCAGAAATGTGATACTGTATGGAGTTTGTTTCAGATATTGTAACCTCGCATAGTGAGATGAAATTTAGAATGACGTGGCAAAAAGGTTTATAAGTAGATAAAAAATGTCTACATTTTATCATGAAGTGCCTTACAGTACTGTATCTACATTACAATGAAGCTATGCAAAACCTTTGTTTTTCTTTATTGTAAGTACGTACAGTAATTTTACTGGAACAGTAAAAAGTAACTGTCCAGATATGTAGTTTGTGGCTGAAATTTTTCATTTGAACATGGAAGAACAGCATTGGTTTGATTTATTTTTAGCTGAATGCAGCATACCTGCAAAACTCAAGGTAAAAAGTGTGTTAATGACACATCAGAATTTACTGAATCTTCAAACAGGAACAAAAATCTAATTGCTATTGTATGGCCATTTGTATGTAGTAGCTTTGCTGATCTGTGCATTTCTTTTGATGGAAAAAATAAAGAAATCAATGCCAGAAATGTTCATATCGTCACTGTTTTTTGGGGTATGCAAACTCAAATTTCATATTCTAGATACATTCAAAACAACATGTTGAGCTTCTCCTCAGTCTGTTCACATATCGTGTTGGCATAATAACATAATAAGCTACTACAAGTCTAAAAGCTCTGGGACAGTGAACCATTTCAGTCTCTAAATCAGCAAGATGCAACATCTGTCCCTGTGGCTAATCCAGAGCTACTAATAAAATACTTTACCTAGCGAATGCAAACAGCCTTCAGATTTAGATCTAACTTAATGTCATTCAGCCAAAACCTCAAAGCTGAGTAGGTCTGCACAGACAGGTAGGATGGGAGATTTTGTGCTGTTGCCCTGTTGCCATCTGTCAGCTCAGATCATGTCACCACACCTCAGGCACCACACAGTGCTGCAGCCTGCTGCTGAGAACAGCTCTGCCCACTCAACCCCTCATCTGGCGTCTGTAACAGCACGGCATGTCAACTGGTTTTTGTGGTCCCAGCAGCACACTACGAGTGAATTATACATTTTAAAATTAGTTGTGACTCATTGCTATTATTCCTCTGCACAGTAACCATCAGATAAAAAGTGACATTTCTCGCTAATTGATTTAAAAAGCTGTGACTGCCACAGATTAAGTATTTGGTAAATGTTGTTTTGAGTGCACCGTTCAAAGTAAATGTCAGAGGAAACTAAGTTTAAAGTTTTCTGTATGATATTTTATGCTTTAACAAGCAAAGAGGCATTTGTGGACATCCATAGTCATGTTTCAGCAAATATTAAAAAAATAATATTGTATCATGATGTTTTGTTTGCTTTCAGTTTCCAATAAATCAAACAAACCTGAAACAGTAGCTAACACATAATGTGGTCTTAAGTAATAGATGGTGCAGGCAATGTTAGAAAAAAAGATTTCTGAGTATCCACCATCTTCTGTGTTGCTCAGATACTGTATAATGTGATTCAAAATTTTAAGACATACAAATACATGGATAATAAATAATAATAATAAAAATATTCTTGCAAAGAATTAGATGATAAAATTAAATCTGAGTTGTTGTTTTTTTAGTTAGATTAGCCTAAAGATTTTAGGCAGGAGGAAACAGCTACTCTGTCTCTGTCCAAGGACAAATCAATAATCTGTCAACCAGCACCTCTAAATGTCACTAATTAACATTGTTTAAATGTTTAAACACTTTTAAAACTCTGGACAGAGGCAGGCTGGCTTTTTGTGCTCTGTAAAGCTGGCTGGTCCGTTATCTAGCTGGACCAGCTTTACAGCTTTAATAGATAATGGTTTTTTCATCTACTTCTCAAGAGAGCAAAATAGTGTATTTTCATATTATTAAACTATTTCTTTTATTCTTCATTTTAATTAAATCAATAGCTTTAGTTTAACTGTCAAAATTTAATTCCAAACGATTAAAGCCTGCACAGGGCAACAAAACTCTTTGGGGTATAACTGCCATGTGTTAAAATACCTTCATAGTTACTCTATTAGGTGATGTTTTTGTAAAATAGAAAAAGGGCAAGAAAAGGAGAAGGGTCACTTAGAGGGCAGCTTGTTACAAACGGTTCACACATAGACTCCTGGGACTTGATCTCCATCACAGAACCATGTTAAAACAGGACACAGCCTGAGGCAGGTAGAATTACACAGCATGTGAACATTTTACACCTCATTCCACCAATGTCATCTTCAAGCAGAAGACCTGACACCTTTTCATAGTTTATATGACTAAGAACTCAATTAAATAGTAATTTAGTTTGTGCTTTGGCAAACATCTTTAGTTTAAGATGACTATTAGATTAAACTTTGAAAAACGCCTGTTTGGAGATACAAGCCCTGTAGTTGCCTTGCTTCAGTGGTATAATCTCACAACAAATGCCAAATCATTTGCTTGCTTTAATGTTCTCCTCTCCCTGTGATTCTGGCAAATATTCTGCAATGATGTAATGCAGCTGAAACTTTTATCCAGCCTGTCATCTCAAGCTCCGCATGGTGCACGGCACTGTGGAGTGACAGATAGGTCAGGAGAAAAAAGAGAGCAGCTTGAGTCACAATCCGCGCTGTCACCTGCAGCTGGCGACCTGCAGAGAAACCTCCAACCGGTAACAAGACACTGCTTATGGTCCATGCATCCTGTCAGGTAGTATGTGTGTATGTGAACACAGTAAGCACTCTCCATATAAAATAACATCCTCTGTCCTCAGTTCACATACTGGCATCCAGAAGACATGACAGATGTGTTCCTCCCTAAAGCACACTCTACATAAGTGTGTGTGTGTGTGTGTGAGAGAGAGAGATAGAGCAAGATGAATGGAGCTTGAGAACAAAGAAAATCAAAAACAACAACAAAGAAAGAGAAAAGCAAAGTAGCAGTGAGAGAATTTCAAATTTCAAAAGTCATCATGATGTTTTTTCATGTCTGCCTCTGAACTCATAAGAAAAGCTTTGAGTTTGGGTTTATCATATGTGCTGGTGTCACTGACCATTTGTATTATATGAGCACTCAGTTCTTTTCACATGACAAATAAACCACCGTTTTCATATCTTCAACATCTAAGGCTTTGCTCTAGCTGGGAAACGACTGGATTGATAGATCTGGGTTGTTTAAGAGTCTGAGGGCCTAAAAAACTGTCAGTGAAGTTTCTTCTGTTGTTTATCTAGGCCATGCATGCTGGACTTTTCAGCTTGTTTTGGTTTCATTTGGTTTGGTTTCATTCACTGTTGTATCAGAATGAATAGAGTTTTTTTTTTTTCAGATTGACCCCTTATAAGAACATAATGTGTATATGTGTGTGAACATCAACTGCAAAGTGACAGTGTTCTACAAACCTTCTTGTTGTACTAACATCCTGACAGATTAAACAATCCATTAATATTTCCAGCACCTCAAAATGATCTGAACATAATGAACTATCCTCCATTCCTGCAGAGAACCATGTCAGAGGTTCTTGTTCAGGGGATCTGTTACAAATCCAAGGTCAGATAGAGGCACTTTGGCCTGTAGCTGTTGAGTAACTGAATGCTGCGGGGCCAGCATTGCAGACAGGCAGCGAGGTGAACAGTGCTATGTGAAGGTTGAAGTCAGCTGAACAGGCTGCTTCATACTCCACGGGTGTTCTATTGCGCTGATACGGCAGGGCACAAATCAAGTACAGACTCAGCCCTGACATCAGGCAAAACATACCTGGAGAGGGTGAATGAGAGGAGAGTGTCTTTTCATGCCAGTACAGGACATGCATTATACAGTGGTTACATCAAGTGTCCATAAACACTAAATATGAAGCTACAGTATACAGCTAGCTAGAGCTCAGATGGTTTAGTAAAACTGGCTTTGAAAAAAAAGTAATAAAAACCTTTTCTCCATATGTTGAACTGTGTGTTCAGACAGAACACAAATTATACACACAGTATAAATTTTTACATAATGGAAAGTCATAACTAGACATAAATTAGTTTAGGGCAGTTTATTTCTGATACTGCTTCATAAACATGATGGACATGATTGGTGCATTCGTTTCTAGGTACATAACAACTAACATGAGAGTACCACCCAAATTCCGGAAAAGTTGGGACGTTCTTTAAATTTGAATAAAATGAAAACTAAAAGACTTTCAAATCACATGAACCAATATTTTATTCACAACAGAACATAGACAACATAACAAATGTTTAAACTGAGAAATTTTTACAATATTATGTACAAAATGAGCTCATTTCAAATTTGATGCCTGCTACAGGTACCAAAATAGTTGTGACAGGGGCATGTTTACCATGGTGTAGCATCTCCAAACTTCCTGGTCTGTTTAGCGACTGGACCACATGAGCTCATCGCACCCCCTAGCATCGTGGAGCACTTCCGGTTTGGGATAGTCTATTTGCAGCGCATTTTCATTTTGTTTCTGCTTTTTCTTTTGTTCATGTTTTTTCATTTGCAGCACATTTTCTTTTTGTTTGTGCCTTTCTTTTCTTTGTGCTTTGTCTCTAGGGGCCACCCTAAGCTCGCTCTGTCAGAAAGTAAAAAAACAAACAAACAAACAAACAAAAAAACTTGTAGCAAATCTAAACCTAATAAACTAAGGTGTTATATTGAATGTTAAATTAAAGTTAAATTATGTGCAGGAGGCAATTTTCCTGTTTTCTGTGTTTGAGCTAAACTAAAGTAAACAGCTTCATCTGTTGGCAAGAAAGTTTTTTTTCCCCAAAATGTTGAACTATTCCTTTAATAAATAAAAAAGCTATACCTGAAGCTTGATCTCTGTCTCAGTTTTCTGTGGGCCCACAAACCCTAAGATATGATTCAAAGATAGCTGGGCTTACGCCTGCAGACAAATTGGAGCACAGAGAAGAGGAAGATGAGAGAATCACACAGAGGATCAGACAAAATATGAGAATGAAAGAACAAATGTGTGAGACAGAACGAGTAACAAAGCATGTGGAGCATACCACTATCTTACCTTTCATCTCACCACACCATAACTCCACCTGCTGTTTCTTACCAGTTGAACAAAAGTCAAAAGTTTAGCTCCCGTTCCAGTTAGTACACTAATCCAAAAGAAACATGGCAGAGATAATGTCTTCTTGGTACAGTAACAAATTGATGGCTCTAATCAAGGTAATCATGCATGAGGTTGATGTCGGCGACTATAAACATGTATAATAATTAGCCATTTATTTCCAATCACCAGGTTGCCATTCAAAGTGCCTCAAGCAGGCTGAATGCAGTTTCTTTTTCAAAGCGGGATACAGCCTCTTCACAAAGATGATCATAATTATGGTTCGATCACACCATGTACTTCACACTCATTGAAAGTAAATGAAAAACTGGAGAGAAGATTTGCGATATCACTTAGCATAAGCAAAAACAGATGACTGATGATGACAAGGAACACAGTGATTACAATTTCATCTTGAATTTCTCCTCCTCTCTATGAAATATCCATGTTATTAGACTGTGAACAGTGTTGACACTGATGCTGACTAATGCGAGTCAAGAAGGACCGGAGGTACGTCTCTCAAAAGCTTTCTAAGTTCTCCATCCTTCCACTGTTCGGAGCAGTTTTAGATTTCAACTTCAAGGCCTATTAACTTTCCGTTGGATGATCACAAGAATCAGCTTGTGTCATTTGAAACATCAGAGCTGGTTGCACTGAATGAGGGAAACTGGAGTCCCAGCGGACCATCTGTCAAAGGTTGTGGGCCTGTGCATAGCAGTGGATAAAAGTTATGCTCTTTGACTCTTGCAATGGTGGTACAGGTCACAGAGACCAGAGAAGGTCGTAGATTAAGGAATTAAGACACGTTTCTG
The DNA here is from genome assembly GCA_032353495.1 of Ctenopoma kingsleyae. NCBI lineage: Eukaryota > Metazoa > Chordata > Actinopteri > Anabantiformes > Anabantidae > Ctenopoma > Ctenopoma kingsleyae. The sequence goes on along the minus strand of JAUBNQ010000004.1, from coordinate 11,957,014 downwards.
TGAGGCTGCTCTGAGATAGTGGTGCTTTATAGCTAAATGCTAATGTTCACAGTGTGATAATATTTGTGGACATTCTCCATCATCCAGTTCATGATTATCTCAAAAATGCAATTTGGTGGTAAATTAACTAGCTTGAGGTAGAGAAAAGAAGACATTTCACCCTTCGCCCAAAAGGCTTCCTCAGTTAAAACTGACTGATGGGGAGTTTCACTCCACAATTTCATTAAGCTGGGTATAATGCAATTTGCTGCGAAAACTACATGTACTGCTGCAATTTTCTCCTTCAATATTAAAACACTCAAACTAGTCAGCCTCCTACCAGTCTGAAAGCACAGACAGGAGCACAGCCACAAAAAGCAAGTGAAGAAGACATACTATACCACTCGAATCCTCAAGCCAGCCCATTTGACACAAAATAGCACTTTTCTGTCAAGGGCTGTTGGACTTGCCACCTCCAGATTCACAGAGGTAGTGATGCTCATAAACATTTAGGCGTCTCTATAGTAACATGCAAAAATTATTTTGCAAAGGAGTTACAGTTGTTTAACCGCCTGTGGCACGACTGGTGAGTGATGTTTGAAGAAAAAGGTCGTTACGAAGCTGGCAATCTGGGCATGTAGTGGAGCAGCTCTGTATCACTTTTGCCCTGAGGTTAATAAAGAGGGATGTGATTATGTAATTTTGCTCTTGACAATACAATAATGACATTTGATTCTATGTGAAAGCCTCAAGTACATTCTTCAGGTAATTCCTTCATGGCACAAGCTTATAAAGGCAATTTACTGTTGTTTTTCACTTAGCTTTATTAAATTTTGTGCCCAAGGACTTGGCTTGGCTTGACAGCTTTAGGTTATTGTGCACATAAAAACAATGCAGGCAGTTGTCACCAGAGTCTAAAGCCAGTATTAAAGTTTGTTGTTATCTGAAATGGGTTTTATGTTGCCTCAGTTATCTTGCTATAAGATAAATGGAACAATATATTATTGATTAAAGACACATCTGCGCCTGCATTATCTGCCTTGTGAATCTTTTAATTCTATTATTTGTGACTGAAGATGAAACATCAAGGATTGTAATTCAACAGCAACTATGAGGCTGCAATCATTGTTTGAGATGGGACTTAAGATGACGACCACATCTATGCAATTGATAAATGACCAGCAGGGGTTTGGATTGTAGCTATCCTAGGTCTGTTGCTTCTGATTTTGAGGCCATGAGACTCCTTTCATCCACAATGGCTGAAAGCAAATAGCCATTTCTGACTACTATTTCTATATAAGCATTTAATCTAGGAAATATTGGAAATGTATTCATGAAATTCATTTTAACTGCTTTATGTTAAAATGCTTATGTTGCTATGTTGGTTAAGTATGTTGGACCACACTAAAGATCATTTACATGTACCACTGTCACTAATGTAAATGTAGTTGTGGAAAGTTTATGTTCAGCTACTTCTGAAGAAGTCAGACATGTAAACATAAAAAGAGTTTCAGAAACGCAGCCTGCCAAAGTTGCAACCTATGCTTTACTCTCTTATCTCTCAACCAATTAGCACACAGGACCACAGTGAGTCTCGTCAATAAACCATGCCACATTATTTTGAATGGAAATTAAAGATTAATGCTTGAAACTCCTAAAAAGACAGGTATGATACTTCCAAACATAAAAGTGCACTTTGAATTAGACTTGGTTCATCGTCAAACTTTTGAAGAGATGTCACTTTTAATATTTATTCAATGGCCCAGCTGTATGAGGCCATACCTCTGACATCCGATGCACCGGGAGTTCTCAGCAGTTGGGGAGGCCACCTGTGTTTATCTTCCATTAGGAGAGGCTGTCTCATCTCTCCTCTCTCATCTCTCTCTTCATCAAGGATACACTTTATGTTATGTATACTGTATGTATACATATATATATATACATACATACATAATATTTATA
>JAUBNQ010000004.1:11928081-11954973 GCA_032353495.1 Ctenopoma kingsleyae | reverse complement strand
ACATAATATTTATATATATATATATATATATATATATGAATTAATTATTCAAAGATTTTGAAATGGTCTGATGAACAACAAGGAATCTCATATGTATAGTGAACTGAATGATTTATATTTGCTAGCATGCAAATACACATACATGTATGCTGTATGACAAAACTGGTAAAACTGAAACAATATGCAAATGCTTGCTTGAGCTGCATGGTTCACCCAAATGAGCAACAGAGTGAGGTTTGTCTGAATTATTGCCAAATTCAGTGCATGGCCTGTGCAAGTGAGAACAATTTGCTGGTGTATAGTGGAAAGCTAAATAGTCTGTCTGGAGGATGAGGGACCACATGATGGGGACTGGCTTAGCAGCCAAAATAAACACCTTATCAGAGAATTGGGGTAGTGCTGGGTAAACGGCCCACAGGCATCAGCCCACTGAAGACTCTTGACAGGTATCTCACCCAATTAGCATTCAGCACCTTGCCTACACCTTTGGGCAACAAACACTATTTTATTGTTCGCACACGCACAAAAACACATGCACATCCTCAATCTGAAGATTACTAAACAGTATTCAACATGTATTAAATCATAAGTTACTAATTTGCTATGTCAGCACACTCACACTGTGTGTGTGTCTCATCAGGTGTTCTCGGCACCAGTCCACTTCTTCAGCTTCACATCTTCTGAAGGCTGTAAAAAGATGCTTCTGTCACCCTTTAACTATTCACGGGATATAACCTGGATCAACTCACTGTACTGAAGAGAAAAAAAAGTCTTTTGGTGCCTATTCAAGCCAAAACTATTAATGACTATATTTGTGTACATACACAAAGAACACATGGCATTATTGCACAGCAATGCAAATAAACTGACTATTGTGAAAACTCTCAAAGTTAAGCAGTGTATTTAAAGCTGTTGTTAATGATCATTTTTATTTTGACCATGGTTTAGATGAATAAGTGCAGCATGAACAATGCTCAGATCATCCCTTGTTGTTTTGGCTTCAGGGCTGGCAACTGTACCGTTCTGGTTCACTCTTGCCGCTCTCATCAGCTTTGTTTCCAGATACAAGCTGATAACTTCTCCAGTCTAAAAAAACATACCGTACATATTGTTTGTCCCTAGCCTCTCATACAACCCATAGAAGCATTTGTTGAAAGAGTGAACCCATGAGACCAGATGTCTGTTCTAATTGCACCCCTTTGGCACCAGGCAATACAATGACATTTGGCATATTTGCAAATGACAACTGTCCTAAACAGTCTAAAACAATGGAAACATAGCAGTTTGATTGGGTTTATGCACAAAGACAGATGGGTTAGGTTTAGACACAAAATAAACATGGTTTGGTTTGACTTACAATAACTGCTTCAATAATGTTACGTGACGTCATGTTCTCATGACTACAATAACAACTGAAAACACTGGACTCAAACACCAGTCTTGTGCAGGAAAGACCTGTGTTTTATTGACCCAGACAGCTGTTTCTGGTAAAAGGGCTTTAATTTATGACTTTGTTATCATCATATTATATAAATAAAGTAACAAATATCATGTTCATAAGAAATGAAGAGAGAGAGGGAATTAAAAGCACACTGGCTTCCCAAAAATGCATCATATTTTCATTTGAAAGGCTTTTCTTTGAGATATTGAATTCTCAAAATAATAGAGAGGTTAATTAAGGTGTCAGTGTAAAGAGCTTGGAGAAATAATCAGATTTAAAGAACAAACTGGTATTTGCATATTAAAGTTCATCTAAATTTAAAAAGGTCAATTATAACAACTGAGGGAAAGGTGCAGAACAGGTAATGGAATATTGCTAATCTGAATTTACCGGACTGTGAAGCATATTAATTTGATTCAACTGATGATATTTCCATCCCTGCTGGGTTTAGCTGTTTTTAAGCTGTCCCCAGGTAAAATTTAAATTTAGCCACTGTCTTAAAGCCTTATTTTCAAATAACTGTGTTGGCAAACAAAGTGAGGGAAAACTGCTGCCTTTTGTGTCACAACTTGCTGATTATTTTCAATCGATCGACAAGGACAGTATCGAAAATTCACGCCCGATATCTCAAACTTTCATTCTAATGAAACTGACAAAGGAACTTCCTATTAGGTTAGTTTTGCCCAAATATATGTGCATGTACAATTCTTTGTCCCTCGGGTGCCATTAGAAAGGGCGACTATGTGGGCCTCTAGTCCCAGTGAGGGGCTAAGCTGCTGTAATTTGTTGCTTCAGAACAGTGAGTAGAGGCAGTCTCACCATGTGGCTGTGTCAGGGTCTCGCAGAGCGCTGATAATGAGGCAGGTTGCCTCATTAAAAGCCATGAGGCTTGCACACAAAAGAACCTGACATCAAAAGCTTCCATGCTGCCTTTAGTATGCCCCTGCACCCATTCTTTTGACTGCAGAACGCCACAATATTAAAGTCACAGAAAGAGCTCCCCGCTGCTGCACCCACTCTTTTTTTCTATTGTGTGACACCTAAAGGCAGCTGCATGTTCTGCTTCTGGAAATAATTAATTATTCCTTCATATTTGTTTTACATGAGACAAAAGAGAACTACATGGGTTCTTAGGTCTGTAAAGTGTTAACTATTGTCAGTTGTTCCAACATTTGGTCCACAATAGCTCAACAACTATTGAATGGACTGTAATGGATAACATTCCCATCATCTTCTGCTGTGCAATAGAAGATGTACGTACAGCATGTGACTTAAATATCCAAGGCAGTAGTTTTGTGCTAGGCATTGATAGGCTACAGCCTCTGATTTCAGAAGTGTAGCACTGTTATGTTGTAGACTGTTTCAGTTTCATAGAGCTAAACTCAATTTGTCTAAAAGTCAATTAACCTGCAATGTTTGTAAAATCCAGAAGGTCATTTAAATGTCAAAATATAACTATTTCTGTATGTGTGTTTGGAAACCATACCAGTATATTCATACCAGTAAAGATACAAGAAATGTATACTGTACATAGAGAAGTGGGACACAGCTTCTTACTGAACACTAGACTTCACTAACATCATGGCAAGGTTACAGGTCCTTTCAAGTACTTCATAAAACAGAGTTGCTATGAATGGATCAACTGATGATAGAATGGAGATAAAACATGGATATTAAACATCACCAGCACCACATTATCAAATTAATTATACAGTGAATTGCAATGCTGGAATTCCAAATTGCTCACTTAAATCTTGATGTAAAGATTATTACAGTTTTTTTAAAGAATTACTTTCCTGTTTCTTTCCTCTACAGGCATTTTGCCACAGAGCCATGTGGAGTCAGAGGCGAATTTATGTTATGTGAGTGCGACAGGAAGCAGATGAGATGTGCTCTGACAGCTCTGCTTTTCCGCTACTGGACAGCAAATGTCAGGAGCCAGACATGATATATACAGGCGAGAGTGAGAGACAGCAGTCACGGCTATGTTTTATTAGGTTTGAGGTTGTACACATCTCTGTGTCTGTCATCTGAGTGACAGACAAATATATTGAATGATGATTTGTGATATTGGGCCATATGAATAAATGAAAGTTGAATATCAAGCAGGGTATTCAGAACATTAGAGTTGTAATCTCACTGTACTGCACACTGTAGGCACTGAGGTGAGGCTTAGCGGGTCTGTAACCAGAAAATTTCTAGGCTCGTGGACCTCAGGCCATGAGGAGGGCAGCGAGGTACGAATTAGGTTAAGCAGATGCTTTTTACTCAGGCATGAAACACTTTTCAAGGAATGTGGACAAAGATATGAAGAGAGGGAGAGAGATGGAGAACGAAAACGACAGAAAGAAGCAGAGGAGGCGGAAAAAGTGTATGAGTCACCATGCAGAACACAAAACCTAATCTTTTGTTCTCTCAGCGATGAGTCATGGTGTATTAGTGCACAAAGCTGTTTCTGATATATATTTTTTTCATTTGTCACACTGTTGTGTGGCCCGTGGCATTTGCCCTAAAATGGGTCAAACAATGTCCTATAAAAACACTTATGGAGAAATATTACTTAGTTTGCCAGCTCTAATAGAGACTTTGATTGTCTCTACTTCTTGAATGTCTAATATTTGGTGAGCCCAAGAGGCGAAGAGTAGCAGCCATGACAAAAGCCCCCAGAGCAACAGTGATAACTCTCCTTATGGCTTGTGATTTGGGTTTTCAGCACAAACGTTTCACTGACTGACTGCTGCAGAGCTTAATATCCAACTCCAACTGTGTGTATCGGGGTTTGGCATCACTGTCTTGTACCCTAAGGCCATTTCTGGCTTCCAACAATGCTGCATTCGTTCATACCGGTAAATAAAGAAAATCTTCCACAATGCATAAAAAAAATTACTCAAAGTACATAATTCTCTCTTTTACTAGTTTTCACATTTTAAACCTAAACGTGTTTTTATCTTTTAATGTACATGTAGCATTATTCTATAGACCAGCACAGTTTCTCTACTTCTTATTTCATTATTGTAATATAATACAATGATGAAATCTCCAAAGTATATGATTGACACATAATGTTATGAAGTCAATGGGTCTTGTATCTTTTTATATTGCGTTTTTACTCCTCTCCCTGCTCCCTTACTGCTGTTGTCGCCACAGGTTTCCTGATGAATAGTGATGTTCAGCTGTGGGGAAAAAGGCATTTCCTGAAGGTGGATCTGAGTCTTTAAAGGAAACAATCACAGTTTTCAATTCCTTGCCATTTCCTCAGCTGCCCCATGCTGAGTTGAGTGGCTGGTGTATAGTCTTTAGTGTTCTTCCTTCTTATTAAGTAATTTGACATTTATTTGAGTAAATTCGTATTTGAGCATTGTTGCCTTTTAGTTAAACTATGAAATTATGTCTTTAATGAAACAGAGGGCTACTTTATATAACTTCTTTGTTGCTAACAAATATAGAAAACTCTCACAGTGCCCAGCAGGGTGTGCAGCAGTGTAGCTGACGTTACCGTACGTTGTTTTTTTCTGTATTGTTGCAGCTCATTAGTCAATACTTTGTTGGCATTTTCTGCAAAACAAAATTTGTTCTGGTTAGCACACTACATATACTAATACCTTATGACTAGCAAATATCAAGCAGTTGGACTGTTCCAGATGGTCTACTCTCAGCAAAAAAGCAATTTCTGCTCAAATGTATTGCACATTTCCTGAAAAAGATATTTCATTTTAAATGGCATCTATGTTATATGCCCTTGATAATAGATGGGCTGCTTGCACCTGAAGGAACAAACTCCAAAGCACTCACAAAGAATCTATGTAAACAAATGCAAGATTGTCCTCTCCTAAATGTCTCCCAAAATCTGTCGCCTCGACATTTCTGCATACACACACTATTCATTATCACTGATTGAAAAGGATAAAAGATGAATTGCATCATTTATCCTGTAGTTCAGTATGAGTTGACTTTTTGATTACCAATCACATTAAACACTTCCCAATCACATTAAATCAAGATAATGAGATCATTCTTCGCAATCTCACAGCTCTTTCATTGTGGTTGTTATGTCTCCGCTGCTTATTGCAAGCTACGCTAAGCTAAGTTGTCTAATTCCAGTAAACGACAATGGTGTCAAATTTCTCGTCAAACTGCTGACAAGAAAGCAATCAAATGTATTTCAAAAATGTTTAGCTGTACTTTTAAACATAAAGGTATTGTTCTTGTTTAGCTGATGTTACTAACAAACCCCAACACTCAAACTCACTGGATTACAGATGTTTGTCATGAAGTGATCTTCAGTCATGAAAAATTCATTTGGCAAGTCAAGACATGTTTATGTGTATATTCTAGGTGACTGTACTGTGGCTGAATTTGTCTTTCCTGCACTGGACTGAGCAGCTCTTCATGTTCTCTAATGTGTCCGTGTGCAATAGTAAGTGATGTGTAGCACAGTGTCAGTGAGAGTTTTTGCAAAGAGGATGGTTTAGTGAGATGCTAGTTGTTAGTGGGTGGACTCAAATGAGGAGGAAACCAAGGATGAAGTGTTATAAATTAAGAAAAAGAACAGCCCTTCATTCAGATGAGAGAATAATGTGGGGTGTATTCTCTGATAAAAGGATGATAATTATAAAAAAGTAAATGTGGGTAGACAACACCTACATGCATCTTCATCCTGCCTCCATTGCATTCTTGAATATGGCATTTCAGAAATCAGAACTCTGCAACCTATGGTACAGTATATCTTGCCCAAGTTATTTTGTGACTGTTGAAAGAACCTGCACATTCAGGTCGTTGAGGTGTCAGCGAGACATCTGTTTGACATGCACTTCCTGCCTGCCCTTTCTCTGACTCATCATTGCAAATGCAGCTGGCACAGCAGTCCGTCAGCAATGGTGAACAGATAAGAGATGGCCAACAGAGAGTTTCTCAGTCAGAGCTGTGTTGAAACAAGAATAATCAAAAGTTAATGCAGCAACACCACTCATCTGTGAAGCTGAATCATCTCACTTTCTCTGTTTTTCCCTGATTCTAATAGAAACGTCACCAGGTTCTACAAAACCATCACACGTTTACCTCACTGCTCATGTACTAGTAGGTTATATAAGCAGATTTTTTCCTGTGAATGACTGAGTAGAAGCATGTAAGTCTCTTCATACTAAACTAGGCCTGCAGGTCAGCAGGCGTTCTCATTGCTGGAGGCAGAAGACTTTGTGTCAAACCCACATACCAAACTGGGTCATGCTGTTTTTGGCAGCAGGATCTAATAGTGTCTTTTGGGCCACATTTACAATTTTTGAGGGTAAAATGTTCAAATTAAAAAGTTTAATTTATGAATAAGCAGAGACTGTTGTATGAAATGTACTGAACTCTGTTCAGTCCTGTTCAATATGAGCTGAGCAGAGGAGTAGCAATGTGGAAGTGCTTTGATATGTATTGTGCCTTCAGAGCTAGGACATGGTCCACCTTTGATGCAATAATTTAAATAATTGTATCCAAAGACAGGCTTTAGTTGGACCATTTATGTTTGTTTTGAGTGCACTGTCTTTTTGAAGCAATTTCAAGTACATAAAATTGACTTAAAACTTATGACTTACATTTGGTTTGGTGATTTTCATGCTGTGAGATACAGTACTGTACAAAAGTCGTACCACTGTTAGATTTGTTTTCTTTTCAAAATGCTAAGCTGGCTGTATATATTTCCTTTTTTAGTTTTTTCATTAGAACAACAAGGTTGGTTGCTATTCTTCCTCAAAGACCTTTTCTGATCAAGCTTCTGTGGACCAAAGATCCATTTGGCATCTAGATGAAGTTGCCAGGTTCTGACTCAGGTCCTTGCTGGAATTCTTCTGGTTCTTCTGGTCAATGAAGAAACCCTGAACAACACTCAATATTTTACTATAGCATTTGTTTTTCTAATATTTTTATATCTTTTTATGTTGTGTTCATATTTCCTATATTTTCTAGTTGAATTCTAATAGAGACTATAAAATATATATACAGTATGTCATAGCATTGCCAAAACAACAAATCTAATGGTGGCCTGAGACTTTGACACAGTACTGCATCACATTCATCCACCATAGTGTGTTTCACTGAACATGCCTCAGGATAGTGCATGAGGAGTTGCCTCCTATTAGAGTCAACTTTGCATGCAAAAAAAATGCAGATTTGAGCAATGTCCTGAGGATGAGTGCAAGAATTCACCTCATCATTGGTGACAGTAACAGGGTTTGAAATCTTTGAATTACTGGGGGTGAATTTGTAGTACAAATAACATGCCTATTTTAACTTGAAAATAAAGATTAGGACTAGAATTGTTGTTGCTCACAGAATGATTAACATAATGGGTCTATTTTGGTCTATGGTGTGCCTGCTCTTTTTGAAGATTTTTTCTATCTCTCACCTCAGAGAGAGGCAGATGGAAGCATTCAGCGGGTGGTCTTGAATGATAGTAATTAAAAAGACACAGACTGCCCTGCAAAGCCCACCCAACAGTGCCCAGAGAGACAAGCAAAGTCAGAGCAACAGAGACATCAGATATCGAAGACACTTTATCAATTGTTTTCAGCCTCTTTTCTTTCCTGCTTTTTTTTCCTCTTGGGTCAGGTGGAGGCTAGTCATATTGAAAAAGGTGTTTAATTTTTTTTCTCTTCACATGGTGGAAATTTGGCTGCTGCTGATAACACTCTTTTCAGCACTGGCCAAACTCATTTGAAGCCTTGACTTGCCTTCCAAGCAAGCAATAATTAAGAAGGATGGTAACCAGACGACCTGATAAGGAGAAAGTCTGGACATCTTGTACACTGTGTCCAGTAGCGTCTGCTTCGTGCACACACCTGCATACAAGGACAATGATATCAGTGGTGTAGAAAAGTAGAGCTTTTTAGCAAGTTGTTTTACTTTTTGCAAATATTTGACTGTGCATGTCTTAATATTTTTATATGTAAGTACTGTAACCCTAACTGTGGTTGTGTTGGGATAAACAAGTATGCATTTGTTGATCTGATGACATGATGGGAAATGTAGGATACTACAGTTTACAGTCTGTCAGTTTTCGCAATACGGTTTGTAGAAGCAGTACAGTGCTGCCTTTTATAACATGTTCATACAAAGGAACACGTACACATTCACAGGTTAACCTGGTTCTCATCCAGGCAAGGTCATTGTTTTTGACGCAAGAGTCTCTGAAGAGCTGGTGTTGAATGTCCTTAAAGGAGTGCAAACCCCAGGTTCACAATAACAGCTCAGTAAGAGATGCATACCACCTAATCCTCTCTATCAATCCAACATTAAAGTTGCATTGTAGAGAGCAAGAGCTCGTGTGCCACCCAGCCCAGCTGATTGGTAAATAGAGAAGGTTTACAAAACTTGTGGTTCACTCATTTACTGTTTGTCATTTACAGAGATACTTCTTCTCGACTCTAATTTCACCTATGTATTTATGATCCTAACAAAGCTTTCATAGTAACAATCATTAAATATTTGATATTGTAAATTGCTTAAAAAATAAATAACAACTGAAAGGTTTCAACAAGGTATTTGTGCAACAAATAACTTGAAACAGGAAAACCTTGTGTATCTTATTGTGCTCCAAACAAAACAGGCTTTTCTACTTAGGGATAAAAGCAAGCCCCACAGCAGGAGGACTGTAAATCCACTGAAACAGTACAAGGTATTGGCAAATCATTATATCAAAAAGGAGTAGTTGCTTGGGGCCACAGGGAGACAGAAAAAAGGAATAGACAGGCACAGCAGCAGATTTACAATTTGTTTCACATCAAAGCCTTGAAGAGAGACGGACAGTTGATTCTTTTAGCTGCTGTGGAGAGACACATATGCTGGGGATCAACTAGATTAAAGAAACTGTACCTTCAAAGTGAACCTCAGATTGCATCAGCCAAGTTAATCAACTGGATCTTTACAGTGATGGGGGCTAATAAGGGCACTATTCCTAAAGCTCATTCACCTGTTTAGCATGTTTCAGTTCAAGAACAGTCCTTATCTCTGTTACTTTCAGGTTGAGCATGGAAAGACAGTAGAAAAAAGAAAGAAAAGATATTAGAATTGCACCATACGCTGATCTTTTTTTTGCCAGCATATGGGTGCACAATTGGGTCAGGAGATAAGCAAGCCCCTGTGGACCGTAGACAGATGCAGTCCATCGCTAGCTGTGTTTTTGTCCTCTCCCATCTTGTCTCCCTCACAGACATGCACTGATCAGACAGTGACCTGTGGAAACACAGCCATCGACGTGGCTTGAGTGTACAGGAGGATGAAGCATCTGTTCCCGTTAGAAACCTTGTGAATATTGTTTTTCTAAGAGGATGGGGATGATGAAATTATAAAAAAAAGAATATCTAGAGACAAAAAGCACTTCACGGTTCAGTGAGGCATATTGAAAAACCATAATTTTAAGACTTTAATATTAAAGGTTGTGTGCATCATTTCAGTTAGTGATGTATCATGAAATGGACACTGAAATTAGAAAGTTAATAATGCATTGGCTTGTCATTATTTCTTATAGACTTTTGTGATTTAATCAATAACGCGCATTGCACAAAAACAATCAATATTAATAACCTTGTAGGGTGATGTGGTTTTGGGTGTGTATATCTGTGCTTTTGTTTGTGCATAAAAATGTAGCTATTAAATAAATATAGCTATGCTGTAAACTCTGTGTAGGTCAGTGATATAATGGTAATGATGAGCCAGGTGCATGTCCCTTGGCCAGCTGCCTGGAAATAGCATTAGATTAGACAGTCACGCAGGGTGGAAGGTGGAGGAGTGGCTGGGTCAGGGATATACGACACTGTGTGGAACAGACGTGGCTGGACTCTCATGAAATGCATCAATCATGTTACAGGCTCTGACCCATAAGCAAAATAATTCCAGAGGGCTGTGAGAGCTGCGTTCTGACAAACGTGAATATGAAGCATAGGAGGCACTGTCATCTGTCAGTTATCTACTAAATAACTTCTTCTGCTGCACTGGGTCAAGTGCAGCTCTTTATTTTGTGTGTACCAACACAGACAGCTTTTCAACATATCTTATTATCACTGCATGACAACCAAAATCCAATTACTTTTACTATTGCTACTACTACTACTACTAATACTATTGAGAAATACATTCTACAGTACTTATTCTCTTACGTACTTACTGTATTTCACATAGTTGGCAAGGAATTAAATTTTAATTCAGTAAAGTTCCCAACCTTTTTCTCTTGTGGCCCTTCAAAGTTAAGCATTGTTAACATGCAATCCCTCATAGTTGTTTACTGTATTGTATGTGACAAGTATGCATTCTTCTCAGATTGCTTCATCTATTAGATACCTGCTAATCTAACACTACTCGATACCTCAAAATAAAATGGAAAAAATATATATACAGTTTATATGTATATATGAATATAATAGAAACAATTTAGAAAAAACAGGAAACAAATGTACAGTATATTGAAAATATAGTTTTCTTGTTTCCCAGCCTGTTATGTTTCTCATGACTTGCTTTTTTTGCTTAGCTATCCCACAGTTGACACCAATTGCATTTATTATTGTATATCTCTGATTATTTGTTGTGAGCTCATGGGACAGATGGGCTCTATCATCTGGATTAAAACATATAAGGACTTTACGGTCATCCAGGACAGTCGCATAATATCAGGCAAATAAATCCCCAATCAGCACAATAACATGCATGTGCCATATAAACACACATAAACAAATACACAAAGGTCCCAGTGCAAAACAGCTGTCACTTCAGTAGTGTGCTTATCTGGCCCAGCCATGTCAGTGCTCTCCCATGTGAGAACAAAAGGCAGCGGTGGTGTTTTATGCTCTGCAGATAAGTTTGCTGATAGCCACACTGCTTTAAACTCAGTGCTGTTCAAACACTGAGAAAGCCAGGAGGGGTGATAATCAGGGTCACTCGCTATTCTCGCTGTTCTGTAAAAAGACATGCCACTGGACGTAAATGAATGGGCTGTGAGACAAACACACACACACACACACGTACGACCACACAACTAAACAGTATTTGGCTTGACTTGTCTGACTAAACACCACACTTACCACCAACCCTACACACACTCTCTACCATGCTTCTCCTCCCACCCCCACACCTTCCAAAACAAATCCCTTGAAGCCACCCTGCCACCTCTGTTTCTCCTCCTTCCCCTCCTTCCTCACTCTCTAGTACTCTGTGGTCTTAGCTGCATGCTCACTGTCCCGAAACATGATGAACCATTCAGCCCTATGGGAATTTCTCCTCCCAGCTAGCGTCAGCTACATCTGTGTCTGTCAGCCAGAATAGATGCAACAGCAGCAGCAATGTGGCAGTAGCAGTGAGCTTGGGCGTCAGGCAGCCTCTCAATGACACTGTGTTTCAACTTGACTGAGAGGTGGCATAGTTCATCCAGCTCAGCTCACACTAGGAGTTGCGTCTTGTTCTCTTTCTTTGGCTCCTGAGAAGATTTTACTAATTCATGAATGACTGAGGAAGGATGCTCTGCAACTTGAGGATACTTTTCTCATTTGGACGCACAGTGGCTATTTTGGATGGCTCAGAGGAGCAGTAAGCTGTACTCTGCACCGCCTGAACGGGAATGGCTGAAGCATTCTCGTGTCCACCCTGCTCCTACTCCTCGTCTTCTTTTTCCTCTGCCTCTATGCTTACACTTTTCGCTGGACCCCTGTGGCATGTGAGGGTCAAGTCAGCAGGATTTCTGATCCACCTCTGTCCTCTCTCCAACTGTGTTGTGATCCTGTTTCTCAGCACCACACTTGACCTGAAGGCTTTCCAGGCAAAACAAAGGGATTAACAATGAACGCTGCTCTCACTAGGAAACACACTCTTCCCTTAAACAGAAGACTGTGAGATCTGATGAAAGTCAACTGTGAGTATATTTTGTTTTTTTATGTCAGTTTTCACATAGGGAATCATGAGTGATTAAATGTGCACTTACAGGCATGATCTGAAATCGCATCATGTGTGCACAGTTAAATGATTAAAGTTGGCTTTTATCATAATGAAAAAAGCTGAAAAGAAGCTGTGTTGCATCTATTCTTCTGGAAGACTTAAAAGATTAGATTTGACTATTTGATCACATATCTAATACATTTTAAAGCCTACTGGTTATTGCTGAACAACTTGAGGAATAAAGCATTTTCAGTGACAATACATGATGCATCCACTCTTTCACTCTTTTCTCTGTCTCTTATGGGTGTTAACTTCAGATTCACATACGTCATGATAACCTTCATCCATCTTTTACGTATTCCTATAAACACTTCTTACCTACAGGTATCAGTGCACACTCTATTTTATAACACAGTTGTATTTCTTCAGCATCCTGTCTCTCCTCTACTCTTAATATCTCCTTTTAAATATGTCTTTGAAATGTGTGATCTCAACTGCATGGTTCTAATATTTGAAATTCATAGCTTTTAATGAAATGTTAATGTATTCCCAATAGACCAGTCTTTTTCCTCAAAGGCAAAAGCAAAAGGTGAGGACTCTCATCTTTTCCCCATCCTTACTCTGAGTAAGTGGAAATGACAAAACAGGGGAGGATTAAGCAGTGAAGCGTGCTTTTAACGAGTTCATCCCATCCCTGCAGATCTTGTGAGGTGTTAAAACTGAGTAGTTACAAAGTAGTTGCCACTAAAGAATGTGGGGAAAAAAACATAATCATCAATCTCTGTTTTGTGCAGCAAAACTGTAAAGGGTGGCTTCTGTGTTGTCCAGCAAGCAGCTAATTTTGCTCTGTTTTATTACATACAATATATACATACGTACATACGTATATTAGCAAACTTCAGGAGTGAGAACACACAGCAATAAACGGACATGCTTTATTGTCCTTGTGTTTTTTGTGTAATCATATGTCTGCTCCTTCAACTGAACATATGTGAAATTTCCACCATGCATCTGAAAATTAATATTTGAACAGCACTGACGTTATTCAAACCAATAACTTTTGTTTTTGCAGACAAATGTAATATCCGCATAAATAAAATTGGGTGTGTTATGAGTTGGGAACAAACAACAGATGACCCAGAGGCATAAACAGTGACAGACACAGACTCATATTTAGAAAACTCTTCACACAAGAGCCAGATCATTATCCAAACGATGTGCCATTAATGAAATGTTGTATTTACTCATAAGATAGCTCTCCTGGAAGCATTAAATGTTTTGTTTTATTCTCTTTAGCAGCTCCAAAAAACAATGGTCATAACTAGACTGTGATATTCATCTAAGGATCACATTCATCATTGATATTAGCTTATATTCATTTTAGAAAATGTTGAGCAGTAAACAAATAAAAGAGAGAAGTGTGCAAATATACAGTATTGTAGTTCTTTTCAATTTTCCATCAGCCTTACTTTGTCTTAATAAATGTCTCTTTGACTGGGAGTGGTGACACTGACAAATAGATAAATATTTCAAATCACAAATTTTGTAGAAGTTAATTTAAACATTTATAATGCTCCTCCTCTTTATTCCAGTGCCTGATTCAAGCATTTCTTATTTCCTCTTCCAGGACACCATATTTTAACCATGGGTCAGTGGGCTGACTACAGGATACGCAAACTATTGTGCCAAAGACCTGTGGGCTGATTTGCACTTCATACATACTCACCACATACACACACATGGTCCTTTGCCTCCTTTGCTTTGACTCGCCTCTTTTTTGCTCTCTCTTTCTTCTCCTTCTGTTGGTCTCTCTCATCTTCTTTCCTTTTCTTTCACAAATGTCACACAGACACGCTATTCACTTTCTTCTTTTTTTGCTGTGCAGAGCAGTTGTGCTGCAACTAAATGACATTGTAGAAAAAGGTTACGTATGACTGGGAGTCCTGGTGAGAGCCAGTGTATGGAGCTACAGCACAGGAGCTGTAATGGCCAGGTGCCAGTAGGAACTGCCGGGAGCCACCCTTCGTCATGTGCGCTACAGATTTGTGCTACCTAGTCTGCCCTCATTCATGCACCTGATACTGCTAATCACTCTATCAGTGTCCACTACTACATAACAGTTTGATATTCTTAGGATGTATTTGTACTATTAAAGACTCGGTTTTATTAGCAGGAGCAAGAGCAGAACTTCTGTGCACCACTACATGATCACTAATTCACTTACCTTTGGGTATATTTTATATAATGTATCGCTATATTTTTAATTCTCATTTACTTAAGTCACATATGCAGGCAATATGCTGCTAGAAATTCCGCAACAATGCCTTTATTTGTGTCCCTGACTGACCAGACACAAACACAAAGCTTTTCCCCACTGTGCATCACATTTGATACCAAATTACATCCGCAGAAAATCCCAAAACAGGCCACAACAGACCATATTCACTATTTATACTGACGCAGAGTCCATGTTTACCCCACACTCTGAGTTCTGAGTGTACCATTAAAATGCTTTCTGCTTCGATTTAGAAGCTATTAGCAGGCTCGACTTGTTCTACCTCTTGAGGCTGAGAGGTAAAAACAGTCCATTATTTGTGTGTGTGTGTGTGTGTGTGTGTCTGTACGTGACTATCTTAGCCAGGACCAGTACAAGATTTGCACCTTGGGATGGAGAATGTTTGGCAAAGTGCGGACATTTTGGCCAGTCCCCACTTTCTGAGTCATCAAAGTGATAAAACGTTACAAAATATGAAAAATCTGTAAACAAAATATATAATCCAAACCCACGCTAGGAGATTTGTGCAGCTGTATTTTCAGCTGCATGTTAATTTCAGCAAGCTCACATACTCACATACGTAGCTAATGTTAATAATGTTTACCAAGTGAAGAATTGTGAATGTTGCTATTATAATTAGCAATAAACAAACAAGACAATGGCTAACATGATGATGATGTTTGTTTTGTTCACTATTTTCGTTTAACATAACAGGAACATTCTTTGAACTTTACACATCAACTTGCAATTTTATGTCATTAAGTTTCTTCTAAGGTATATACTCAATAAGAAATAAATGACAAAGGTAAAGTTTGTGCATTCAGTGGACAAATTCATTGCATCCTCTACACAAAAAAATGTAATGAGGTGGAGATTTGAGTGATGTGATATGAAATACCATTTTATAACAAGTAACAAGATGAGGGACAATCCAAGTCCTTCAGGAGGACTCCTGCAGTGACAGGAATGTTATTTGTGTGGGTTACAGGCTCCCATTGGCACTCACTGATACACACTGATAAACTGGTGCTGTCAAAATGACGCCAGTGAGTGAGAAAGTTATTTGTCGAATATGGGGTGGTGATTACAGTGTACATACAAAATGTTGTACTCTGGCTATGAATTGTGATATCTCAGTCTGAGAAAGCATTTGACAGATCCTCATTTCTTCTCCTTTAATTTTCTGTCCTTTCCTTTAAAACAGCTGATTAGTATTTGGGAACTAAAGTAACTATAAAGCTTCCTACTGCAGTCCATGACTAGGGGTGGTTAGGGATCTTTGGGAGCCAGTGCATCCCCCAAAATATGGCTAATACATGTATTGACTGCTTTCCTTGCTGCTTGCTGCTGGGCATGTTTAAGAACAGACTAAGGAAGATTGCAAATTTGTCTCTGTGCCAGGTAACGTTTTATTACTACCATCAACCTGGATGATTTTCTCTTCTGAGTGATCTGCCTCAGAGTTCACTGTTGTTCCTCATTGAGAGCCTCAAAGGGTTAGTACATCCAGTGATGGTGGATTGGTACCACTGTAGTGTAGTGATTGTTTTCAGTGTGAAGCAAGTGAAATTCCCCAATTTTAGGCAGAGCAAGTGGCACAGCTGAAAATATCAACGCCATGGTGCCCAGTTGGCTGGGTAATTTCCTGAGAGAGAAGTGTCCTCTCTGTAGCTGGAATGAAGAGAGCTCATGATGTGAGCCGGTGTGGAACAGTATGACACTGAGACTACTGGCCACATGCACATAGAGGATAGTTTAAATGTGCACAAATCTGTGTTTTCCCTCAGAGTGTAATCATCTATGTGTATTATAGAACTGTTTTCAAATCTATGATCTTCTGTACTATATGTGAAGATCTATACCACCCTCTACTGGTGCATGTAGTCATTGCTTGAGTACTCTACCTCCTTCAAGTATGTTATACCATTGCACTGAGCATCAATATTACTTCACTGAACTGCAAAGACGTCTTTATTTTCTTCCTACAGAATAAAAAATAATTTTGTCACGTGTGCCTGAAAGCAGTTATACTTATTTGACATCTTTATTTAATTTAATCTCTCACATAAATTGCTTTTTATTCTATGGAGAGTATGGAAAGGTGCAACAATATACATAATGATATAGTGACCATACAGTAATTACCTGTCATCCTTACTCATTTTATTTATTTATCCTTCAGTTGATTCATTTTCCTCCCAGTCCACAACCATGCACGTGAACTTGACATTACCTATAGAGTGCATGCTGATGTGACTGGGAATGCACTTGCACCTTATTAATCCTGCTAAAGTCTTTTGCCCTATACATCCCAATGACTCAATTTAGTCTAAATAGATGGTATAACTACTACTACTTACATAGTTATACATTACAGAGTTAGCCCATGAAATGAAACGTTTGGTGCATTAATTCAGATTCTTGCCATCAACCTTGCGAACAGAGTGCATAAGCTGGATTTCAAAAACTGCAAAGTTGCACTAATAAATGGTCATCCTAACAGTTTATACAGTGACTATACTATTAATAAAATACTCAGATTTAGAGAGAGGAACAAAATGATGTAATGACCTGGATTTTTTAAATGTGCCGCACATGTTTGCAGGGATTGCCTAAAACACTCCATATGGAGCTTGATCTAAATTTGTGAAGTGAAATTATGTCATCTAGTGGCCATGACTGGAACAGAGACTGACCTTTTCTTTCATTTCTTTCCAGGAGATCTTGCTGAATATGACAGATGCAAAAACTCCTGTCATTCTTGGATGCCAGTAACCACAACAAGACCATGGATGGTGAGAACCTACTGAACTCCACTGTAAATACCAGTACAATGGATATCCAACTAGTGACACATAGTCTCTGGGAGGTCATCACCATTGCGACTGTGTCAGCTGTAGTCAGCCTCATCACCATTGTTGGGAATGTTCTGGTAATGCTATCTTTTAAAGTCAACAGCCAGCTAAAGACAGTAAATAATTACTACCTGCTGAGTCTGGCAGCTGCAGACCTTATCATAGGTGTTTTTTCCATGAATCTTTATACCTCTTATATACTAATGGGCTACTGGGCATTAGGAAACCTTGCCTGTGACCTGTGGTTGGCAGTGGATTATGTTGCCAGTAATGCCTCAGTCATGAATCTGTTGGTGATCAGTTTTGACAGATATTTCTCTATCACACGGCCACTTACCTACAGGGCCAAGCGGACACCCAAACGAGCTGGGATTATGATAGGGCTGGCCTGGCTCGTGTCACTTATTCTGTGGGCTCCACCAATTCTATGCTGGCAGTACTTTGTTGGAAAAAGGACTGTACCTGAGAGGGAATGCCAGATCCCATTTTTCTCTGAGCCAGTTATAACCTTTGGAACAGCAATTGCTGCGTTTTATATTCCTGTGTCAGTCATGACAATCCTATACTGTCGAATCTACAAGGAGACGGAGAAGAGGACCAAAGATTTGGCTGAGCTGCAGGGAATTAACAATCCAGCAGACACTGGGGTCACCCAACCACAGAAGACCATTATCAGATCTTGTTTTAGCTTTAAATTAAAGTCAGCTTCACATGATAGGAACCAAGCCTCCTGGTCGTCCTCCAGCAGGAGCAACGCTGGCAAATCAACAGCCACCACCAACGATGAATGGTCTAAAGCTGATCAGCTGACCACCTTCAACAGTTATGCTTCCTCAGAGGATGAGGACAGGCCTGTGTCTCCAGGAGGCTTCCAGTCATCATTCAGGAACCAGGCCTGCGAGACCAGCAAGAGTGGCGCATGCAGTGAGAGCGAGCAGCTGAGCAGCTATGACGACGACAGTTTCTTCCAGACGCCACCAAAGAGCAGCTCTCATAAGAGCAAATGTGTGTCCTACAAGTTTAAACCTGTGGTGAAAGACACTCATGTTGAGCACCAGAGCAAGAATGGAGACACTAAAATGGCATCATCTGCATTTTCATCAGCTGAGTCCATGAGCGTTCCATCCACCTCCTCGACATCTAAGCCCATTGACATGACCCTAAAGAACCAGATCACTAAGAGGAAGAGGATGGTGCTTATCAAGGAGAAGAAGGCTGCTCAGACTCTCAGTGCCATCTTGCTGGCCTTTATTCTAACATGGACGCCTTATAATATCATGGTGCTGATTTCCACCTTCTGCTCACAGTGCATACCCCGCTCCCTCTGGCATCTGGGCTACTGGCTTTGCTATGTCAACAGCACCGTAAATCCCATGTGCTATGCCCTTTGTAACAAGACTTTTCAAAAGACCTTTCGCATGCTTTTATTCTGTCAGTGGAAGAAGAAAAGGACTGAGGAGAAACTGTACTGGTATGGGCAAAACCCTGTGGTCAGCTCCAAACTGACATAAACTAACGACGTTGTATAATGGTGGTTGTAGGTGTGTGTGTATGGATAATCTGTGCTTTATGAACTGGAATTCTACACATTAGGTGACATCTAAAGTGAAAATACTATATAAAGGAGATGGTACATTTGGTAGTGTTGATCATTAATCGGTAGGTTCACTGTAATATATGATGATTACTGCTCAAATTACGGTAGAAGTGGAGCCCATATATAAGAGTAAAGTTACTCCAAAAAGGGACAAAGGCATGGTGGCTGTTTCAAGCTTTCAATTTTACTTCAAACCATCTTCAGGAGGAGACATAGGTGGCAAAGAATGCCCCCATATAATCAGTGATATTGTATTAAGGTACTAAAAATTAAAACCTCTCCCCACAAAAGTGATGATCTTATGCACAAAATGCAAATAACTGCATTTGTAAGATGCACATAATAAAATTGTTCCATAATAAAATTGATCCACAATAAAAATTGTTCCAATCTACAAACTGACACTGTATATTGTTTTAGAAATGAACTCCCATCACATTGATGCTTAAACACAAAATGACATAACATGTGCGGATTTGTTTAATTTTGTAGGTGTTGTTTGTATTAAAGCTGGGCAATTGCTATTTTATTTTGAAGGGCTAATATGTGTTGTCCTACTGTCCTGCACAGTCTGCTTGCTAAGTCTAGATTGTAACTTGGTGATAATCAAAGCCTTTTCACATGTGACACCGCTGGGTCACATGAATAAATATAAATTCAGTGTATTTTTTTTTTTTTTTTTTAATTTTACATTTTCTATCCTGGGAAGTCTTAGTAGAAATGAAGTGAAATGATTTCACAAACAATTAAACCCTACTGGATGATGGCTCAAATACAAACTAAAAGGCTTTTTTTCCCCTTTTACTAAAACTCCATGACAAAATTGCTAAACTATGTCAGTGTTTACACAGAGAATGGTTTGGAGGATTTAACAGCACACACTGTTTATTATAATCTTGATATTTTTCATTGTCAAGATCTTTTCTTTGTTTTCTATTACCATAGCTAGTAAATCAATCACCATCATCTTTATTGTATTTCTAGTGATGAACTGTGGCAAGAAAAAGCTGTTTATTTGTGATATGTTTGTTTCTGTAAGCATTGGATGGAAGATGACATGTGTCATAAGCTAAATGTCTTGAAACACTTTATTTATAACTGTGATAAACCAGATGTCTGCACTTGCAAACTGAGGAATGAAAAGAGATGCTTTGCTTCAAGTATGCTGACATAATGTGTGATGGAAACAAAGCTAGAGCTAAAGCTGTACTGCAGTTTTATATTGTCCTTATACTGTGTAAATATTATAATTTTTTTATTATTTTGCTTTCCGTATTTTGCGATCATTTCCATGCATTTCTGAATAAAATGTGGTGAATTCAATATCACTATGAAGATTAAGAGAAAACCAGTGATGTCATGAACCATAATGTATGTTACATAGAAAAACAAAACAAATTCTTAGCCCTTTGTAGTTGTCTAGTAAGTCTAGTAGCACAAATGCTAAAAAATAGTGTCCTCACAGCTCATCCCTCTTGCAGTCCCCACTGTGAATCAATTTAACTGTGTCTGAAGGTCTCACCAACATCCATGCATACTTGCACAGTCGCTCCTTGTTGCAGTCCTTTTGCCAGTAGATGACATTCCTGCGATTTAAATTGGCACCAGCACAGGCGTCATACCACCACCCTCCTCCTGGTATACCCTGAAACTCCAGTTTTGCACAATTCTGGAAGTAGTTGTCATTGTCTCTGTCTTTAGTGGTGAACTTTTGGTTATCATGGAGGTAGTTCTCTGTATCCAGTGTCAAAGCATCTACAGCTGTCCCCTGGAACAATCCCAGCCTCAGCCTGTATGCTGATGCTTCGTCCTCTACTAGAAAGGGGTCATACTCTCCCAACTTAGTGAGGGCGTCTTGGTCCACTAGTTTTACTCCCAATTGAAAGCGCCCAGGGCCACGGGTGAGCTGATGAAGGTATTCATTCCCAAGCCAGTGATCCCCAGTTACGTCCCCAAAGCCATGCTTGTACTCAGACCAGGTACGATCAAAATTCACACTGCTGTTGACAGTGATATGTTGCACCACGGTCCATCCTCCCTCCTGCATGGCACAGTAGACCACGATGGGGGAGCCACCAGGTTGGATCAGGTACACCCCATCTCTAGCCTGGCCTGAAGAGGTCATCAGCATTTCATGGCAGTCTCTGGGCAGCACTGTTGGCCAAAGTAACCAAATTTAGACAAATCAGTCATATCTGTACTAATTAAAAATGTGTAATTACATTTATTTTTCAATTTGCGTTTATGACATTTTTTTTTCATTCTGTTAGTAAATAAAAATGGACATAGAATGGGAGGTGGCCCTCACATAAAACCTCACAAACCAGGGGGAGCCAGACTCAGGGGGAAGGAAAAACTACGGCATAGAGTGATAACAACAACACTTGTATATCATTTAATACTATATATATATTTTTTAATGTTACACTGTATATGTAAAAACATAGGCAATCAACAGATATTGACATTGGAATATTTCCTTGCCCCATCTTGAAAAGAGAGTGGTATTGATCCTCTCATCTGCCTCTTGTAGTGAAAGAGAACAAGCATGTTTCCTAAAATGCTGATGCCTATACCTCTAAGATCACAGAGTACAAGTACTACCTCAGGTGGTAGTTTCAAAAGTTTCACTGTGGTAAACAGCAATGCACACTCCAAGAATTTGGTAATGGTAACAGCCAACAGTCTTTCTCAATGTCTTCCACGTAAAACGTTGATCAAATGCCAAACTATTACAACTGTTTGTCTAACAAACTATCTTACCAAGATACACAAATCACATCACTGAACCATAACATTTATCATTAATGAGTCACTAAGCAATTTGGGTGTACAGCCTGGAATTTGACCCATGTCCAGGGGACAATCCACATGGACAATAGGTGATAAAGGTAATTCAGTATTTAAAAGCCATCATAGGGCTGTTTCACACAAAGTACACACCATAGCGTCATGTTTCAGAGGGTTCTTTACATGTTAGGTGCATTTCTTTCCCCAGCTAATGTAGCACATTTTTTAGATGGAAAGCAAAGACAAAAGTCAAACTGAAAGTGAAAGTTTACATAAGCACATATACCTCTCATTCCAAGGTTAAGGACCAAGCTATGCTTATCTTGGGGTAGGAGATTCAGGTTCTCAGCTTGGAGATGTGCCATATTAACTCCAGCCACACTAAGCAGCAGCAGGGTCACTGCTGGCAGACAGCATCTCAAACACTTCATCTTTCACTTTCCTCTGCTGTCAAAAAAAAGTTAATGGTATAGTCATTTATGTTTCTTATTGTATTCAGTGAATTCACTGAAGAACACACACAAAAAAACTGTACCAAAGGAAGAAAAAAAAAAAAAAAGATAAAACTCAACATGTCTTGAAATATATTAATGTGCTTACCTTAAGTGAAGACCCCTGGAGGAGACGGAGGTGAGACAAATATATGTATTGTTCTCTGTGGATGAATCTTCTCAGAAAAGCACGAGAATGCAAACAAGGCTGTCAACTGGTGAGTTCAGATTCAGAGTTCACTGAATTGCAGGTCCTTTCACATAGCCTCTCCTGACCAGTCACAGCTGGACTTCAGCCTCAGGTTCACATCACAATGGCAGACACTGGCCTTCCACTTATCTGTGTCAAGTGAGATAAACTCCCATGTAAATGGGCTTTGTATGCTCATATCTTTGCCTTACTTAAATCACTTCAAGAGTGAATGAGGCTGAAGTCCATATGAAACTGAGCAGTAGTAGTTTCAGCTATACTGTAGTGAAACAGGGGATTATGTACAATACAATTCACCAGGGGCTGTACATTTATAGTTGTAATTAATTAAATAAATCGTCTAGTCTCTTTCCACAGAGGACAATGAGAATACACAAAATATTACAATACCACCACCAGATCTTTAAAATACAAAATTTATTAAATGAGGTAATTAAATGAAATACACACAAACATGAAAATGAAAATAAAACATTAATTTATTGTCATCAATTCGAGATTCCAAAAACTTTATCAAGATTAAGTTAAGTTTATTAAGGATTAACAAAGTTTTTTGAATCTTGAATCAAAGCCACCACATTTCTTTGACATAACATAAACACATTTTCCATAATATTAATATTTAAACTGTCAGCTTGCTCTCAATCAGTCAATGCTTTATCTGTACAGACATGTATGGTACAACCTAAAAAAGTACTGCTTCAATCTTTTGGGGTCGTTGTTAAAGGTGCATCTAGCTCTTCATTGATGTCAGGTAAGACGGGACAGAAAAGAATCAATGACCTAAGGGACACAGATACAGTATAAGACTAACTTATTTTGCAGTATAAGAACATTAAAAGCCATCAATGACTGAGGCAACTATGTATTCATACAGTACATACAATATAAAAATAACCTTTGACATGTCTCCTGCAGGTCCTGAAAGAGATTTCAGCAAAGGTTCCTGATGCCATAAGTCCAGTAACTGCTGATTAAACACTTCAAAATTTCTGTAACACACACAAAACAAATTTATTACAATGATTTTGTCTACACAAATATTATAGTTACAGGCAAATATTAATATATTTGGGTAGTATCTAGTGATGCTGTATGACTTTAGAGTATAAATAGTAGTTGTAAATATAGTATGAGACATTTGCTTGGAAATACAACATTTATGTGTCTGACATATCATACTGTACATCACATAAAACAGCACTTACTTATCCAAAGCAAGCTTAGCTGATCCATCATAGCCACTTGTTCTTAATCCTTCCTGCCAAGTTTTCAAAACTGAATTTATCCACTTTAATGCAACTGTAAGATACCTGCAAATTTAAATGTCAGTTAATTTAATTGCAGATCTGTTCTGTTCAATTATCCTGCTACTGTGAATACTGTCTATTCTGTGACTGTATGAATACTCACTCTTCGTACGGACTGGTGACGACTTCCTTAACCAAAGGGAAGAGGTCAACACAGCAGCCAATGGTAATTCTGGGAGAGTTTTCATCAATGCTGCAGAGAAAGTTAGATTAGATTCAACTGGTACTGGGACTCTGAATACTGATTCCTGCAAAACACACATCATTTACCTTTTGGTTATCACAGGGAGGAAATCGACAAACACACCAATATCTTGAATTCTGTATGAAGACAGTAATGTAACAACATTTTAGATGTATACACATGATTTTTGGCTGCTTGTGACATGTTTGAAACCAACTACAAACATGCAGACCTCAGAAAGTATGTCAACAGCTCTCCAACATTCCTCTGCCACAATGTTGAAGCCACTTTGAGTCTCAGATTTCGTCCAAAGAGAACATCAGTCATTGTGTCATGATCCCTTGTGAGCTGCAAAACAATAGGATCAGATCATTTTATTTGCATATCAGGTCATAAAGTATTGCCTGAGCTGTGATGGTTTTTCTGACCTCATTGAGTGCACAGAAGTCAGTCTCTTCAGAACCAGTTTTACCACTTGTGTGGTTATTATTGACATTTAGCGGGAAGTCCCAAGCGTCCATGTCGAATATTTCCTGTTGCATCTCCTGCATGCAGTTAATCTCATTCTCCTTGTTTGCACCATCAAGAGTCCTCCCAGACCCGAGCTGCTTCTTCCAATTCGATGTCAAATGATGGGTCTTTCTCTTACACGACACTACCCGTTTCACCCTGCCTGGGTTGTTACCTGGGCGACTTACTGGATATCTGGGTGAAATTTTTAAACATGTTGACAGAAACCAAAACTCATAGCAAAATTATTCTTATGTAATGACAAAACACATGTATGCATGACATACCTCTTTTTGTTGAACTCCTCATTTTTATCATAATTGACCTGTATATAAAAATACAGTCTGTGATAAATAACACAATTACAGTGTATAAGAACACATAAAACACAGCATATAAGGTACAGCACAGAGGAGAAAGTTTGAGCTTTACAATGACCAACTCAGCTTACCTCTTGAGTGTTTCTCTCATGAGGATAACTCACTCTGTACTGGGCTGCATCATGATCAAGATTTTGGCAGTCTCCGTCTTCACTGTTGAAGTCCATTAGACCTTAAATAAAGAGTGGCAAGAAGTCAGAGGTGGTAACTACTTTATTCAAGTACTGGACTTAAGTACTACAATTATTATGATATTTGAATCAAAAACTGCTAAGTGACAATAGTAAAAAAAAATTTGTAGCATTATGGGGATTATTCTTTTTAAAAAAATGAATATTAATTTCATTCTCCAGCGTCAGTCGTGGTTTAACAGATGAAAACGCAATTTCCCAGAATTCTCCTGGGCATTGTTGTTTTTTCTGCATAGTGACGTTACAGGAACTGCTCCCGGGGCAGCTGAGCTGTCTTGTGAGTATTTTAGTTACTACGTTTTTAGACCAATTTAGCTTATTTTATTCCGTTTATACAAAAAAAAAGTTGTGCTTTTGGAGAGCTCTATTCGTTGCCTTTAGCGAAACAGTAAGTGCAGTACAGAGACAAAACAAACAACGTTATAACGTACAGTAACGTCTCTGTTATTAATAATTAGCTAACTGAGCCAGCTGCAAAGACGCAGGTACAGTAGTTAGCTCTTTTTAACATTACAACCTATGGTCTAAGAAATTGTTAATAACAGAAACATACACTATAGCTGTTTTAAAACACATAACGTGAAGTAAATAACCAGTTCCGAATGGAGTAGGTCTGCACTCACCTTGTTTTCCTTTCCTAGTAGACATAACAGATTCTTTGATTAGCTTTGATTCTTTTAGGCAGCTGCCAACAAGCTAACGGCCACTTTCAACTGATACCGCCCAGTATCAGAGAATAAAGCATCCTACTGAGTGAGCTCTACATAGTGCTGTCGGTGCAACCTGCACCCTCTAGCGACTATTGAGCTACTAAGGATTTCAGACCCCAACACCACCACGAAGTTAAAGAGGTGATTTACTGCCATCACAATGACATATACAACTAGAGAGTTAGTTAATATAAATAAATGTTGAGATCAGTGCTTTGTCTCAAATTAAAAGTTGTTTAAATCTTCATGAGCCATGACCCTGACAATGCCTATATCATGATCAGTGGGGCATATCATGTTTGCTGTAGCGTTTTATTAATCAGAGGCAAGCTGTGACTTGTTGGCTAATATCTAGCTCACTTTCACAGCAGAAAAACAACATCAGCTGCTTTTATTGACACATGATCTCCTTCCTTGCTGATCCTGCTGTTTTACTTCTGCAGTTTCATCATTCAGCTCCCAATCAGAGACAGAAACACAGTTTGTGTGCGTGTTGCTGACACTGAGCACAGTATAAACTAGCTGTGTCATGTGATTTTTGGTACGAGAACTTTAAAACATCATGTGGTTACAGTGATAAAATAAAAGTGATACATTTCCTGGTTATGTTTTGCTACTTTAACCAGCCTTGTGTTTCTGCTCTGCAGTGTTAAAATGGGGCCTGTTCATGCTGCCTGTGTTTTGTTAAGCCTTGCACCCCTGTTGGTGCTTGGTGTACCTCCCATTTGGACTCAGCCAGAGCAGGTCCACCTCTCTTATCCAGGTAAGTCTATAAATGATTTCTATTAACGTCATGTGCTTCCAGGACATATGGTGTGCAGATCTGCAGATGTTTTGGATTACTAAAAGCCCTAGTATTTTTCAGAAAGCTCTAGAAAGAGAATTTCTCACTATTCTGTGGCTCTGCAACAAGTTCACCAAAGTTCAAATTCACTGTCAGTTATCTCGTATGTTTTATGTAACATAGCTAATTTAATGGATAAAGGCCTTGATGAAACCTTTAGACTTATTCCCACCAACAGCAGCATGTTCTGCTGAATTGCTC
>JAUBNQ010000004.1:11914687-11927981 GCA_032353495.1 Ctenopoma kingsleyae | reverse complement strand
TAATTTAATGGATAAAGGCCTTGATGAAACCTTTAGACTTATTCCCACCAACAGCAGCATGTTCTGCTGAATTGCTCGGGCACATTTAAACACTACCTGTCCACTCTCTGTAAGTAATTTTCTGTAGGCTTAATGCTTCCAGCTGCCACAAACATAGCAGACATTACCCTGGACTCTCACAGTTAGTGCAACAGACATGCTTTTTGTTCATTCCTTGTGAAAGTGAACCATGTGGTAGTCATTTAAAGAGTTGATGTCTTGATGAAATGAGTACCTGGCAAGCCTTCAGCTTAACTCAGCCTTCGGGTGGTACAACATCTTGCCAGAGGCAAGATCAAAAGTATCTCTCTAATGCAAAGTCAGCTTTTTCATCAGTATCTCTTGGCTTTTATAAATGCAGTAGTAACTCAGTCCAGTAATTCTGTCAGATCAAACGTTATCACATTTCCAATAATTGGGCTTTTTTTTCACAGGAGTGCCAGGTTCCATGGTAGTCACCTGGACCACCTTCAATAAAACAGAGAGCAAAGTGGAATACGGTCTTCTGGGGGGTCGGCTCTTTGACATGACAGCCAAAGGTGATGCAACTCTGTTTGTAGACTCAGGGGAAGAGAAGAGGAAGATGTACATCCACAGAGTCACACTTACAGGCCTCAAACCTGCTACTGCTTATGGTGGGCAGACCTGACTTTTCCTTTGGGCTTATTTGACTGTAGCACTGTGTAATTATTAAATGTAATATTTCCTGGTTTAATTTCAGTCTACCACTGTGGCAGTGATGAGGGCTGGAGCGATGTGTTCTCCTTCACTGCTCTGAATGACAGCACAAGTTTCAGTCCAAGGTTTGCTTTGTATGGTGACCTGGGCAATGAGAATCCTCAGTCTCTAGCTCGACTACAAAAGGAGACGCAGCTTGGCATGTACGACATTGTCCTACACATAGGTATGCTTTACAACATTCTGCACTGTAACATCAGTTAAAGAGGCATTCATTTTTAATTTAGTTGGAGCGCAAAACATCGCACAACTACAGATATCACAAATTATAACAAACTGTAACACCAATCAAACCAAGCTAGAAATTAAAATTTTTGAACAATATTGTAGTGAATAGCTTAGCTTAAAGACTGAAGCAGCGGGAGTTTCCCGGCTACACCCAGCTCAGGTTACACCTAAAAATAACGTGCCCACTGGCGCTTACAAAATCTTATAAGTAATCAGTTATTAGAAGCATGTAACACCTAGTATAAAACCACAAACAGCCATGTGTACATCTTGGTTTTTGTGTGAATGTGAATGTGATGTTCATATTAAATTTTCAGGATGCTGAGACAAGGGAAAGAGTAGACTGCAGAATCTTAACTGCAAAAACAAATTTATAATGAAACCATTAGTTATTCTATTAGTTGAGAAAATGCATTTGTTTATAGATCAATAAACATGTAGTTTATAAACACAGAGTGATTTGTACACAGATATTATGTTATATTCACAGTGTAAATACACATACTTTCTTTCCTTGGATAAAGCTAACTAGCTAACATACGGACATAATAATCGTGTTAATCTCATCTAATTATTAGCAAAATAGAATTTTTTTCTAAATTTTTTTCTAAAATATTGAATGTTAATAATGTTCTCTATATAATGAATTGACTTTTCTCCTTATAAGTCGCTTTGGATAAAAGCGTCTGCCAAGTAAAGTAAAGTAAAGTAAAGAATTACTAATATTACTATAAAAAACTGACAATGTAAATTCAACTGGTGATATACTTATTGTTGTTACCCTGTACAGTGGTAGAGTAAAAATCTTAAAAATGCCAAGAATATCCACTCTAACTTATAGATTTTTGTGTTTGACAGGGGACTTTGCCTATGATATGCATGAGGTATGTCACTCCTCTGTCTTTTCAGAAATGTGAATTTTGATCACACCTGTGCCAAGTTCCAGCTAGAGCACTGGCATCAAATTTCTTTCATTATTACCATATACTCTTAAATCTTAAACTGTGATATTGCACTAATTCCACAATGACAGATGAGATAAGCCACTTTACCTTTCTATTCTGCCCCCTTCCCAAGGCTCATCAGTATTTATTATTAGTGCATGTAAAGACGCTTAGCTGTGGTTGAGACACACAGGTTATGATTAGCACCACTGGGAAATTCCTTAAGCCTGCGGTGAAAGATGAGAGTTAGGGTCATGTTGACCAAGTATTTTATGAATAAAAACAGTGCCATTCAAAACCCCAAATCTTACCTCCCAATGAAATATTTGTGCATCTGACAACCTCCCAACTGTCATTATTGATTTTTAGCAGACATAACCTCAGTTTGGTCATTTTTCCTACAATTACTTTGTGCATTATTAATGCACATTTTTTTAAATATGGAGAGAAAGCTAAATGCAATCAGCAGACTCTTGCAAAAATTAATAACCATAATTCATCCAAGCTGTGTTTTCAGGTGGAATGTGCAAATACATCTTGCAGCCTCACTGATACTATAAACAGAAACACAGAGAGAGAGAATTAATTCTGAAGGGTCATTAATGACTGTGGCAGGTAATAGTTGTCAGAGCAACCATCATATGTGCTGTATTTTTAAAAGCTGTGTAGCCAGTAATAGGATATTGAAGAAAAAATTGCTTTTGGTTTCTGTGTGGTTTAGTTTGGTTGGCTGACACATTCCTGTATTTGTCTGAAAATGGACTTATTTGTCTGAATATCAGTAAATGGAAAAAAAGGAAAACTTGTTGTCTGGAAAAATCTATGTCACAATGTTTAACAGCTGAATGACGTTGTTCTAGGACAATGCCAGGATTGGGGATGAGTTCATGAGGCAGATACAGTCCATAGCAGCCTACGTGCCCTACATGACCTGTCCAGGCAACCACGAAGCTACATAGTAAGTGGAATTCAACTGAACTTTCCACAGTTTGACATTTATACTATTTGGTGCAGTCAAAAGTGAACTTAGACACATATTCAGTGGAAAAATTCTTTAAGGAGTCATGATACATTCATAGTCACTGAGTCAACATGAAAACTCTGTGACTGTCTTCTGTTTTCTATTATGAATGGATTTCTCTTTGTTTACATTTTGCACCACATTCTGCTCATAATTAATGCAGTTTGGGCAAAACAACAGTGCATGTCGTATAGTATATTGTTGAGAGAGACTTGCCAGACACCCCTTGACAAATTGCATTCAGCATTAGCTACTGTAAAGTGTGTATGTAGATATTTTTAGCAGACGGGGGGGAAGAGGGGTTTGTGAACTTCCCCAAAAAACAGCCTCTATGGTCAGCCACAGTTTTTGTGCTATACAAAACACTTATGGTCTGCTGAAAACTCCTCACTGTACCACTTAAACAGATGGAAGTTATTTTGGTCTTTAAAGGTTGGAGCAGCCCCAGGACCCACCAACATCTAAACAAGGCAACACTATCCAAAACAAACATTTATCTGACTGGGACTCATCAGCTTGCTATCTGTTTTTCAGTTCTCACAGACAATCTGTGTCTGCATTTTGACTCATCGTCAGTGAATGTTTTTAAAGCCTGGGAAATTTTAAGGATGCAGAGACAAAAGAAAGAGAAGACTGTTGAATCTTAATTGTGAAAAATAATTTAGAACTGAAACAGTTGGTTAATGTATTAGTTAGCTGAGAATATTAATTTGATTATATATATTGATTATAGATCAATAAACATAACTAATGTTTGTCAAACAAAATCATTTGCAGTTGCAGTTTGTCAAACATCGAAATGCGCATATTATCTTTGTCAAATCTATAATAATTTTAAGCAATCAAGACATTTTGGTGGATTGACTGAAGATAAAATAGTATTTCTTATAGTTGAAATAAATTGTAGCAGCCTACTGTACAAATGCATTGATATTTGTCTTTGTAATGCTGAAGCTTCATAATTATGTTGCTACAATGCTGCCCCATTAGGCTGTTATTGGAGTGTGTATTAAAAACAGTAAATGTGCCAGTGTCTATGAATTGTAGCCTAGCTGTTCTCGTATCTCAAGGATCAGCAGCTAATTTATCCCTAAATTCCAAGAACATCTGTTAGAGTTAGTGTGTGTTTAGGCACCATAATATTAACTTGCTGCTGCTATATCAAGACAGTCCTCATCTGGCCTTGCCATGTGTAATGTGATTACTGCCTGGGCTTTATTAAGGTGCTGCTAACAGAAGTCTCTTTTTCTTGGCGCTGCATCTTGACATAGGAACCTGATATCAAGACCCAAGTCGCTGCATTACATAATCAGAAATCCAGCTTTTCTCTCCTTCTATACCTAAATGTGTGTTTTGTTCTGTGGTGTTGTTGAGACTCTAAATATTCCCAGCTGCCGGCTCACTCTCTGTTGTGCTTCGTCTCAGTATATCTCTCTGTTCTTCTTCTTCCAACCTCAAAACCTAATGGGTAAAAAGCTATTGAGACAGGGCAGACCACAAATGGCTTCAGTCAGCATTCCGGCAGGATGAGACCAGTAGATCCACTGAAGATGCCGAGGCCCCAATCAACACTTTCTTTGTTTACCAGGCACAATCTATGGCTCATGAGGCTCCCAGACTGGGAAAAAACTGTCGCCATTTGCAACAGTGTCCTAACATTGGAGTTAGTCAGATATGCTTCAGCTGGCTATGACTGCCTGGATTTAGCTCATCAGGAGATGAAAAGGAAGATTTTATGAGAAGGGAAAAATTTCTGTTCAACTTTGGTTGTACACATTGAATTTATGTGTTTGGATTTCTAGAGAGTATGTGTATTATTACACCAAATACTAATTAATTGTCTATTTCTACACTACATACAAGTGCACAGTGCATGCCCAAATCCCGGTACATGTTTGCTGCTAACCTTTCTAGCCACAAGATGGGAGTATAAACCCATCTTATGGCCTTTCTTGGTTCTTTGCCATGACTCACAACTCCCAAGGTCAACCCTTTGGCTCTATTTTATAACATGTGTAGGTGGGCTGGGATATATTGTAAACTAGAAGTTGATGGAATGCCTGCTATGATAGTTTTACTAATATTTTCTTTCTCAGAATGAGATCTCAAGTGAAGAAAAATGTGCTATAGCTATGTCTTACTGAACATTATGTTGATTATGGGGTAATAATAGTATGACATACACAAAAAGGAGCCATTTCAGATCAACAGAAAATAAACCAAGTCAACAAGTGTTTCACTTTGTGTTCCAACGGAGTTGCTCAGTGATCACAGCACACAAACTGACTTTGGCTGCATTACCATACAGGCCACGACCATTAAACCTGACCCTGGTGTCCACAGAAACAGAAATTGTTTTTCTTATTTAACATTAGTAAAAGTCTCTGTGATCTTCCTTTTGTGTCCATGTCTCTGGACTTTGATCTTTGACCTCACTGTTCTCTAGTTACCTCTAACCCTACATTAACCCAGTGCATTGCAGAGATAGTGACCTATACAACCCTGCTCCGGCTGCTGCAGAATATTTTTAACTTCCTTATGTAGGAAAATAACCAATCCCATCGCCTTGCTTAGGTAATGGACCGTTGAGAATTAAAAACTGTTAAAAGGGTCTTAGTGGATTGGCTTTAGGGGTAGCTTTTCATGAAGAAGTTTTCTTCCCTTCTCAGCCATTGCAACAAATGGTTTAATGAAGTCGATGGTGCTCTTTTAGCTGCTCATGACATTTTTGAAGGATGTTTGTGTTAGGGCTAGGGGTTAGGGTTTTGATGTAGTCTGGTAGCGTATTAAAAAATGTCGATATTAGTGGAGGGTATTGTGATAGCATTAATAGATAAGTGTAGTCATGGATTGATCACTGGATGCATTATACTATATCTGAATCAAGTGAGAATCACCCCAACCCAGTGGTAAAACCACTATGGAAGCACCTTAAGATGTGATTCTTGTAATAGCTGCTATGTTTAGATGCACGTTTTCATTGATTGGCAGGTGTAGTACACTTAACCATGGTGGCTCCTACTTGCTTATTTTATCCCAGCTCCACCCAGACTAGCCCACGCTGCCCAAATTTTGATTATCTGGCTCCAGAAACTGACCATGATTTTAAGCTACAAAACAACCTCTCAGAACCTATAGGGTGATGTCACAGAGCTACATCCATGTTTTTCTACAGCCTTTAATTTTGGAGAGGCGGCCACTGATAGCCTGAATACGGCAAAGTGTATGGTTTCTCTAAACATCTAAGACTGGCTTCATTTTTTTGAAGTTTGAAGCAGATGGCACAACCGCAGTTTGATGGTCATCTTTATACGTTGATTTACCACATTGCTTTTTCTGCCAGTTCGAAATGAAAGTAAAACAAAGGAACTGCAACAAAATAAGACTGTTATTTTAGGAATTGCTGGTTCATTATGTTTTAGAGAGAGCTTGGGATCATCTGGAGCATATTTTGAATATATTGCAGCTTTTAGAGCTCTGCTGTAGGCACCACAAAATAAAACAGAACAGCAGTTTGTGGCATTAATTGCTGTTTGTCAAATTTTAAAGGAATGTAGATTGTGTGATCAAACAACCTAATTACATTTCTCATCAACTTGTTTGTCTGCAGCAACTTCTCCAACTACAGGAATCGATTTAGCATGCCAGGCCAGACTGAGAGCCTGTGGTACAGGTAAGGAAAAAGAACACAATATATGTAGCTGCTTCAGATGACTTTGCTCTTTGGATGTGTTAAAGCAGGTGAAACAACCACAATCAAAAGTGGATGTCAGCTGCTCAATGTATAAAAAGACGTAAACCACTTATTTTCCAACAGACACCCCACGTAAGGTTATCATGTGAAGCTATCCTAAATCTCCTGCTGAATTACAGTAAGCATCAGTGAGCTGTAAGAGGCAGCACAAAGGAACTGACAGTAGAGGAATGCTGAACACTGTTCTCTTAGTTTAGTTTGCCTCTTCTATCTCAAGGACACAGGGACTACACAAAGGAGCTATACATCTGACTGGATGACTCATAGCCCACTACAGACCTCCTTCTCTCAGATAGTAAAATAATACCTTGCTGAACCACAGGCCAGCTGAACACTCTCCAGTCCCCGGGCTTAGATGCAGACAGACCTTTAGGCTTAGAGGCCTTAGCTGATGTGCATGGTTAGGAACAAGGGCAGGCAAAAAGAAACACTGCAGAGGCACCCTGAAATCTCTCACCTGCTACATGTACTGGAAACATAGCACACATACAGACTACATACCTTGCCATTATAGTATTGTAAGGTCTTTCATGTAGCATTGCCCCGTGTCTTCTTACATCAAGTCAAAGGTACACCATTACCTCTGATGATGACTGAGATAACTGAGAGTCACAAATGTGCATTAATTCAGTGAGTATTTTTCTCACTAACTGTTAAAACTGTGCGTCATTGTAACAATGTGTGTCTGCAGTTGGAACCTGGGGTCAGCGCACATCATCTCCTTCTCCACTGAGGTTTATTTCTACCTTGAATTTGGCCTGGAGCTTCTCTTCAAGCAGTATGAGTGGCTGAAAAAAGACCTGGAGGTAATGACTACATCTACACATGCTGATTATGGCTAATCTTTCTTTGCTTTCTCTTTTACTCTCTGTTTTTCTGTTTCATTTTTCAAAGTTGTTACATTCTCTGTTTCTGTCCCGGATAAAGTTGCATTACCTCTGTCTTCATATCGTATTGTGGCAAACTTTTACAAATGTATGTCACTTCTTCCTTCTTCTGATCTAGGTGGCCAACAAGCCTGAGAACAGAGCAGTTCGTCCATGGATCATCACCATGGCACACAGACCCATGTACTGCTCTGATGACGACCAGGATGACTGCACCAAGTTTGACTCCTATGTGTGTTACTCAAACTATTAATGTATATTCTTGCCTAATGTACATAGCAACCACAAGTATGCATTTCTTTACACTGCCATAGCATGTACTGGTGTAAAGGTGACTTGTGTTTAAGCATCAAACTGATGCTGATTTAGTTGTTATGCCTAGAACATTATGTCTGTTGTTAAAGGGTTTACTGTATTTTATCATATTATGGTAGTTTTAAGATTTATTTTCTACGTTGTTGCCTGACACTGCTGGTAGCAGACATGTCACACATGTTGCAAGTAGGCCAGTACACATCGCAAACCATCAGCACGTTCAGTGTGTGTGCTGTCATAATCACTGTAATTTGGTCCAAATAGTTTCCAGTCAGAATAACTTCCCTCAGCTCTTGGCACTATTTGGGCTGGCATGGACAAAGGGTGCTCTACCAGGTAGCGTGTCAGGTAGCAGGTACTGTTTCGGATTTTAATGCCAGTTCATAATGTCCTCATTGCTCTCTGTTAAATCTCAGGTCCGACTGGGACGGAAAGACACCAAACCGCCAGCTCCTGGTCTAGAGGATCTATTTTACCGCTATGGTATGTTCCCTATTCGACATCCAGCTGTGCACTGCTAATGGGTCTTTAAGATCGCAAATTTGCACCCTCAGACAGACTATTGCACTAACATTTGCAGAGTGCAGAGCAATCCAAGCATCCTTTATTAAAAAAGCAGGCCTTTGGTTTGGCTGATGTCCTAACAGCCATTTCTAAAGTTTTTCCTGTATTACATTTCTCAGACTTTTGTTTGTTGCATTTAATTATTAAACTTGCGGTGGAACTTTGGTGGAAAGTTTTGGTTGTTCTGATCCTAAGCTTTTGTTGTTTGCGGAGAAATCGCAAAATTAAATGGGAAGACGATCTGAGAAATGGTAGATTACACAGCACAATTTGTTTAACTGAGCTGTTTGGACAGTTATTGTTGTATGGAAAGTTGCTGACTATCATCATATTTTTCACAGGAGTAGATCTTGAGCTGTGGGCACATGAGCACACATATGAGAGGCTTTGGCCTGTGTATGGCGACAAGGTCAGCTATTACATTTCGAAATCATAATGTCTTCTTAGTCTTTGGTTTGGATTGGTGGAAGAGACTTGCTGTTCTTTTCTCTTTAGGTATACAATGGGAGCAAAGAGCAGCCTTATGTAAACCCCAAAGCTCCAGTACACATTGTCACTGGCTCTGCTGTAAGTACTTTCATATCCCTGCGTCACTGTTAACATTTTTCCACATAGATCAATGCGTGAATTGACAGCAACATCAACAAAACAATGTTATGCATTGTACACAGTTCCGTCTGTGCAGCAGCTGGTCTGCCACAGGAGTTCAGTACCAGCTGTTCATCTGGGAAGTGTTTTCTGATGTGGTAGGGAGCAGTGCGAGACATGCTTTGTCATCCAACCACAGAGGGACTCTTCATTAACATTTCAGAATGCGGCCAAGCTCACAACACTGTGCAGCCACAGTTGCAAAATGTCACATAGACAGAGTTGGAGAGAAGCATGGGGCTCTTCGCTTACAGATTCAGTTTAATCACTGTTGATTCCTCTGCAGGGCTGCAGAGAGAAGACTGACAGGTTCAATCCAAACCCCAAAGAGTGGAGTGCTTTCCGCAGCACAGATTACGGCTATACACGCATGCAAGTCATCAACACTACACATATTTACTTGGAACAGGTGTCTGATGACCAGGTGAGTAGAACAAGCCAAGCAGAAATAAAGATTATTACCCAGCAAGCATTATTATCTCATATTATCTGACAGCTAACAAAGATGTTTGTGTGTTTTTCCAGTATGGCAAGGTGATTGACAGCATATGGGTGGTGAAGGAAAAACATGGCTTCTCTGCCTGGTTCTGAAAACTGCTGTTTTTAAACTAACTACTCAGGAAATGCACTTTTAACTTAAAACAAGCACATTTTTGCTGCGTTGCACCAATTATGCAGTGATAATGAAAATGACATGATTTTCATTCCTTGATATGTTTTATCCAATTAGAGGACCAACACCGTATATGATGATGATCTACCGTATGAACAATAATGTAGTTTGCTGTCAGGTGCTCTAATACACAGTGGTTTGTAAACAGGGCATCAAACTTGTTTTTAATTTTAATTTCAATAAATTATGATTTGTCTGGACTTGGGTCACTATAATCTATTGCTGTAGTCTGGCAAAAAGGAGACCCCATTTCTTTCAGAGCATATTTTTCACTTTAGAAACCTGTAAATGCACTTAGACAGATCAGGTCTCCTCTCAATCACTTTATCATGATGACAGATTCTTCCTTGCGTAATCCTATCAGGATATTGGAACAGCATTTCATTGTCCATCTGTGTGGCTATCAG
This sequence comes from Ctenopoma kingsleyae, assembly GCA_032353495.1. NCBI lineage: Eukaryota > Metazoa > Chordata > Actinopteri > Anabantiformes > Anabantidae > Ctenopoma > Ctenopoma kingsleyae. The sequence goes on along the minus strand of JAUBNQ010000004.1, from coordinate 11,917,763 downwards.
GACCTGAGGCAAAAAGACACATGGAAGTCCTCGCCTACACAAAAACGACTGTTATGTAACTCAGGGATGCTTGTGGCTTGGGCACATGAAGAGTGAGAGAAAGTGTTCTGCTCCACAAGAGTGTTGCTCATGCCATGACTCTCACCACAATGGTGGTATGAATTCCTAATAACAGTGTATTGCCTCAGATGAATATTGGCAGACAACCTATGCAGATCTGCATGCATCTGTGTTTTCAGTTGTCAAGCTGTTTTTTAGCTCCACAGTTTAATCGTATGTGCATTTGTCTCTTAACACGTTATCTACATATACAAAATGAATTATTCATTAACACTACATTTGAGGTAACACAGCATGTTATTTGGCAGAATCTTTATCCACATGTAATACACACATATGAGGGGACAACAGTGGCAGCAGTGAAAATTACAATTTTTACCTGTGACAAAACACTACAGCAGCAACGATAGCAGCTTAAACTTGGTCAAGACGTGTGAACACCAAAAGAAGTCAAGACGTCCTGTAGAGAAGTACAGCAAAAGTTGAATTTCTCTCTGATGTTGATGCTCCACTGTGAAGTTACAGTGGTGTATGGCAGAAGAAAGAGACATGAATGTACACTTCACAGTCAATACTTTGCCTACCCACTGCCAACAGTCATTCACACACAGCTTTATGATTTTACAAGAATCCTGGCCCTGCACAACTTGAGTTCCTAACCTTTGACCTCCTCATGCTCTACTCTGCATATTGTCATACACCATGAGTGAGAGACCCAAGGAAGAAGCAGTGCTGAGAGCATAAACCAGCGGTGCTGCAGACTCTGGCCTAGACTGTAAAAACTGTAGTTGTTTTCAAAAGTTAGCGACCACATACATAGTCCAATAAAAGTTGTTTGTGTTCCAGTTAGTCATCTATGTACTGTGTATGATGAGTAAACGAATGTAAAATTCTTGACTTAACCAATGAGCACATCACATGGTGTACACGTACCTCATCATCTAGTTCATGTGATTTCGTAAAATGCTGAAATAAAAAACAAAAAACATTGAGTACCATCCAGGAAAAAAAAAGTGAGGAACATGTCACTTCAGATCCAATGCATATTACTGAAATATGATGTGCTTATTACTGTCTATGATAGAGGCACAGCAGGTTTGTGGGATTGTGGTTAAGAACCTTTGTTGACAGAAATTGATTCTTGCCTTTTAACAGATTTTCCTTCCTTGCTTAGTCTATGTTAACCAACTTATTTTTTTCAACCGATGATTTTGGCATGCCAGAGGTCAGATTTGTTAGACTGTTTCAACAAAACTGACTGAGGAATTTTGTCTTCCCATTTCGAGACACAAAACAGTGTCTTTGGAGCCTTCCTGTGCACTGATGCTTCTGGCAGTTTGACGTGCTACATTTGGCTGGAATTTTTCCTTATCGGGTTAGTACAACACTGGAGTTCATTGCCAGTTGATGACCTGCTAAAGCAAGACCTGCTGTTTGGTTGGATTACTCAGCTTCCCGAGACCTCGCCATGACCACATTGCCTTCCCACTTCAGTTAACTTAATTGAAACAGTCTAATTTCTAATGGCACATCAACAGCTATTTATCCTTTCTCAACGGCTCATGGCTCAGTAAACTCTCTTGAGACCACATGTGAGATTGGGAACCAGATGTCTATTTCTCTACAGTCATCTATAAGGCCTCTCTAAATTCTCTTCAGTTAAACTATGTGGCTTACCAACATTATTTATCCACTTTCAGTCTACTAGCTCTCACACTCAACAACAAACTCCCTCAAGAGACAGAAGAGGGCTTCTGTGTGGTATTTATCTCCATGGGTGATCCAGGGCCAGCACTTCATCACAGGTTCAAACTGTGGTGACCGGGGACATGTGTAATGAATTCAAGGCCCTCAGATGCTAGATCCTGGGGATATTATATTAATCCAGAAGCTCAGTGTTCTTCCAGAAGTAAAGCATCACTATTAGGCAGGCTCAGACCACCATTAAAACAAACAGCTAAGTACAGTCTGCCCTGGAACATCCCTGCACATTCTTACCATAATTCCACTCTCAATATCAACACTGCAATGATTTACAGGGCTTCAGAGTGTGGCATCAACAGGAACACAGTGCGTGCACTGGAAACACACTATACTGCTGCAGTAAATCTGAGGAAAACATCATAGCGTCAATACTGAAACACTGTTTTGTTTTTATGCTTGCACAAAGTGTATGAGGGAAATGTAAAACACATTTTCCCCATAATTAAAATGTAAACAAAATAGATTGAGTTGGCATTTGATGAAAGCGGTGTATTGTTCCTGGAGATATCAGAGGCAGGTCTCTCTTCCAACACTCTGGGTTGAAAGAGAAGTCTGTCTCCAAACAGCAGTCATCAGATCACATCACATCAGACCAATGCATATCACAATTTACTGCAAGTTGTTAGCTTTAGTAATACCTGATACAGTGGACGGTGTTTAAGAACAAAAGTTGTCTCTGAATCCAAAGGTACATGTACCTCTGATTCTTGATGCTTTACCACACATTATTGCAGTGAGGAGGTAAACTAATTAGGAAAATTGGAAATTGTGAGTTAATGAGAAAATCCCAACATATCAAGCCATCAAAAGTTGTAGAATAATATAGGTACTATAAAAGCAATATATAGGTGAGTAAAAGTAGGATATAAACAGCTGAAATACAGCTCTGGGAATAATAAAGGTTTTTTTAATCTTGAACATCCATAGATGCTAAGTGAATTCAAATAAATACATATGGAAGAAGTGACAGTGAAGGCATAGGCCTACCTGAGCTATGCCTGACATGGCTCTGGTGGTAAAGACAAAGATGTTCAGTCTAAATAGTATGACTCAACCATCACCCTCCAAAAGTAAAGTACTGTTTATGATTATTTACAGGTAGACAAACGTTTGTGCAGGTCTGACCAGACACACATAGACAGGCAACTCCAAATTGGTCATGACAGAAGCAGTGTCACTGATGGTAGACATCAGTATGTCCTTATCAATAATGCTTCAATTTATCAGAAATACATAGATTACATACTGTACT
>JAUBNQ010000004.1:11855526-11880411 GCA_032353495.1 Ctenopoma kingsleyae | reverse complement strand
CAACGAAAACCTAAGTGAATGAGAAGAATACATGTAATCAGTTTTAGCATGCAAATGTAGTGGCAGTGGCTGAATGTGCACAAACTACTAAATCCATACGCAGATATATATAACCTATAGCCTAAAGCAGTTCTGTACAATAAAGCTAAAGGAAAATATTAAAATTCCACCTGGTTCTACTCAGCAGAAACATCTGTAAGAATGCACGAAATTCCAAAGATACAAGAACTCCTGAAAATCAAGGGCTTGCATCATGACAAAAGTCAGTTTAATCAGTTGCTAATATACACAAATAATGTTTATCTGTAGTGCAAATCATGCAGATTACCCAAGAAATGGAGAATGAATAAAGAATTAACTTTTAAAAATTTTATTCCAAAAGGTCCCTAGCGTACTGATTGGTGAAGTGAAGGAGATTCATGTTCCACTTCTGCCTCAGTGGGGGATTCTCCTTAATCCTCTCACCTATACATGACATCATGCTCTAAACCTGATTTCAACACACAATCTAAACACCTGGGACAAGAAGTGATTCCACCACTGATCCTCAGTAATACTAACTGTAGTAACTACATGTGTACAGCTCCTCCACTGAATTGTATCTCACCTGTTACTACATGTGCAGTTACTGTACACATTAATGCATGTGTATGTTTTTCTAAAAATGGAACAGGTAGAAATTCTTTCTTTTAAAAGTATATATTTCTTTCCTGTATTACAATTTAGTGCCAAAACATACAGCAAGGCATGCTTAACATGAGCTGCATTAAATCCCCCTATGACCGATTAGACTTTAATGTACCCTAAGGAAGCGTCAAAGTTTCTAATTAATATCTACGTTTTTAATTAATATTTTTCATCAGTCTATCATCAAACAGCAGTTTGTGAAGATAGTTGCTAAAGAACCAGATATTCTTTCTCAAGACTTGTGAATGCTAATGTTGTCCTGTCTTTGCAGGCAACTGTTTGCTATTAATATGCTCGTGTTACAAGGTGATAATCTGCTAGGCTGCAATTTAATCAAATTCTGTGACTCTAGACAGAGTTTGTCTGACACTGTTATCTTCAGTGGGGTTGAAGAACTGAAGATTATTTTTCATGTTTTTTGAAAAACAGCAACACTGTTTTACAATCTACATAATTAACCACTATCACTGTTAATTTCATAGCAATAAATAGGTCAAGGGTAATTCAGTTCTGTTAGTGTAACCTCAGTACTCTTGCAGCAGCCAAATAAAAACACGCTGGAAGTGTTCATAGTTACACCATAGCAGCACACAGCATGGCTCCTCTGGGGCCTGTATTTAACTCCATTAAGTTATTTTGACAGAATTAGGCCCTGTGCATCATCACAGACCTATGATATCATGGGAAAGATGCAAAGTGGCATTCTGTACTGACTGTAAATGGCTGTTTAATGTCTGAGGAGGTGGTAGCCTCACCTGGCTGCCATCACTAAAGTTTGAAGTTGTTTCATTAAGAGTTTAATATCCGTCAGAGTGATCATGGCGAGAGCACTCTTCCTAAAATCAGTGGAATTTTAAAAGATGAATGCCAAGAAAAGCAGGGTTGCAAAGCAAACTGAAACTGGAAATGTGTGTGTTTCGGAGGAAGACTTAGTGCTGTTAACTTTTAGTTTGTTCTGTACGGCCCAGTGCACAATACCATCAGTGAGGTATTTACTTTATAAAGGTTTTCCTACAGAGGAACTGTGGGAGATTCAGGCTCTGATGGTGCTCTTTGAAAAGAATCTTCCTGAAATCTCTTCTCACTGACATCACACCAATAACAACAATCCCATTTTCAGTAGTAGACCATTTATGAATGTCTGGCATCCTTCTAAAAAAACAACAAAAATACAATTCCCTATAATTTCCTGTGAAATCTTGCATGTTGTTATGGAACTAGATGCTTTCCACGCAATAGATATTTCCAACTGAAAGTAAACTGTACAGAGCTTGAGAAGGAAACATTATGACTGATGATGAGTAAAAGTTGCTAAATACATGATTATTATACTACAATGCTCTTCTATTGTCTACAACACTCTGACACAAATTACAGTAAATCAAAATGATGAAAAACTTACCCATAAAGTAGAATCTTTTTGAAATTTTTTGATTGGTTAAAGGGGAGAGCCTTGGTCAAAAGGTTCACTGCTGCCAGTGCTGTTCTGTCACTCTGACTACATAGGAGGTGTCAACAGCACCTCTCCACACTAAGATAAGATGCAACATATTTCTACTAAAACCATATTTGAGAAAAGTTGCTAATAAACATAGCTAATGAACGTTCGGAGTTGGTGGGGACCAAAGCTAAAAGAGAGTAAATATTGGATTCATATTAGACAGGGCAGGATTAAACATTTGGTACCAGCACTCAAAATGAAATGACAGATTCAAAATGTCGAACTGTCACCTTTAGGATTTTGTCAAAACATTACAGCCATTTATATTCACAGATTCTCATTTTTGGTGGCTCAAAAATATCTGCACAATTTAATATAACCATAAATTATATTGTCAGTTTTAATAGTTGTTTGGAAATCTTTGATGACTGCCTGAAGTCTGGAACGCACAGACATCACCAGAAGCTCCTTTTCTTCCCTGGTGATGCCCTGTCAGTCCTTTACTGCAGCTGTTTTCTCTTGCTGCTTGCTTTTGGGGTATTTCAAGATTCAAGATTCAAAGATACAAAGATTCAAAGTGTTTAGTGTCATGTGCACAGTAAAGAGAAATGAAATTCTTTCTTTGCTGTCCACACCATATGCTACATAATAAGAATAAAAAGATAAAGATAAATAATAAGTAGCATTAAAGGCAGCATAAGTATAACAACAATAAGGTGCAGGTAAGTGTGTGCTGTATGTGCATGGAGCGGAGCAGGCAAACACGTCTGCCACGGAGGGCGCCATGTAGTTTTATCTTCAGTCTTGTTTTCAGCAAGTGAAATACATGCTCAGTAAGATTTAGGTGACATTGCAGAACATCCCACTTCTTGCTTTTGCAATTCATCCAAAATTTTTGACCAAACGAGTTAAAGTTGACAGCCATGCACAAACATAATATGACCATTTTTCAAATCCATTGTGGTGGTGTACAGAACCAAAATGATGAAATTGTGCCATATTCGAAATATATACGGAGACAAAGTGCTTCTTCTCCGCTGGATGCCTAAATAGGTGACTGTTTGCTAACATGTTAGCCATACAAACTTTATCAACTGACCTTTTACTCTACAACTAATGCCACAAACCTTTAAAAATAATAATAAATAATAATAAGACAGCTGTGTTTTTCATTAATCTTAGTTGTCTCCACATAACACTGTCTTGGTGTTCTCCTAAGGTGGCTTTTACTTTGAAATCACTTCGTAAGGGTACTTCAAAACATTGATATACACTTTCCATAAGTTATTATCCACTTGTGTGGTCATCAGGGACAAACCAAACACCTTCTCATTCCTCGTTCAAAAGGCCTTTAACATTCCTGGATGCAGTTGTTACATTTGAGTGGCACGTGGTCTGTCAGCTCATTAGTCAAACCTGTACATTTAGCAGGAGAAAAGTCGCAGCACAGCAGTGAACATTTACAGTCGTCACTCACCAAAGCTAAAGCACTCTGTGCTTGTACAACTGGCAGGCGAGGGGCGCCATGGATGACTTGGTGTCTGTCTGTAAACCTTAAGAGAGGACAAGCTTTCAGAGTGTCCATCCAACATAATCAGACTCTGACATCACTTGTCGGAATAAGGCAGATTCACTGCAACCAATTATTCATCTTCTTCCATGCATACATCCAAGGATGAGCTAGCTAAATGGCTACCACAAGACGATCGTATCATTCTTTTGCAGTGTCAATTTTTAGCATAGCTGGCTTCCTTAAACTGAGATACAATACATTTTTTATACAGTATAACAATCCTGAGAAACTGATCAATGGTGCAGAGGAGTAAGTGCAAAATGTTGGAATGTTGCTTACATGAAGAATCATTTTTATCAACTGTATTGTACCACATACAGAACAGGTTCCTATATTGCAGAACAGAATTTTCATCAAAGTTATGCCAACTCAAAAAGCACCGGTAATATCCATATTTCCCTTTTTTTTAAAAATCCATCTGAGACCAGGCATAGATTATGATCAGTGATTTATTATAGCCGATCATTTTAATGTTCTGGCTCGTGCCAAAGACCAACAGCTGAAAGAATTTAAAAAAGTAGTTTAGTCTGGCAACAGACTACCTTCTGTTCCTTTCATAAATGATAACGTTTTATTCTGAGTATTCAATTCAATTCATTCTGCTTGGTTGTTACTCTAACAAAAGCCTAATTTTCACAATATCCTCTGTTACCTTGATCAGAGTTTAATGCCATCAGTGGTCTTTGGACATAACCAGTAGATTAAATGGTTGCTAACGTTAACTGTAATATAAATGACAAAAGGAACATCGATCTATAATTTTTTCTTCTTCCTCACTGAGTCAACATTTGTTCCCAAAATAAAAGATGATTGTTCGGCACCTTGCCAGTAACAACATTTTCTAACTGTTTACAAGTGACCATGATGTACTGATGCATGACTGGTAGCCTTTAAGCCTGTCTTACTCACTTTTTGCACCTTAATGTTCCAGCTGTTGTAATTTTTCTGTCCTCCTAAATCATGACGAGTCAGGCTTGCTCCCCGTGGGCATGTTCTGTGACTCAGAAGGTGAAGAATGATGTGCTCAATCAAGTCTTGCTTTCCACAGAAAAAGACAGGTAATACATACATGTCTCTTTCAGACACTCCGATTATTTTATAGTTAAAAAATATAGCTGAAGGGGAAATGAAAACCATATTTGATGACTTAGTCATTGTGCAAGATAGTAGTTTCAAGAGAAACTTTTAACCTGTCACCTACCAGTGCAATAACACAAATTCGCTGTCATATTTTGCGTAATATCAATCCTATAAACTGTCAATAGTCACAAGTTGTTGCAAATCACCGTATTGTTTTCATTTAACCATAAAAATATTGATTGACAGTTTTAAAGATGGAAAAATCACACTGGCTTCATTTGCTTAGAGCAAATACATATGAATGAAGAAACCAATCTGGCAACAGACCACAAAATAGCTCAAATTCATTCATCCAGTATAATCCTATCATTTATTATTATTTCAGCATTACTTTATAAAATGGAATATGCACTTGCACATTTCATAAAAAGTTAAAAGCTAAGTTTTATTTTATTCTGTAAGCAGTTAACTGATCAAGTACTGGATGTGCTCAATCTGACACTCACAAACCAGAAGAGGAAGTAAAACTCCTTCCTTATAATAACAATTATTGATACTTTAAGATTGCCCTTGGGGAAATTCTTGTGGACAGGCAGCTGCATTTTAGACACCAGGAGTTTGGGGTTCAGTGTCTTGTCCCGGGACACTTTGACACTTGGCCAGGAATCATGAGAACCAGTAATCGAACCACCAACCCTGGAGTTTGATGATGACTACCCTATCAACTGAGCCACAGTTGCCCATATACAGCTTATAGTTATCTTTTGGTGTATATTTGTATTTATTGTAATATTTTATAATTGTCTCTGATGCAGCTGTTTCAGCCGGCTTATGGAAGCAATGTCAAATACAGCACAGTGATAATTTGGAATGGCCACCTGATCTTGTCACCTGCCTGCTCAGGTGCATGCGTTTAGTCATCACCTCTGCAATGTATATCAAGTATAATGTGGAGCTTTTTCTGTTGTTTTTATTTGTTATTATTGTCTTTGTTGCCATGGAGTTATTCCATGTTTGGTGTCTTATCTGCATCATGCCTCTGGATGTTTTTTTTTTGTCTCTTTTGTCAGTTTAAAGCCTACCTACAGGAATCCTGTCTCATGAGTCTGGTTTTGTGTTTTCTTCATGCATATTATGGAAACATAGTTCTTGAATGTCAGGATGACTATATATGATTTAGTGCTGCAGATTACTACCAGCAGACGATTAGTCCTAAGAATGAAAAAGAAAACAGCAGATATGTGTTAGTGAGCTTCAGATATGTCTCAGTTTCCAGTCTTTGTGCTAAGCTAATTGGGTAAATACCGTGATAGTCCAAACAGTCAAGATTAACTTTTCATTATTCCTTAAAAGTATATGAGTATATGAGAGTAGCATGTACATACAAAACTCATTTTTCTACTGTTGTTAAAATTGTCTGCATGGTAACAGTTGTTAGTCATGCTAACCATGTTATAAACAAACCACAGTGGTCTGTTTCAAGTGGTTTTCTCAGTGTTTCAGTTAACACTCCTCATACTGGGTCTTAGAAACACTGAATATATAAACGCTTTTGTGACTTGGTTTGAACCCTTGTAGGTTATTATACAATATTGCAAAAGAAAGTTGCAAAACATAAAAGGTATGAAAATGTTAATGTTTCTATGGGAACATAGCTTGTGAAGTAATGCACAATTACAAAAATAAACTATAAGAGTTCATTATTTTAAATCAGCAGCTTTTTTTAATGCTTAGCAGAAAACTGCAGAGAAACTTAAATGACCTGTCTTAGTTGGAAAGAAACACTGGGGAACACAGTCAGAGTAAACACTTGCTATCTATGGGCCTGTTTCCGCTCTAGTTTTGGCTCAGTTTAGAGGATATTCATCCAAGCTTGGCAAGTCTCTTCACCTCCAACACAGTCTTGTCAGTTACACCTCCCACGCCATGAGCTCACAGTCACACCCACAGAGATATGGCCAGTCACACCTGCCTATGATGTCTCCGAAAACCTTTTCCCCAGGGAAGCAGGGACTCTTATCCCTCCCTCATCCCAGTTTACAGCCATGAAGCCATTTTCCATTGGAAGCTCAGCTTGACCAGTGAAGCATCATTACTGTCTTATCACTTCCTGTAGTCTTATGTTTCACTAACGAGAATGTAAAACTCCTGAGTTCCTTGCAGCATGTATACACCGGATGAAGAATGCGTATCCAGATGTGGTGTCTCATTACAATCACTGCTCTGTATGTCTGTCCTATTTTTAGAACCCTCGTCTGTTTTAGAGGCTAATTATTCACAGCATGTTGACGTCTCTGTGCTTCCCTGTTTCCCCAGGTCATCTTTAATCTCTGTAACACACTCGCTCTTTCTTCAACACTAATCTCTGTATCCACAAGTCTGTTTGCAAACAGAGCCATTCAGTGAAAAACCCAAAATGCATCTGTGACTGGGGGTGAACTGAAACAAGACTCCATCAAGAAAATTCTGTCTTTACTTGGTGGTGTGAAGGAAAAGAGAGAAACGAGGTGATGGGTGAAATGCTCAGACATAAACCTTAACTGTCATCTAAGCTGTAATATGGTTAGTGTTTGTGTGTAAAGTACAACATTTAGGTGCATGTACTTCACCTGAGTATTTCCATTTTGTACTTAATACTTCTGCATCACCATCTTCCAAGGAGAAGTGCTTTTACAACTATCACTAGATATTTTACAGATTAAGATTTCACATTTTAAAAAAACACACTATGAAAATATAAATCACTGACAAAGATTAAATAGGCGATTTCCATTGTTTTAGTTTGTAGCTCCTTTGTAAAATAGCCCATGATTACATTACAAGTGTCTATGAGTTGTTAGCAGTTGCCAAAAATGGATTTCCCCTTTAAACATTTTTAGATTGTCTTATTTCACTAAATGTTCAAGGCCCACTAAAAGTTAAATTATCCAGTATTTCACAACAAAGGCCAAAAAACTGAATCAATTCTGGTCAGTGGAACCTTTTTTTTCTTATTTCCTGCCTTATTAATCATCTCATGACCACTGAGATTTATCCCCTAGGCCCACACTGCAGGTTGAGAACCACTGGACTGTCATCCTTATTTTATATAAACAAACATCTAATGCAAAAGATAATATATAAAATACAGGTAGATATATTATAATAGTATCAGTTTGTTTTCTGCAGAAAAGACTAATTATGCATAGAGGACATTTACTTATAATAGAGTATTTTACATTCATATATTGGTGCTTTTACTTAAGATCCACCACTGGATGTGGAGACAATCTGACCCAACTAACAAGCAAATAAGTGCAAAATAATTTTTCACAATGATTTTTAGACTGGCACACACACTTTGTTGCTCACTAAGTCCCCTGGTGGCCAAACAGGTAAATAGGAAGCACATAATAAATCTTTAAAGTTGTCTGCTATGTGTCATAAATATGAGCTGTAGTTAATAGGTGGCTGTAGGTTATGTTTCTATGTTGTGTTAAGTTATGTTATCTTATGTGTATGTTTAAATGACTTTTAAATCAACTCATGACTGGTTTTTCATGGCTAGTTTACTGGATTAATAATTTTTGAATTAGATTTTAAAATATATATTGTAGAAAATAATAATCAGTCAAATAAAATTCTGAGTATTTGACCAATAATTTAATTTTTATTTGACCGGAAACGACCAAGTCTTGGCTCCGACGCGTGCATGAAATATTTGTCCGGTGATGGAAATTGAGCTCAGGAATGCATTTTTCCCCTCCGTGTGTGCGTCTCGGATATTACTCCTGCCTGGCTGTGAGGTAAGAAAAGTCCGTCCCTCTCTCCTGCAGCCGTCCCATTGGTCCAGATGGGAGCTCAGGAATGTCCTTAAACTGTTTAAATAGCTCTTGCATCGACAGAATAATCAGTAGAATAAGTGAAAGCATCAGAATAAATCCCAGACAGAAAACTCCCAGAGACTTTATTCTGATCTAAGGAGCGTCTTTATGAGCTAAAGGAAGAGAAACGGGATAACAATCAGACAAGCAAGGACTTTCTCCTTTTTTTTTTTACAAGACATTTTCTTTTTAAAGGTTTGAAAAGTGTTTTTTTACCTTTTAACTTAGGGCGTTTAGTACTATTTATTGATGACGAGATGTAGTTTTCATGTTTAACTCTGTTATTCTGGTTGCAATAGGGACCGTTTGAGATTTCGAGATGATGCTGTGTGGCATCTTTTTGCTGCTGATGCTTTGGAGCTGTGAAGGTGCAAGACTTGCAGGTGAGAATGAAAAATGTCGAAGAAATGGTGAAAGTAAACGTGACATGAGCTCATCGCGGATGGCTGTAGCATTTCTTTAATAATCTTATAAAGAATCTATCTTTTAAGAAATGTTTTGCAGCTGAGTTATTTTCATACTTCTGGTATATGTATTTATAGCCTATTTCCTTTGGGGTTTTCTTTGTTTTCCGGCACCTTCATAGAGACTGTCATTAAAAAAGCTGCCTTTTCTTTTCTTTGACCACAGAGAGTCGAGATGATAACAGTGTGTATGACTTATTTGATCTGGCCCGGGTAAACAAGAGACACAACGGAGTGAGTTTGGTCAAAGGCGCAGATCCATACAGCCCCGCATACAAAGTCTTAAACGCAGACCTGATCCCCCCAGTCCCCGACAGCTCCTTCAGGGACCTCCTCGACTCCATTCAGGCTGACAGAGGCTTCCTCCTCCTGGTCAATTTGAAACAGTTCAAGAAAACCAGAGGCAGCATTTTAACCATCGAGAAGACTGACGGATCTGGACCCATTTTCGAGATCATTTCCAACGGCAAGGCGAACACTCTGGATGTGGTGTACTCCACCATGAACCAGCAGCAGGTCGTGTCCATCGAGGATGCGGATTTAGCGAATGGGCACTGGAAGAATATCACACTTTTCATACAGGATGACCGGGCGCAGCTTTTTGTGGGCTGTGAGGAGATAGATGTTTCAGAGATGGATGTGCCCATTCAAAAGGTGCTGACCCAGGAGGTGGCAGACATTGCCAAGCTCAGGATTGGAAAAGGAGCTGTGAAAGACAAATTTATGGTAAGATTGATCTAATCTTTTAACTCAGGCTGAAATCAAATAGATGTTTCTTGATTTAAAAAAAAAAAATGTAACAGCCCATAATGATTGCTGATAGTATAAGTAATTTAAAAATATGGAAATAAAGCTTTAATCCCTTTTAAACGTGTTTAACTTGAGTTTATCTTCCTTCAGGGAGTGCTTCAGAATGTGCACTTTGTTTTTGGGACCACCCTGGACGCCATACTGAGAAATAAGGGATGTCAGAGTGGAGGTAAGCCTGAAAATAGAAAATAAATAGAGAACAGTTTAAATCTGTCAGCTATACTTTACTGAGTGGATCTGACACATGGTTAAATCTTTAAGAGTGAATAGAAATAGTCTTTTACATTGTGGTCCAGGCATTCAACAGAAATGTATTTTTCATTTCTCCTTTCCCGTAGCTGCTTTAACTGATATCATGACCCTGGACAACCCAGTCAATGGCTCCAGCCCTGCTATTAGGACTGATTACACTGGCCACAAAGCCAAAGGTGAAACCTTGCCTCACTACACAGACACATCTGTGTCTCTAGTGGTGATCTGTAAACCTTAAGTTTAAGTTGTTTAAGTTTAGTTGGAAGTGAGGAAATGAATTGGACTCTTTGCTCTTGTATTCAGATGTGCAGTCTGTCTGTGGCTTCTCTTGTGAGGACATCGCCAGCATGTTTAAGGAGCTCAAGGGACTCGGCGTGGTTGTTAAACAGCTGTCGAATGAGCTCCGCAAAGTGGTAAGCTCCAAGGGACGCTGGGGTCTGCTCTTTGTCATCATTCACTCCCTCTTTTCCTCTCCTCTTCGTCTTTCCCCCTGCTTCCAGTTAATGCATTCCCAGTGCGTAGCCACTTGTCACTGTAATGGCAGTCCCAGGCCAAGTCCTTAATGAGACCCATGTGAATACACAAATATGTTTGGCTGCTGGTTGCATTTTCACTGCTTCGCTAGAGTCAAGCAATGTCTTAATCACGGTTGGTGATTCATTTGTATTGGAACCTTGGCAAGGTGAAGGTTTTCCATCCTCCATCCTGAGCAACCCCCTTCTCATTCACCCTTTTTTCTTTTTCCCCCAGTCTGAGGACAGCATGCTGATAATGAATCAAATTAACATCCATAGTGGAGTTTGCTTCCACAATGGCATCGTGTACAAAGATAAAGATGAATGGACTGTGGATGGCTGCACCGAGTGCACCTGCCAGGTAAGTGTCATCACACCTGCTGGAATGAAACCTTAAAACAAGCCAGGAATCAGCTGAGGAAAGACATAACTATGTTTCCTGTATCCCTGCTGTAATGAAGTGATAATAGTGTTTATGTTAGCACCTACCTTTATAATCACATTGCTTCTGTTTGAAAGCTGTCAAAACTTTTGTGACACTATCAACAAAGCAACATGGGGCCTTTTCCCCACCAGCAGAATGTATTCACACACTGTGTAATTAGTTAGGTGTTAGTGAGAAAGTGGTGGTGAGGATTATGTTTTCTATCAACACAGCAGGAGTGTCATGTCCCTGATAAATATCACTCCATTGTGAAATATAGCAATTAGGCTTGGAACAGTACCAGCAAAACCTCTGAGTTTTTCTGTATGCAGTCAGCCATTCAGAAAACTCATTATTCTTGTACTAATTTGACCGTTCCTCTATTCAGAACTCAGCTACTGTGTGTCGCAAAATCTCCTGCCCCCTGATTCCATGTGCTAACGCCACTGTGCCTGAAGGAGAGTGTTGCCCTCGCTGTGCACCACGTAAGCTCTGTTTTCACAACTTTCATCAGATTTTCTTTATCTGTTTCTTGATAACTGTCCTCTAACACTGCTCATACTTTCTGTGTTCTCTTCAGCGAGTGACTCTGCAGATGATAGTTGGTCCCCCTGGTCTGAATGGACACATTGTTCAGTAACTTGTGGACGCGGCATCCAACAGCGTGGACGCTCCTGCGATCGCATCAACAGCAACTGTGAGGGTACATCTGTCCAGACCCGTGACTGCTACCCCGAGGAATGTGACAAACGCTGTAAGTCACTCAGCAACACAGCTATTGTGATGAGAAATATTTTCAATTTGAGAGCATGATGCATGAATTATGTATGTGTTGCTTACAGTCAAACAGGATGGCGGTTGGAGCCACTGGTCTCCTTGGTCTTCATGCTCTGTGACCTGTGGTGAGGGGGTCATCACCAGAATCCGCCTCTGCAATTCTCCCACACCTCAGATGGGTGGCAGGGACTGCCGGGGTGAAGGACGTCAAACAGATATCTGCAGAAAGTCGCCTTGTCCTAGTAAGTTAAATTTCAGCACCATATATACTGTATGATAGAGTGTGTGAATCCAGAATACAATAAACATTGATTTTTTTTATTGACTTTTAGTTAATGGAGGTTGGGGACCTTGGTCACCATGGGACACCTGCACTGTTACCTGTGGTGGAGGAGTCCAGACTCGCAAACGTCTCTGCACTGACCCTGTGCCCCAACATGGAGGAAAGGATTGTGTTGGTGATGGCACCATGTCTCAAATCTGCAATAAACAAGACTGCCCCATTGGTAAGCACTAACATTTAGAAATATTTAAGAAAGCGCTCACAACAGATCCCATTTTTCACAAGATCTTATTCTTTATCTCTACAGATGGTTGTCTCTCCAACCCATGCTTCCCTGGCACAAAGTGCACCAGCTTCATCGATGGCTCCTTCAAGTGTGGCAGGTGTCCACTTGGCTATACTGGCGATGGCATCAGCTGCAAAGACATTGACGAGTGTAAAGAGGTCCCTGATGCTTGCCATACTCATAATGGAATCCATCGCTGTGAGAACACAGAACCTGGTTACAATTGTCTTCCCTGCCCACCACGTTTCTCTGGCCCTCAGCCCTTTGGAAGAGGAGTTGAACAGGCAATGGCTAAAAAGCAGGTCTGAATTATCACTTACTCCCTGTGTTTGGGGCTATTGAGCGACCTGCTTGCATTTTCTTACCCTGTGTAATTTTCCTTAGGTTTGCAAGCCTCGTAACCCTTGTCAGGATGGTAGCCACAACTGCAATAAAAATGCAAACTGCATCTACTTGGGGGTCTTCTCCGAGTTCATGTTCCGCTGTGAATGCAAGCCAGGGTATGCTGGGGATGGGCGTATTTGTGGCGAAGACAGTGACTTGGACGGATGGCCCAACACTGACCTTCTGTGTGTGAAGAATGCTACCTACAACTGCAAGAAGGTAGCCAGACCCCACACGGACAGTTTTCCAAAAGGCCATTATTACCCATCTGCACTCCATTATTGTGATGATTGCCTCCTTAACCACTCTTTTGTTCTTTTATAGGATAACTGCCCCAGCCTTCCCAACTCTGGCCAGGAAGATCATGACAAAGATGGCCTGGGTGATGAATGTGACCATGATGATGACAATGATGGAATCCCCGATGATAGGGTGGGTCATTGCAGCAGTTTCTTTTAGCCCCAAAATGCGCTTTCCTCAGAGACCATACATAGCAATCAGTCGTAGCCATCTTTCCTCTGGGCGGTAGGAATGTAAAGTCTCCACATTTGTGTGCTTTCACCAGAGTTGAACTGAAAGGCAAATAGCGTGGGACTAGTGTAATATAAGTTCAGCATAAAGCCAGTCTTGAGGAGTAGATGGTGTGTTTTCTTAGTTCTTAGTGGGATTTGGGAAGATGACAAAAATGCTGTGATAATTACCAGTTCTCATTGAATGGAATATCACATTCTATCTGGTCAGATGAGCAAGAAACATAAAGAAATATGATTACTTTGAGTCATGACCTATTTCACAATTTAATAGATATTTCTCTGCAACTTTAGGACAACTGCCCAAGAGTATACAACCCTGCTCAATACGACGCAGACAGGGATGACGTTGGCGACAGTTGTGACAACTGTGTGTTTGAGGCTAACACCGACCAAACGGACACTGACAGTAATGGAGAGGGTGATGCCTGTGCTGTTGACATTGATGGCGATGGTATGCTTTCGTCAAATCTCTTTGTCCTTTATTTTCTTCCTTTCCAGTCTAACATCTAAGCATTTGTACAGTACCAAAACTAAGATGAGTATGTTTTCTCTCATCAGGCATTCTTAATGAGAATGACAATTGTCCATATGTGTACAATGTGGACCAGAGAGATACCGACAGGGATGGGGTGGGAGACCATTGTGATAACTGCCCTCTGGAGCACAACCCTGATCAGGTAATGTCAGATTCTCAGTTTACACCTTTCCATTACAACTACCCAGGTGATGAAGCTTAATTTTTCGTGTGACTATGTAGAAGCTCCCACCTGCTTTAATGAAATAGAAGAATGTGACATCTTTGAGGAAAAAGCTCACACTTCTCTATTCATCCACTTTTGGAACAAATGTGAATGTGTAATTCAGCTGAAATGCAAGTACACTGGAGACTTGTCTGAAGGGACATTGCTTGCATACCTCAAAACAAGGGGCTACATTTAAATCATATCCAGAGTAGCACCTCTCATAACGAGGCTGGTGAAAAACAGTGAAGGGAGCTATTTGAACTGAGGACAAGCATCTCACAGTATGACATTCTATCTTTGCCAAATCTCATCATAAAGGAATTCTGCTCTCCTACAGATCGACTCTGACTCAGATCGCGTAGGAGACAAGTGTGACAACAACCAAGACATTGATGAAGATGGTCACCAGAATAATCTGGACAACTGCCCCTACATCCCCAATGCCAACCAGGCAGACCACGACAAAGATGGCAAGGGTGATGCCTGTGACCATGATGATGACAATGACGGCATTCCTGATGAAAAAGACAACTGTCGACTAGTCTTTAACCCTGATCAACTGGACTCTGATGGTAAGTCAGTCTTTTAACATGTCAAAAGCAGCCTAAGTTATTACACATCCTCATAAAAAATGTTAGTTGTTAGTCTTTTTCAGAGTAGCGTCTTTGTAATTCTAAGTGTCTAAACATATAATTTTGCTTCTTAGGTAATGGCCGTGGTGATGCCTGCAAGGACGATTTTGACCAAGACAGTGTTCTGGACATCGATGACGTGTGCCCAGAGAACTTTGCCATCAGTGAAACTGACTTCCGCAGATTCCAGATGGTTCCTCTAGACCCCAAGGGCACCTCCCAGATTGACCCCAACTGGGTCGTTCGGCATCAGGGCAAGGAGTTGGTACAGACTGTCAACTGTGATCCTGGAATTGCTGTTGGTACGTATTATACAGATGGACAACCCTTTACAAATACACAGGCTCAAAATAGTAGCTGACCTATTCTAAATCATCCCCTCTCATACTTCAGGTTATGACGAGTTCAGCGCAGTGGATTTCAGCGGAACATTCTTCATAAACACAGACAGAGATGACGACTATGCTGGGTTTGTGTTTGGCTACCAGTCCAGCTCACGCTTCTACACAGTGATGTGGAAACAGATCACGCAGACCTACTGGTCCCACACACCCACCAGAGCTCAAGGCTACTCAGGCCTGTCAATCAAAGTGGTCAACTCCACCACTGGACCTGGTGAGCATCTGAGGAATGCCTTGTGGCACACTGGAGACACTCCAGGACAGGTGAGTGTAGATTTATTGATTTAAGGTTTGAGACCGAACTTAGCAGAATGTTTTACACTTTTCTCATTTTAACGTTTGCAATTAATCCTTTTCAGGTACGCACTCTGTGGCATGACCCCAAGAACATTGGCTGGAAGGACTTCACTGCATACAGGTGGCATCTGACCCACAGACCCAAGACTGGACTTATCAGGTGAGTTCAAAACCGCAGATGCATGTTCTTACCCTTAACTACAAATCTGCACATTTTATTTCAAAATAGCAAATAACTCATGTGAATCTGATTTTCTTTATAGAGTGGTAATGTATGAAGGCAAAAGAATCATGGCAGATTCTGGAAACATCTACGACAAGACATACGCTGGTGGGCGACTAGGCTTGTACGTCTTCTCTCAGGAGATGGTTTACTTCTCCGACCTTAAATACGAATGCAGAGGTAAACACACATGATGCTTGACATTTTAAAAATTCATGTCATCACCTTAGACTGTATTTCTAACATTTTTTGTATCTTTAATTGTTTTCAGATACATAAGTGGACCATAGCACCTTCCAGAAGAATGCATCAGACTGTCAGTATGATATGAGACGTGGATCGATACCTGTTTAACATTTTCCTTTGAGAAATGCACAGTGGAGAAATGACAGCTAACATGAGGTAAACTGACCTCAGGACTTTAAGCCAAATGAAAGTTCAATGATGATATTGTACCACTGCACCAAACTCAAATTTCTGAACTCTGCTCAGAAAAAGTTGCCCCTCTTTGTTGCTCTGATTTGCATTGGAAGAGGGCTACATTTATTGCTTTGCACACCTGAACTGTTGGTGGTATTCCTCCGTGGATGAGGGATGACAGGGAAAAGTGTTCCATGTTTTAAATATTGTTTTAATTTTTGAGCATTAATATACATCTGCTGTGGACTCAAAGATACATGTTTCAGCATGAAGAGAGCAGTAGGAGAACTTTCTTAGACTGGGGTAAAAATCCCCTTTTGAAGGAACTGTTGAGGGACCATGGACAGTATGGACTGAGTGTTACTATCAAAGAGAGTGAATGTTATTTGTGTGTTTGTCTGTCCAGCATTATTCTGAAGACAACAAAGTCAAAATTTCTTATAATTTCTTTCGATAACCCCTCACTCCATGTTCATGCAAATATATAAATATACAAGGTCTTATAATTAGCCATGGCTTAGGTCTGGCCTGAAATTTTCGTCTTCTCAGGAAAGAGCACTATAAGAAACAAGGAGAGCACAAAATTCAGGACAGCACAGGGCCCCCAAAGCCGGTACATGTAATACTGCTTTGGAACAGTACTTATTACTGTTAATCTCAGTTGGAAGTCTTTTCATAAAAAGTAAGGGCCAGTCTATTATGAATTAACCAAGTTTGGCTGCATTTACTTATTCATTATAGAGGCTTTAATTATCGCTAATCTCTACATCTTGCCACCTTAAAATGTTATCAGCAACCTGTTGTAATTAAATTAAATAAATATCTGCCAATGGCAAGATATAGCATTACATCTGACCAAACAGTCAAAAAGTAAAAGATTGGCATGCTTTTGCACAGTGTGCATGACCGGTGTGCCTGAGCTTGTGTGTACATTTTTGACAAGGGAAAATCAAAGGAAACCTTTTATGTACAAATATTACCTCATTAATTCTTTTTGTATTGAGGCCAGCAATACACAAGAATCACTTGTCTTAGAAACAGAGTATAAATTGGTTGGCTTCTTTTTTAAATAAGGCTTTAGTATCATTTACATGCTGTATATAGGATATTTTTATAGCAAAAGAAGCCCAAACAGGAACATAAGGATTAAAGAATTGTTGTCTTGATTGTTTTGTGCTATATGTATTTCCTGTGCATTTTTTGGATAAATTATTATGTTTATTTTATGTTGAGGTTATTTCATTTGTGTAGATATATGCTATTTAAATAATTTATCTAGAAGCGTAGCCTTGTACGGAAGCGTTTCTGTCTGTATAAACTTATTTGCACACTGACACGAGGATGTCTTTGTTACTTTTGGTTTTTGTATGTGTCTTTTTTAATTATTAGTAAAGCTTTTCTATAAACTTTGTACTATAGTTTCAACCCAAAGTGCTGTTTATACTCCTACCTGTTATTTTGTAATGTCAATTGAACAATAAATACTTCTGGAAATTATTGCCTTGAGTGGCTGATGTATTTTTGGGAAGCAAACAGTTAAATAGTCAGTGTCATAGATAAAAGTAAGTAAAAAACTTCCTTACTGACTTTTGGATCTACTTTGATTGAAGTGTTCTCCTTAGAAAAGCAAAGGGAGACGAGCCATGTTGTGTCAATAGACTGGAATCCATTAGTTGAGTCTAGTGAAGCCTTGGGAGTATCCTTGGGAGTCAACAGCAGGAAAACTCAACACGAAGTATAACCCACTTAAGAAGCACATTCATACAGATGTTATTACACATTACACAAGAATCTCCTTACACATTCAATCAATGTTCCATGTGAGAAGTAGATATGAGGAATTTTCCACTCTTGATAAATCCACTCTCTTTGAGGAAGTCAACTCGAAGTTATGTCTGTGGCCCTTTCTTCTCTGTAAGACTGTGTATTTTAAATTCCACAGATGTAAAAATGCCTGATAAACAAAACTGGCCTAGATAAGGTATGCATACTAGAATAGGTCTGCTATACTCTGCACCAGCATATCTGTTAACAGAATCCATTCTGCTAATTTTTCACAGGGCCAGAATCTAAACTGTAATCTAAGGCACCAGTGAGGGTAGAGCCAGAAAACCCAGACAGCCTTGGTATGCCGCAGATCTCTTTACATTAAAAGTGACCTCATTTTTACCATCCTGAGCTCACAGTGTTTCCATTACCCATAATGAGCAGTATAGCTCCCCTACTGAAAATACTGTATATAGTTGATTACACACTGTAGACATACTAGTATTCATGAACTTTACAAAAATGCTATATACACTATACTGTGTATATATCTGACTACAAGTGTATGGATTTAGTAAACACAAGTCTGTTAATCCAGTGCAGTCAGCCTGAAAAGTGTATCAAGTTGTTTGTGTCGATTCTCACACTGACAATGCTCTAAGTTTCACTGATAGTAGGCCTCTCGCTAGGGTTTGACCTTGGAGGGTTACCTGGCCGACATATTTTTGGTCCACAGTAATGTGAGATAATGCTAATTGCTGTTTTTTAGACAACATTAAAATGTATGGGTAAGGTGAAGAATGAATTACACAGGCCCGTAGGTATCCAGTGCTTTGCCAAAATAAAGGTAGTACCTAAAGGCTGAGGTCAGCCAGGTGCAGACTAGTTACTCACACAGTGCAGCAGGAGCAATAGCAATAGCAATCCATGTCAACAAATTAAAATGGATTTTTTTTAGCAAAGGTGGTAATCTTTTGTCAGTGAAATCCAAATTTTTAAATGTAAACTACGTTTGACGTACATACGTCAGACAGGGGCAATTTTCAGTGGACCCTCCTAATCTGAGCCAGTCTGAATCACCTATAGAAGCAGGAATGACAGGAATGCATGGAGCTGAAATGGATCTGAGAAGCACACCTCATCCCTTTGTCCTCATTAATAGCCACGTTGGACATCTAACTACACATAATTAACAATCATACTATATTTCATAGTAGAGGGCTTAACTTTAATTCATGACAGTGATCAGGTTTCACCCCACAGACTTGCTGTTATCAGCTAATGGTTATGTGTGCACTAGAACATTCTGCGGCCTCCATACCCAGTTATTAGATTTAATAACAGCAATTTTCTGTTCTCATCTTTGATACTTAGGTTTATACAAAGGGTGCTGCTCTATAAGCCCATGCAAGCTCATGAACACAAATAAAAACAAAACACAAAACAGCTGCTTACAGAAAACCTAAAGACAATTTAAGATAGAAGAATGATAGTTCTCATCCTGAAATGGTTCCACTTTTGCAAATTAAAAGTCTGAATTAAAATAACAAAATATTTGAACCATGTTTTTTTTCTTTTACAAGAAGTCAGTAGTGACATCCCAACAATGATAAATCTTTTGACAGATGTTGTGATAGCAGGGCTCCAAATAGATGAGCTCAGTAAGAGTCTTATGGTGTTGTGTCATTCATTTCAACGTCCTGGCTCCAGATCTCTGTCAGCTCACATTCATCCAGCAGGCAAAGTAACTGCTCCTCAGTAAGGTCTGGTGACTTATCCTGCAGTGAGACACAAATATTATGTATGCCTTTTTTGGTATAGATCAAGAATAATTTTGTATGTGCAGATATACACATCAAATGCACTATTTTACAACCACTGAAATCCACACAGTCAACCTCTCACAGTATCAAGAACACATGTGCATATTATTACAGAAGTGGTGACAGACTTTCAGTTTATATCTTGATGGCTTCTTAAGATCCTCCCTAAATGTGTTCTGATTATAAATACCATCTACTGGGCTTAAAACAAATCCAGGCGATGAGTTGCATTAATGGATGACCTGTGATAATAGGGGAGTTCAGGGAACAATGAACTGCTTGCTGTAGTTGTCCCCTGTGCCTAGTTGGAAGCTGTCTGGGAAAAAACACTTCCAGTAGGATTTGACTATTGTTATTCTGCTGATAAGTCAGACTCCTCACCATCAGCTTTCTGGGTCTGTATGTGAGTTCAAGAATGAAAGCTGGCCCTTTTAAACTAGGTTATTGTGGAAAGGTTTTGAACAAGAATATACTGTATTTCCATATCTGTTCATGGGAGTTATGTGTTATATG
Organism: Ctenopoma kingsleyae; assembly: GCA_032353495.1. Lineage (NCBI taxonomy): Eukaryota > Metazoa > Chordata > Actinopteri > Anabantiformes > Anabantidae > Ctenopoma > Ctenopoma kingsleyae. The sequence goes on along the minus strand of JAUBNQ010000004.1, from coordinate 11,860,220 downwards.
GCAGCTCTAAGCATAATTTCTGATTTGAAATTATTTGGCTATGTAAACTTGTAATTCCTAATAAAAAGGTGATACATGCCTAATTAACCTATGCTCAGAAACAGTTGCCATCCCTTGATGTAGAATGCTGTATTTTGTTTAAACAGCTGCAATTCAAGAGCCTAAATGTTCCAATAATATCAGCTCTAATATTAGCTTTCATGACATGTGCATTAAAGTCAAAAATGTGTCTGAGAAAGCCAGACATTCAATTTCAGAGTTTAATACAACTCTTTGTCGTCATTCTCTCAGCATGTTCAAACTGTCATCCCACTCTGAACAGAATGTCCCTGGCATTAAAGTAAAAATGTCCTAATCCAATATTCTGTCTGTGAGGTCTTAAAGCAGTATTAATTATTTTTTTATACCTGCAGATAGCAAACAAACAGTAAACACATTATTATCACCTTATGAAAGCAATACAATGAAAGATTCCTTCTAAAACAACCAGCAACATAAGCATTTATTCACGTAATGAACCTCCAAGAACTCTGAAGGGAAAAAGTGCTCAAAGACAACTTCACCAATTTTCAACTTGCTTCCCAGGGTTCTCCTTTCAGGAGTACATGAATACGTGTCTTTTTTTTTTTTAATTGAATATTGTGCAAATGTTATTACAGTTTTTAAATTTAATTCAAAAAGTACACATAAAGTGAAATATTTCAGACCTTTTTGTTTCAGTTTCAAAGATTCCAACTTACAGCTCATAAAAACCTAATTTCTCAAATTTGAGAAACGTGTAACTTTTCAAAACTTTTGAATATTTAACTTTGAATTTGAGCAAATTGCTATTCATACAGTGCAAGCACAGTATATCCCTCTGTCTAGTCTACTACATGCAACCTAAATAATGGGGAAGACCTCTGACTTGACAGGTGTCCAGAAGACGATCATCAATAACTTGCACAAGGACGAAGCCTCAGGGGGCTGTCTGTATCAAAGCTTATTGATGGAAAGGCGACTGGAAAGAAAAAGTGTGATAGGAAAAGGTGCAAAAGCAAAAGGGATGACCGCACCCTTTAGAAGGTTGTTAAACAAAGCAGATTCATGAACTTGGGAGAGCTTCACAAGGAGTGGAACGAGGCTGGAGTGAATCAGGAGGAACCATGTACAGACATCCTTAGGAAATTGGCTACAACTCTAGTGTCAAGTCACTTCTGGACCACTTGTCACCTGGGCAAAGAAGAAAAAGAACTGATCTAGTGCTCAGTGGTACTCAAAGTAAATTGGATGCAAGAAAAAAGTAAATTTTGCATTTCATTTGAAAATCATGGTGCCAGAGTTTGGAGGAAGAGAGGAGAGGAACATAATCCAAGTTACTTAAAGTCCAGTGTGAAGTTTGCACAGTTGGTTATGATTTGATCCATGTCATGTGCTGCTGTTGGTCCACTATGTCTCAAGTCCAAAGTCAGTGCAGATGTCTATCATAAGATTTTAGAGCAATTACAAGATATATATTTTTTCATGTTATTCTAATTGGTTGAGATGCACCTGCATATGAAAGGTGATGAATTTGTCTCTGATTTCCGCATATTAAAATATCTCTCTGCTTTTTGCTGAAAACAGTGCCAGGGTGTGAGCCATCCCAGGCACTCTGTTGTGATACAGACAAAATATTAGCTCAAGCAGTTGTGTTCACCTCTTCCCCACATCCCACTGAGTCACTCTAGACAAAACCACATTCCTGTGTCTCATCTATCACCTCTAGCTGTTGCTAATATTCTTCATTGATCATCTGTATTCCTCATCTTACCAGATCCCAGTCGAGGATAATCCTGTCAAAGTTCAAAGTTCTCCAGAATATAATGACCAAAGGTTAGACCAAGTTATCTTACATGTTACCTGTAAATATTATCTTCTCCCAAAAGACAGAAGATCACAAGTACCATGAACTAATTCCAGCAATAATACCCCCTGTTGCACTTAATGCTTTTGGCCTTTTCAATTGCATTAGCAGGACCTATGCACTATGCAAGCCTGTGCGCTTAACCTTCACCTCTAACTGCCAAGGACCATACTCTTGGTATATATCATTGTGGATACAAATAAACATACATGTATATGCTAAATACACTAATGGCACACTTAGCACCTGGGCTTTCTGGATACACTTAGATTCCCTACCATGTTTATTCTGTGGTTTAGATCGGCTATTTCACAAAAACGTCTTGAAATGGCAACTGTGACAAAAAGCGAGCTATTACTGCAACTTGAGACTTATGGTGCTAAAAATCAGTATGTCAGGGTTTAAGTGGCCATGAATCAGGCAATAAAAGTGCCCCACTACCTGGAGAATTATTGGCCAGAAAAGATTTTAACCAGTACCAGCCATGTTGGAGATTGGAACTAAAGTTAGACTTTCCTACAGAGAGGTGTATATAAGAGATGCAAGAAAGGAGTAGAGCTTTTTACTGCGGTGAAAAAAAGTGGCTGACCTTATGGTGAGTTCAAGGTGTTTTTTGCCCTCCAGGCAGAGGAGTCAAGATCCTTTCAAAATGCACAATGGCAAGGTGGGTGAACCCCCAACCTTTGGTAATATATCAAGGTTCTTGGTCACTGTCCTGTATCAGTTTCCCACCTGGAGGTGAACCTGACAAAGTCAGAGCTGTTCAGCCCTCCAGTTATCTAACCTGCAATACACCACCTCTGCACAGCTCACTGTTGGGTTTCACGTTGAGTGCAGGGCTGGTTTACCACAACAGCATGCTGCTCAGCTTTCAAGGTCACTGACATCAGTCACATACATACACTTTATTGGCCACAGACCCATGGGGCAGTTTTCCACTAAGACAGGGAGGAATTCTATTCATTAAACTCTATTCAGAGTTTGAGGCCAACTCACAAGGCAAGCCAGCAATAATTTATGCCGTCTTTGACATCATGTGAATTTGTCACGTTTAGACAAAAAAGAAACAAATTTGTCACATATGAGATAATACGAATAACATAGATACGCCTCTGGGACATTCCAAAGTACATTGTTAAAGTCATTTTATTGTAGTGATTGCTAAATGAATCCCTGTTTCTTTACTTTACCCCCCCCCCCCATTTCATACTTGGCACTAAGCACAACAAGGTACTCTAGTTGAATTCTGTTTACAAGCATCATAATTTGGTTTTGGTATCTTTTTTTTTCATCCAGTCAAAAATAAAGGTTGTCAGTATACTGTACGTATATAAAGAAAAGTCTGTACAGTAAGTACATACAAGGATGTGATCTGATGCCACATATCAGCCCAGGAAACGAGAGACAAGTGACGGGCATTGTTGGCCTGATAAGAACAAGACTATCCAGCTGGAATTATCCAGTCTTACTGTAAATGTTGGGCTTGTCCTTCCTTTTGCTGTTGATGTAGGAGTGCGGCCAACTGAAGTTGCAGAAAACTAGCTGGAAACAGGCCTGCTGAACCTGTGTTATCACCTCTTTCTGGAAATAGTCTTTGTGGTTATTTATTTTATTGCTAAAAAAATATCTAATTAATGCAAAACAATAAGATACTATTTCTTGTAGAGGAAAGGGGAAGGCAAATATTGTTAACAGCGTAAAGAACTGGAAAATCTAAGGTGAGAGATTCTTTGGCAAAGAATCAATTTCACTGGAAACAGGATTGTTTGGATTTAGAGAAATGAGCAAGCAAAGATGACGAACAAATTCACTTATTACATCCGAGGCCAACTCAACAAAGCTTTTGTTTAAATAAATCACTGCAAAAATGTAAATCAGGTAGAATGAAAGAATCATACTAAAGTAGTGCAGGGAACCTGTAGTCACTGTTACAGTAGTGTTACACTCAGGAGCAGGTCAAACTAAACACAGAGCAGCATACTTCCAGGGAAATCCTTTAATATCCAATTCTCTCTGGTAGTTTATTGATGAACTGCTCTTTAGTAGAACCATTTTATACATACATACACATGTTATAAAACAAAATCACGAACAGTCAATTCTTACATTAGCTTTCTTCTCTTGAATTTAGGATTCATTTTTCTCTTCTCTGGCAAGTAAGCCAATAGTCAAAATAAGACAACTTCTTGAAAAAGACAAAGAACCATTACATTACCACAGATTCTATACTTTTAGCTTGGAATTAAAAAATAATAATTCCACCCTGCTGCTCTCTGTGCTAAAACAAGCTTACCAGGACACTAGTGCTAGCACAATAAATCTCACTTGTATATTGTAAAACTCATACCCAAGCAGAAATGTAACTGCATCTGTATGTCATGCTGTAAATATTTCTTCACACTGGGCACAATGACTTATCACGAGATCTTGCACTTACATATTTCACTGGTAAAACAATTGGGTCATGCACTGTTCCATGTTGGTATTTACTCCTGTGAAACTCCTGAGGGTGCTAAATGCCACCTTAGCTACAATAATAATGCTCTGAGCAGTAGATCACTATGTGTTGGAGGTTGTCACAATTTTGGTAGCTACTGATATTTCACCGAGCTCTGCACTGTGTGAATGTGTGCAGAGCTGAAACACATGCTAAAGCTGTTTTTTATGCAATAATGTGAAAACACCTTATTTGCAACAGTTTGCGTAATATAATAGTGGTCATCTCCAAACTTGACTATTGTAACTCTCTCCTGGCTGGAGCTTCTGCAGTCACCATAAAACCCCTCCAGATGGTCCAAAATGTGGCAGC
>JAUBNQ010000004.1:11828636-11842385 GCA_032353495.1 Ctenopoma kingsleyae | reverse complement strand
GAATAATAGAACCCCACTTAAACTGGTGGCATTATTTACAGTAATCTACTTAAACTAATTAGAACATTTAAAGATGGAGTCACAAAATGAATGTGCATTCATATTTAAATGAATATATTGTCATTTTTTGGAAATATACTTAATTGTTTTCTTTTAATACTCACATTATAGTGTCTTAATACTCTTCTATTTGTAAATGCATTATTAAATTCCCATAATGACAACTGTGCTCCACTACTACAACATGTTCTATGATTACTGACTGCTACTGCCTCCTGTAACAATAACTACACAAGAATGTGGAGTCAGTAGCATCCAAAAAGTGTATGAGGCAAACAGTGAGCAGCAGCTGGTGGTTAATATGCCCTGAGGGATTCCGCTAAGAACTGGGTAAAGTCGTCAGAACTAAAGATTCATCACTGCCATTATTTGGTGAAATAAATAATGTGCTTGCCTCGTTACAGGCATTCATAATAGCATGTCACATAATAACAGGAAGTCTACCTCCAGCCAATAGAAAAATCCCAGAGCATCTGTACTCATACTCAGTGTGGTATCTACTACAACAATTACTACAGTATAATTCTAACAGTTAAGGCAAACATGATAAACAGAACAGCAAGACATAAAAGAAACCCCTGGCAAGCTGTATTGCAGAGGCAGAGCTGCTGGGGTCAAGCTAAATGGAACCATATGTGAAAGGTAAGTATGTTCCTTCTTGCTTCCCAACAGGCTTCATCTCATCTGACTTTAAACTTGTCTCACAGCTGCCAAAGGGGCTATTTGAGCAAATTAAAGTGAAAATAAAAACATTGTGAAGTCAGGATGGTGGAGGTGAAATATTATGCTGTTCCAGGTGACACAGGATCTCAAATGAATCATCATAGGGAAACAAGAAGTCCCATTGTCTTAGCTTGAAGGTTAGTACATCTTAACCATAGTATAAGAGCAGTAGCTTATTGTAAGGCTATATGAAAGCTAGTGGCTTCTGAATTTCACAACACCAGAGAGCGAATTGTTATGAAAAATGTGATTATAAAATGAATCTATAACATGTGTCATTTCATTTGAACTGCATGTGGCACTTCACATCTGGTTCCTAATCTGAACTGCTTTGATGAGTCAGAATGTTCGCTGAAAAGGCTGTCAGCTGCCAAGCAGACATCAAAACATGGATATGTGACCAGTGTTACTCTGAGTGCTAGTTTATAGGCCAACGTATTGCTGAGTCGTTCAAGAATGTGTTCAATAACACAATGACACACATTCAAAGAAATAACATCTCAAAATAAACAATTTAAAAAGGTTGTGACTACACACTGGAATCAGTATTTAATGTTTTCATTATATGCTTAAATGTAATAAATATTTGTCAAAATCATCAAAATGTCAGTAGCAGAAGAAGTGGATGGGATCATCTTCTGCAGCTGCTCTTTATAAGACCTCTATACACGAGGGGGTATTAAGGAACCTGAAAAAGAGACTCATCCTACAGCATATGTTGTCTGTTAGGGCTTCATGTTGGCCTACCTCACTGTCTCCGCCTCTGGCACAGTCCTCTTCTTCTTCTTCTATTTCTCGGAGAAGCATGGCCAGACGCTCTTTCTCTGACTGGGTCATAAGCACTTGGCCCTCCTCACCAGTTACTAGCTATTAGATTACAAAAAAAGTTTCGGGGAAAGAAAGCATTCAAAATCATTATTTGCATAACATTTCTATTATTTCCAGTGGTGGCCTAGCTGATTTTAAATATCTTCTTCTCTCAAACTACTGGCAAACATTTTCCTCACTGGGAAAAACAGTCAAGAGACTTGAGCTAGATCATGTGATATGCTCCAGCACTGCATTTGGCCTGACATGAACTTTGACATACCTCAATGTTTCTCTTGACAAAGTCCTGTTTTATCTTGCCTTTGGAAGTGCCACAGTGGCTACCTTCAAATTGCTCTTCCCCAGCCTCCTCATAGCCTACTTCAAATGACTCTGTAGAGCTGTCAGGCCTCTTTTCACCTGTAAAGCAAGCCACACTTTAAATTCTGGAAGATGCATTTGAAAAAAGGTTATCAAAGATTTCTTAAGTAAATAACAGAATTCCTGCAGGAATCATTTTTTGAGCCACAAGTTGATTTTATCCACATAATTCAATATTTTGCAGCAGCCCAAATAATCCTGAAATGTCTTGCCTTCTATGCAACTGCCTAGTTGTCTCTGAATAGAGCAATGCATTGAATTACTCACAATTCCTGGCCTGATGTTGGGGGAAAGAGAATTTTTCCTTAAGGAATCAATATTCTAAAAAGCCACAAGATCTTGATAGAGAAATTGTTTATTTGTGGCATAGTGGGTAAACCGCTTCTGGAAAACCGCTGTATGTGCAATCATCTTAGTGTGCTCTAACTATCTGGCCTACTTTCCTGAGTATATGGCACCATCAAGTGCATATTCTAGGCAGTACAACTGAGAACACTGATTTTACCATTTGACTGAAACATGGGCATATGCTTAACTCACTTTGCTCCAAGTGTTGGTCTTCTTTGTCACTATCAGGAACCTGAGTTTGAAACACAGGCACAATGTTGTCTTGCTCTTCTGTCCCTTTAAGACAAAACATTATTAGATGAAACATATGTTAGATGTTTCACACTTTTCAAAACCTTTGCTGATATGTATGTACTGATCAGCCACAGCACTAATCCCACCTGGTGGTGTTAATATTGTGGCGGATCTGTGTACAGTGTTAACTGTGCTTACCAGTGGGTGCTTCCAGACCCAAAAACAATCTTGTGTTCAGAGCTTCATGAGCACATTCTGGGTGACCCTCTGGTTTGTTTTGCTGCAGAATCAGTGTGCACAGTACAATATCACATCTTTTCAGGTCATAAAATTCCAGTCTATTCTACTCAGCTGGTCTAGTCAAATGTTGATGGAGAATGATACAAAAACTTACCAGGAAATCTTGCCAAAGTTTCGCTTGAATTTCTTTTCTTTGACGCTTTGTTTCTTTTTCTTTGGAGATCTTTGCAGATAGTATTTCATCAAGTCTTCTCATTTCCACAATGGCCTTCTGTAGTTTGGAATCTTCCTTTTCTTCATCAGTAACTTCAGCGTGACAGCTACCTAAATGTATAAGTTGTCACAGCAGACCATATTATTAATCATTCTGTAGTCCAATTTAGTACGAGTCCATTGTACAAAACAAACAGCCTACCTCTGTCAAGGCCTCTATCTGAGGAGTAGTGTATAGTTTCCTCAGTGCTGCTCTGGATCTACAGGGGATTTTTCCATAGTTATTGTGAACTACGTAGTTAATAACAAAGCTAAAGTCAATGGTCGCATTAGCGTAATTACCTGAATATCAGCGGCATCGTTGGTCAAAACAACAAGAGAAAATGGAGTTGTAGGACAAATTCTGTCACTATGAGGCAGTGACACGCTAGCCACACGGCTACCTGTGTACTCACTCGATGCAGGCCGAGAAATGTCGTCTAAACAACCTTTGATGATTTCCATGCTATTTATTTCAAAAAGAAAAACGACAACACAGTATTTGCATTTCGTGGGTAAGTAAAACAACAGAAACTCCGTACGTTTTAGCTGAAACTTTGGTAACTACGGACGCAAACCCTCCCGGATGTTGTAACTATGGACATGTGTCGCTATGGATACCGAGCGAAATCGAGGTAGCTCAGCTGACGCTTCAATCAATGCAGCGAGCTACCGTAGCGGGTAACAACAAGCTAGCCAGCGGTTAGCTGTAGTAGCGCCGCTCGGGTCCACAAATAGTGTTTCATTTATTTCCTTAGTAACGTTACATTTTTTCGGTGTAGTTGTCGATAAATGTGACAAAGCGAGGGGAGGTTTCGAGGACGTGTTTTGTGGTAAGTAGTTAATATTACCCACCCAACGAGCCATTTTACCGTGTAACGTTTAGCTACTGTTAGCAAGCTACAAAGGCAAATATTGATTATAATAGGTACCTAGCCAGTGTAGCTGGTTAGCTACCTCAACGATAAAAATAAGCTATTATATGCTATGTTGGATGTTGATTTACCTATGCTACCTCGTTATCAACGTCATGTACTCGGTATGCAGTTGTGACATTTTTGTTTGGCCTCCCTCTCTGTAACGTTATCAAACTCAGCTATCATAGCTAAAGATGAAGAGCAAAAAATGGGTGTGTTACTGCAGAGACGAAACCACTCAGAACCAGGTTTATGTTCATGTGTGGGAGAATTAATTTGCTTATGTTCAGTGATTTACCACCACTGATAGGTAATGGTAATGCCAGTGGTTTCTAATTAATGGTAATGTGCTAAATGCTCAAACCGTTATTGTTTGCGTTAGTTTTTTCCTTCTCTGTTTTGTCATTGTGTGGCCGTCCCACAATCACACTATTTTCACTGGCAGCTGTCCAAGCTCTGCGGAGTACCTGTGCCAGGCAGGTGTCAGCATATGGGTATCGCTTTTTCACGGTGACATATTTACACCTTTGTAATTCCACGGTTTTCTGATCGTAATAGGTTGAGTTGACTGTGAAGGGGAAGATGTGCAATGGAATGATACAGACAATATCAGAAGCCTTCCGGGCCCACACCTCAGCCACCAAACGGTCCCTTTTGTTACTGCTGGCACTGACTGTAGTGTCCACTGGAAAAGAGTCAGGTAACGTCAACAGGCAGAATTTATGATTGCATGCTTGTACGATACAAAGCTTTATGCATAATTTCTGTACGGTCTTTTCCATCAAGTTGCGTTAATACCATGTGCTGTCAGAGTATTTGATTTGTTTTTGCATAGTTTATTATTGCTTAGACAACATTGATAGTGTGGAATACATTAAAAGCTTTCTTGCATTCCTAACCTGTGGGGCACCACTGAATTGGAGAATAGTATACTGTAGTCCAAGTAGTACACATGTCCATATTATTATCTCTTCTCCTTGTGGACAAATATGTGGGTAATTTAATAAAAAATAAAGTAAGATGTAAAAATCTGATTTTAGTTTTGATTTTTGATTAAACAGAATATATTCAATGAAAAATGTCAAATGAAAATATCATGAACAAAAATGATGGTACCCTTAACCTAAAATTTTGTTGCACAACCTTAAGAGGTAATCACTGCCAACACGCAGTTTTTGAGACAGGTAATTGGCTCCTTCTTTTTCACCAGGTTTGAATGGTGCCTTTCACAGACTGTATGTTTCAGCTTTTTCCTGATATACTGTAATTCAGATCAGGGCTTGGAGAAGGCCACTTCAGAATAGTTAATGATTAGTAATGATTAACAGTTGTGCGTTTAGCTGTGGATTTGGCTCATTGTCCTCTTGAAGGACCCATGACCTGTGACTGAGACAGAGCTTTCTGATACAGGATAGTGTGTTTCACTCCAGAATTCCTTGAGGTTTCATTGTGCCCTGCATGTGCAGTGCCAGACAGAGCAAGTGGGCCCAAAACATAACTGGGCCATCTCAATGGTTTCACTGTAGGTATAGTGCTTAGTAAGTTACATTTTTTGTGTGTGAACATAGTGCTAATGTGACTTGCCAAAAAGCTCCAGTTCTTCCAGAAGCATTGTGGCAAATTCCAGTTTGGCTTTTTGATGTTTTTCATTTAACAATGGAGCCTTTCATTGAGCCCACTGTCACTCAGAAAGCAACTAATGGTACAATCAGCCTCTGATGTACCTTGACCTTGGACTTCAACTTGTATCTCTTTGGAAGTTGTTCTTGGCTCTTTGTCTACCATTCACACCATTCTTCTGTTCAGTCTGGGTCGATTTTCCCCTTTCAGTTATGTCCAGGGATACTGGGCTACTGGGCTACAGCCCAGTGAACCTTAAACTTCTTCATATTTGCAGCTATAGTCACAGCAACAAGAAACTACTACTTAGAAATGATCTTATAGTCTTAACATACTTGTCTATAATTTTCTTTCTAATCTCAATTCTCAGCAACTGTCTATTTGCTTTCTCTGGTCCATGTTCATTATAGTGCACACAATGATTCAAAACAGCACTTTTCTCTAATTAAAGAGGCTCATTAGCTGATTACAAGATTGAAGATGTGTTGCTAATTACCGGAAACACAGGAGTTTGAAATAACATATTGATCAATTTTTTTTCGAGGTGTACCAGCAGATATGTTCAGAACATCTCCATTTGTTGTATTGATTCTGCTGAATCAAAATCAAATTTAGATTTTTATTTCTTATTATTTTTTTGTTATATTACTTGTGTCACTTACAATCATTCATTCTGTGTTAGTAAAGCTGGTGGTTTCGCTGAGTAACATATCTCCAAGTTCAAAATATTTGGTGCCTTAATACTGCGGAAACATGAGCAGTTTTGCAGAAATGTATTTGCTTTGGTCTGCTCTTCATAGGATGCTTGAGGCCATACATGGTCCAGAACAGCTGGGTAAACCTCACACAAACCAACAGGGGCTCGTTCCCTGTGGGCACTGTATTGAAGTACAGCTGTGACCCTGGTTACATGGCAGATGGACCCAGTATCCTCACCTGCACTACACTTGGACGCTGGTCCTCTGAACCTCCTCACTGTATTCGCAGTGGTGGTAAGATTTTCTGTCTTTTGTTGATTGGGGAAGTAGTGATAAATCTGTGTATTATGACAACTAGCCTAATTGAAATATAATATCTTTCTCTTGTAAGTTCTAACTTTTTTTTTTTATTATGTGGCAATTATTGTCTGTAATGAGAAAAAAACATAACTAAGCACTTTTGGGGTTAGGGATTTATGTTATATGTTGTGTTTTTCCACATCAGCATGTCTGCCCCTCTCCAAACCCGAGAATGGAGGTTATACCTGCCACCCATCTCCCTGTAGAACGCTTTCCCATGGCACTGTGATTGAGTTCTTCTGTGATGAGGGCTTCGTTCTCAATGGAGACTATAACTACCTCACCTGTCAGGATGGACAGTGGGATGGCCCCATGCAGATCAGTTGTGTGAGCCTAGGTTGGCCAGTCTTCAAACTCAGATCCACCTGAGTTCTACATTTTTCTGCTTTACAAAGGAAACCAATATCTGTTATTGAATATCAATCACAGATGTCAACTGTGTTTTTTTATGTTTACCCTTTTTTAAGGTTGTGTAAGACCCTCTATGGTGCAGCATGGCTCAACTAATCTCACAGACACAAACAAGAGCTTGTTCCCAGTGGGTACAGTACTACAATACTGCTGTGATCCTGGGTACCTGGCAGCAGGACCAAGCATCCTTACCTGCACCACACTTGGACGCTGGTCCTCTGAACCTCCTCATTGTATACGCAGTGATGGTAAAGTCAAACCTCCTCATAGTTTTTTCTGCATTAAATAACACGCATACAGTATGTGTACTATTTCTTTTTTTCTCATGCGCAGTATGCCAGCCACCGTATCAACCAGAGAATGGAGGCTACACTTGTCACCCTTCCCCATGTGGAAGACTTTCTCATGGCACTGTGATTCAATATTTCTGCGATGAAGGCTATATTTTGAAGGGAGACTATAAATTCCGTACATGTCAGTATGGGAAATGGGACAACCTAATGCCCATCAGCTGCCTCATGGAGCAAGGTAAACATATGTTAACTGACACATTTCAACAATTGACGGTATCAACAAAATCTGTATTTGTTATTATTCAGTTATGGTAAAACTCTGTTTTTGAATATTGTCTTTTTTTAAGGTTGTATAAGACCCTCCATGGTGCAGTATGGTTCAGCTAATGTGACAGACACCAACATGAGCTTGTTCCCAGTGGGGACAGTACTACAGTACAGCTGCGAGCCTGGTTACCTGCTAGACGGGCCCAGCATTCTTGCTTGCAATACACAAGGACACTGGTCCTCTGAACCTCCTCGCTGTATACACAGTAACGGTAAAGACAAAGCCCTGCAAATTACTGTCTGTATTTCTGTTATTGCAATTGTGTTAATGTGACTTAGGAATTTTAGGTCACATCCAATCACTGATTTGTTCAATGGTTTCAGTGCTTGTGGCCTTAGTTACCAAGTAATATCATTATATAAATCTATGTATTGTATGTAAAGTTATGGTAAGATTTGTTGTTTTCCATAATTTGAGCTAGTTTTTATATGCTCATATTGTAAATACAGTCAACAAAAGTAGTCCCCATCCTTCAAATGGGATTCAAACCACTACTGATAGATTAGCAGAACATCATACTACACTGGAGTTAATATATATATTGTATTTATTTCTTTCCACGGACAGTTTGCCAGCCTCCATATCAGCCAGAGAATGGGGGCTACACCTGCCACCCCACCTCATGTCAAAGACTTTCTCATGGCACTGTGATTGAATATTTCTGTAATGAAGGTTATATTCTGAAGGGTGACTATAAGTATCTTACCTGTCAGTATGGGGAATGGGACAGCCATATGAAACTCAGCTGTCTCATGGAGCAAGGTAAAGATTAGATGTCACATTTAAAGTTTTAGATAAACAATTATCAAGTTCTGCACAGATAACCACATGAATTGTTTATGTCTTACAGACCACGATCCAAATTTACCACTGGGGATGCCCACCTTATCCTTAGTGGCATCTACAGCCAGCTCAGTAGCCCTCATCCTCCTCTTTGTGGTGCTGTTTGTACTTCTTCAACCAACACTCAAATCCCTTCATCGGTGAGGCTGCTTTGAAAATTATAAAGCAGCATGTTATGATATTAATATTAGATGTAATAATATCTATAATTGAACCCAAATACTATGTTAGGTGCTTTACATTAATTAAAGCTAGTAGAACTCAAATTGACAGATTCTTTTCCTTTCCTTTCCTAGTCGTGATCATGGGGTGTCAGGCCAGCCTGTGTCAATCATGGTGGAAGGAGTTCAGGTCACTCTGCCCTCGTATGAGGAGGCTGTGAGTGGCAGTGGAGCCTCAGCCTCAGGTCTCAGCTCTGATTCTCGGGTCCAGATAGTGTTGTCTGAAGGTCAGCATGCCCCAACTTCAGAGGCTGGGCCCTCAAGGGCTTCTTTACTCAAACAGCAGCATTCAGAAATGGCTGTGGTCCATTCTATACTACCATCCTCATCTTCATCCTCACCCTCACCCTCATCCTCTGCCTGGGTTCTGGAGCATGCAAGTGCTGCAGTCCCTTCATCCTTACAAAGAAGGCCGTCTGCAGGCAGCGACCAACACAGCCTATCTCTGGACTCTGAGATGGACGACTCTGATGGTAAAGCACTCTTCATATACACTTTTTTATTATTTAAAGTCCTCACTTTTTACTGATGCAGACCTTGTATTTGCTGTCTACAGATATGCCACTATTGAAAGAGGCATGAAACATATAGCAGCCTTTGGACTTACCCAAGACAACAAGCGTAGCCACTGACCTGTACTGGTGAGCAGGATGCCTCTTGAGGCTTGTCAACTCAGCTGTCAGCATGGACAAATACAGCTGAGGAGGCTCTGAGTGAATCTGTGGGTCACTCTGAGCACTTCCTCTGACCACTCCAAAGGAAACAGCGAAGGAATTCACATGTACATACATGCATACGTTTTTAGGATGACTTATGTAGGTACAGTGCTATGAAAAGTATTTGCCCTCCTACATATTTGTCACACTTGATTCAGATCGTCAAACAAATTTGAATATTATTATATTATATTATATTATATAAATACAAAATGCAGTTTTTAAATGATGATTTTATTTATTAAGGGGGAAACAGCTGTCTGAACCTACCTGGCCTTATGTGGAAAAGGTAATTTCAGTAATAAAGGAATTCATCAGTCAATTCTGTAAATTACTTTGTACTTCTGTTTTTGAATTTCTTTAGATTTTCTAAAGATCATTTCTTTAGATCAACATGATGTGTTGCTTTTTAAGATCTTTTAACATGATTCACTTTGTCAGACAATTTTTGTGTAAGTAATTTCTTGATTCAACAGGTCTGGAAGTAATCAGGCCTGGTGGGGCAAGTGAAACTGAACTCTCCAAAAAATGTGGTTAATAATATTTGGGCAGCATTTTTTCCTTAATAAATCAAATCATCCTTTAAAACTGCATTTTATATTTACTAAGGTTGTCTTTGTGTAATATTAAAATTTGTTTGCTCTTAATCATTTTAAGTGGGACAAATATGCAAAGAAATACAAAAATAATGAGGAAGGGGGCAAATACTTTTTCATATCCATGTATGTCTAATGTCAGACGCTCAGTTTGAAAATGTAGAACAAAAACAGAAAGGAAAGAAGAATTTTGGTGTTTTAGAGGTTGTTGACGAAAATGAATCATTCTCGTAAAACTGCAAACTCATTTTGGGAGCTATAAGCTCATCAGTGTCTTGTTTACGGCAACTTTTCTTCAACCACATATCATATCACACTATGTAAGGCGCACATAGGCAGAGATACGAGAAGGCCAGGTAATATACAGTAGATCGAGTACATTGGCATGCACATTTGCAACATTTTCTTCAAAGATTTGTGTGATTAGAATTCATTGTTTAAAGTGTTATAAATCATGACTCACGTCATTTCATGTCACTGTGCAGTATAAGGTTGACTGTCCCCTCCAGGAGTTCACTCTACTGTGTTTGTTAATGAATTAAGGGCAAACAGTTTAAGTGATCTATTGTTTGTAGCCTGCATTCAACTCATTCCATCCCTTCAAACAGTTACATCTCCTGTTAGATTCTCTTCATACTCATACATTTGCCCCCAATGGCCTTAGCTTTCCACTTCTATGCACAGGTATCTGTAATACAGTTTGTAAAATAAGGAGTTTTAAAAATGAATGTCAGTTAAATGCCTCCACTGCTTAGTGATATTATGTGCAGCTTTGTCAGACACTTTGTCACTTGTACACCTGAAAATATTATCTTAATTTATTCAGGCTGCTTGGAAAATCCTGTCTTAAGTCTAAACAGGACACTAAATTGTGTGTTTAATTTATTTGTATCCAGAATGCTGTTGATCAGCCATGGCTTCTTTTGATGATTGTACAAGATTTTCTTTTTTTTTTTCACTTTGCTGATTCAATTTTATTTCTGCAGGCACATTATATGTGACACTGTTAAAGTAGTTGGAAGTGTACTGTTTAATGTAATGTCAGTGCTCACTTTGCTTGACTGTCTGTTGAATTTACCTTTGGACTGAGGAATGCAAGTTTTTTGTGAAGATGGTATGTTAATATATGTAAACATTTTAAGTTAGCTCAGTATATACCCAATGATCACTTTGATTAAATATTATTTGAGGTGTATTATTGAGACTCTGCTTGTATCATTATTGTCTTTTTTATTATTGTCTTTATTTCATACTCAAATTGAAAATATTCTATTATTACTCCAGTCATATATTCAATTTTTTCAATATGAAAATATAAATACAAAATCAAAAATCTTTGTTTCAACATGCATTACCCATCATTTTTATCTTAAAGGCTTGATTAGATTAGCTCTTGTTTAACAAAACTGATTGATGTTGAATAGCTACATCCTCAGCATCCAGGATTCAGCTCTCCTTTGTTTCCCTCCCGAGTCCCAGGTTGTCTGTGGTGCTGTCATGGTAGTTTCACCAACTCTTGTTGAACATCAACATTCTTGTATATTGTCATATCTGTGCAAAATATGAATGATATTAGACTTAAAAAGCACAATTAAAAAGAGCAATGGTTTGAAAATGTGGGGAGGGTGCATGAGCTGTGACCACTTCAACCCCTTCTTCCCAGGCTCCCGCTATAAAAATACACACAGACAGCTGTGACATTTACCCTGAGCTTGTGTCTTGAATGTCTCATAACATCTGAAGCACAGGACCAGGAGAAGGGCCTCCAAACACTGGAATGTGATGTATACAAGAGGGAAGAGAAACATAGGTCCAATGACCTTTGATGGGAAGACGACCTTCATGATGGCAATGCACAGATTGATGTTTTGACATCCTGTCTCCATGGAGATGGTCCTAGTGCATCTAAAAAGAGGCAAGTTAGTTGTCAATAGTTTTGACATTACATTACTTGAATCTTGATACTCAAGAATCCATATTATTGAATATAGAAAAAATAACATTTATTTCCAGGTTGTAGTGACTTGTGAGGCTTCTGTTCTGACATACTGGTTTGAAATAATACGATGTAGCTATACATTTAGTATACTTGTGACACAGCAAGTGTGACACAGAAGGTCACTCAAACACTTACATGTACATCTAGTGTGTGTATTCACTTACTGAGGACTGAGCTGGCATATGAAAGACATAACATATCCCATTGTAAAGCCAATGAGTGGGAGCAGTGCAGCGGCACCCAGAACATCTGCTGTGAGGATCATCCATAGTATGTCTTTAACAACAATGGCGGACAGGGCAAAAACTATAACGCTAGAGATCACCAGGATGCTGAAGCCAACCTGTCGAGAGGGACAGTTTGAGTGAAAGTGTTACAAGTGTTAATTAAGCTCACCTTAAATGTTACATGACTCTGACCATGAAAAAGATTTGAGATTCTGCCTTTCTCCTTATTTTCAGAATTAATTCAGCAGTACAAGACAATTACTTCAGTGCGTTCCTGTTTTTCATAACCACAAATTACACCCACATCATGAGATGAATGTTTTTTAGTAGAGTAAAAACGACAAAAAGTAAAACCACAGTTGTAAAGAACAAAATTACTTAGTCTTGATGTAGTCATGAAATTATGATATACTGTAGTTAGTGCATGCTGACTCAGTGTTACACTGGAACTCTAACAGGTCTGTTTGTGTTGAACACATTCCAGCACTCACTCTTTTGACGATGGACGAGTACTGTGGTTTGTAGTGGTTAATGGCGATACCGATGGCACAAGGCACCAGGGTGAATGCAAGAGCAGTAATGATGCCGAGATATGGCACAGCATTTTCCAGACCCGCAAAGCCTTGGCAGTAGATATAGAGCAGCAAAGGCATCACACCGAGGGCAGCAACGTTGGAGAACGTGGTCATAACAATGCTGGGAGGGCATCAAACAGAGAAGAAACATTATTTAAGTGTCTCAAACATGTAAAACTAGACTTTTGTTTTGTCCAATTTTTGTTATTGACAGTCGATGGTAAGAAATTGTTCTGATACTGCTTGTGTAGTAAATTATTAATGATTTGTGTTGTTCAATCAATATATAAATGAGGGTTTACCTGAGATTCATGTCACCCTTGATGGCCAGTGAAAAAATGTTGGATAAACTTCCCCCTGGACAGCAGCCACAGATGAGCACAGTCATAGCCTTGATGGGATCTAACTGTAGGACCTTGGCTATACAGAATGCAGCCAGGGGCATGATGCCAAACTGGGCAAGCAGCGCAATGACTGCTCCCTTTGGTTTGAGGACATGGTCCTTAATTTTGGAAATCTCCATTGTACAGCCGATAGATATCATGCTGATAAATAGGATGACAACGGTGAAGACGTTGATGACTCTGTCTAGAAGGGAGTCCTCCAGGATACCCATGGTTCCATTGCCAGAAACATTTCCTTTATTATATATATCAGCTATTCCCAGGTAGACGTCTGTCTCATTCATTGTGGCACTCTTTGCAATACTGCGTGATTACTGTTGAGTGATTTTCACCTAATACACAAAGAAAATTAAATGCATGTGTGGCTAAGAAATTACAGTTTGAGAATCAAACTACTGTTTCATGTTTCATGTTGGATTGTACTGTCTGAAACTTTAAGCTGTCATCTTGGTCAGGTGTTCATTAAAAAGGAGGCTGCTGACCTCAACTGATTCTA
>JAUBNQ010000004.1:11809550-11820410 GCA_032353495.1 Ctenopoma kingsleyae | reverse complement strand
GCACTGTTTGGTTAGAGTGGCATTTACCGCTGCAAGTTTTGTCTTTCTGTGTTTGTCTACTTCTTGCAGTTCGTGCACTGGAGAAGGCCAAGGGGAACACTCAGCTCCAGGCAAACTACTCTTCTGACAGCAGCTTGTACACAAACCGTAAAGGGAGCGCAGTGTCTGCCTTTGACGGCGGGTCCGACTCGAGCTCTGACTCAGAGCCAGACGAGCCACCCAGCAGAAAGAAGCTGCGCGTGGAACCCAGCTAGATTTGGGTAACCTCGCTTCTTCAAACAGACTCTCTTTACCCACCAGCCCCGACTCCACTTACCTGTCTGCACTCAGTCCTGCCTTCTTATGCTAGTCCAGGAGATGAGGTGGGGATGATGTGAGAGAGGTGCTATTATGTATAAACGCTTCTACCTACCTTTTTCCTCCTGGCAAGCATCCTGTCACTTTTCCTGTGGCCCAGCTACAACCTTTAAGACTCCTAAAGTGAGGCAGCTCTGCAGTTTTGAAGGACCTGATGTTTTTCACACTTCATAGTAACCATTCATAATCAAATGGGGGGATGATTAGGTGAGAAGCATTAGTAAAACTACAAAAATATTATTTCTTTTGGTCGTTTTTACAATCTGTTGGAGGAGTTGTGAGACTTTATGACCTTTGACAAAATGATAATTAGACACAGTTTACTTTTTTAATGTTGCTATGTTTCCAGAAAAGAATGTGAAGTTGCTTTAAAAAAAAAAAAAGTCTGTTATGCAAGATGCAACCTTTGATAGTCAGTGTATTCAAATTAATCCCTTTTATTTATAGTGATGCACCAAAATAGATTTTTTTTTACCCTTATACATTGTTGTCTGACCTCCCTTAAGTTTGGTTTGAGCTTTTCCCAAGAACACAGGAGTTGACCTGTTGTTCAGTGGATTTTTCAAAGGTTCAACTATTTATTTTTCTCTATTATTATTAAAAACAATGTGAGTATAAAATTAATCACCTAATGGATACTTAATGTTATATGATACAGTTAAAGGACAGTGACTTTTTATTTGTTTTGGTTAATGGAAGTCCATTTCAGTGTGTAGTATATAAAACTGAATACTCATAAATGGTGTCAGTTCTGCTTCCCTTGAAATATTTGCCTGTGCTGGGAACGTTTGTCTTTCTTTTCTTTCCTTTTTGCAGAGGTAAATTTGTGTGTATGTAATCAATATTTGTTTGTTCCATTCCATGGAAATTACAGGTATGTTGTACATACTGCCAATGGTTGTCTTGCAAGTTGAGGCATACCTTTATTATGAGACTATAAATAAAACTATTTTATCCTTTTTGGGATGTATTCGTGGCTCAACATGTTTATTAATAAGATCGTATTATCACTATTGTACATTAGGCTTATTTAAACTGTGTGTGGGAGGAAAGCAGCTGAGTAATGACATTAACCAGCAATTGAGGGATAAAGCATTGAATTACTGGAGGATATTAATTCTATATCCTTGTGTTTGAATTGTGGTGTCAGTGGTACAAAGTGGATATTTAGGTTTGTTTTTCTACTTTGATACTGAAATTAAGAAGAGACAGTTGTCTTTATCTACATAACTAGTTCATAGACTTGATAGATTTCTGCTAAATTAATTGAATTAAAAAGCACCATGAAGGACTTTTTCCATCAGAATTACATACTGGCAGTCTCTAATGATTTCTGCATTGTCTTTTTTTTTTAATAGATTTGTTGGTTGGGCAGAATATTCTTACTTGGGTGTGGTTTTATTGGAGCAATTTTGCCTGGCTACAGCTCCAGCTTTATTATTTGTTTAAATATTGAATTTAGACTCAGGTGTCATGTGTCCTACCTGAGGCAGACTCATCAGGATGCAGATGGTATGCTGCCTCCAAGAGCTGTAGGAATATTACATGATGATGATGATGCATGGAAAATAAGAATAAAAATAAAATGAGTGCAGCGATTCATGTGATGTAGAATGATGATCATAAAGCAGAAACTATTTGAGCTGCAATAAATTAAAAGACAAATGTCATTCATTTGTGACAACTATTGGATTTCATATAAGGTTAAACATTTCTTTACATTTTTTGTATCCTAATGATTAATTCTGATCTCAAACCTTAAAATAGCTCTCCTTATTTAAAATATAATATAAACAGTAAAATTGTTCAAGTTATTCTACTTTACTGTTCAATGTGACTGATTGAGGCGCAGCCTGAGCGCAGGAGGTGGGATTTTCGAGGGGTCCTGAAGGCATCGCAGAGCAACTGTATGAATAAGGACACCAGCCTGGAGCCACTTGAAGAGTCATGCTTTCTCTTAGATTTTAGTTTGTAGTCATGGCTAAGCAGTACGACATTTTGTGCAGGTTGCTCATGCTCGGAGATTCAGGGGTTGGAAAGACTTGCATGTTGCGCAGGTTCACGGAAAGTGAATTTGATCCTTCACATATTTCCACCATCGGTAAGCCATGCAACAAGTTTTCACTGACGCCTGTTTCCAGACTCGTATGAGTCTGTGGTAGCCACTGGTTTGCCGGGTTAACTGGATTAACATCGTTGAATGTTTTACTTGAATTTTCCGAACAACAGAATTTCCTTTTTATTCGAAGTAGGGTTAGTACAAAGTGGCTCAGTCATAACTGAGAGAAAAACATTTTCGCATTAAGAAAGCTGTACTGTTGATGGCTGTACCCAATGTAGGATGTTTGAGAAAACAGGCCTGTTTGTTGTGTCACAGTAACAATGGAAAGGAAGCTCCACAGGAACATTATTTTGCTTGAAGCTCCTTGAGGATCCTGAGTTTTTATTCACAGAATGTAACTTGTGGACTGATGAACACATTAGTGCCTCATATCACTGCTGCCTCTCTTCCTGTGAGACTAATCACTTGGAGGAAAGTGGCCTGTTTTACAAAGACAATGATGAAAAGGACATAGCCAACACATCCACAGTAGGCTGTACAGTTTGTTCTGACTAGCACTGTGGAGCCTACTTCAGGGTAAAATGTCAAACTGCATGTTAGAGAGCTTGATCTGCAGGATCTTGTGGTGTGGGCTCTGCATGGGATTAGGCCCAGCTATTTGAGAAAGTGCATGGTTCATAAAATCTTAATTTTTAGGTCAGATGTTGTGATTATTGGTTAACATTAGGCAGCTTCAGTCAGATCTCTAGTTCTCTGTTCTAATTTCTTGTAAGTACAGCCCAGTCTAGAGAAGAAGACGCTAATATAATAATTAAATTCTCTAGCATTGTAAAACTCAATTTTACAATCTAACACTAACAACAGTGCCAATATTATTTCTGGATAAGCCCATGAGCAAATTCACAGACTGAACACATGAGCACTGTGGGAGCATGATTTTACTCCTTTGTGCAGCAGGTGCATTTTCTGCTTCTCTGGAACATTCAAATCTAAATCAAATGAAGTCGATTTGAATACAGCATCTTAAACAAAAAATTTTCTAAGCACTGGAGTCACCTGACCAACAAATGTTGATATTTAATAGCAAATGTTGTAAAAACGTAGCATTGGATATGATGAGATAAAGTATATTGACCACATATAGTCAGTACTGGGGAAGCTAGCTTTGCAAGCTACCAAAAATGTTGGGGTTAAACTACTACTCTAATTAGTTCACTAGTACCCAAAACTGATCATAGCACAGTGTAGTGGAGATGAAACAGTTAATGAGCTAATTGATTAGTTGATTGTCAGGAAATCCATCTGCAGCTACTTTCACAATAGGCCTCTCACAGGCTTACTTACTGTCATGATTTACTGGGGCACCTGAACAGAGCAGAGCTGTTGTTCGTAACCTCTGTGCTAGTTAAACTGTCGGCGTATAAAGACTTGTAAAGTAACCATATCAGTCACTTTGTAATTCAAGCAAACATTATTTTGTCTGTTTGCTGCTTTTTATTGTCTTATGTGAACATAAACAACAATATTTCAGATTTATCAGACAATAACATGACACTTTTAACATGACACAGTTGTGTTTATGAAATTGTCATTTTCTACACTTTTTGACCAAATTATTGAAGAACCTTGTACTATAGTTAGAGTAGTTAACCTTAAACATATAGCATACAGAGAATATTCTAAGCACCTTGTCTGTACAACATGTAGCATGTAAAACAGAAATAAATGCCTTTTTATAGTAGACTAACAAAAGAAGACCAAACAATAATTCATTTAAGCAGATGATGCTGTATATTGCCTTATGTGATTTTTAAGAGCTGAATTGCTGTTGTTGGAAGTTGCTGTCACATTTGTTAGCTCCCTTGTCCTGTCACATGGCAGAAAACACACCACTGTGGTTCACATCAGTTGCACCCGCTTTGTGTGGGGATACAGTGATTTAAAAGGTGACACTATGCAGTGGCTGAGATACTATTCATTAGGGATAATGGTGTCTCTGAGTAACACTCATTAAGTGGTCACTCAGTGGATCATATAAAATACTACAAAGCAGGAGTTTTCACCAGTTTGTCCCTGTTGCTCAAGAGAAGGAAGTTTGACCTTTTTGAATGTGTTGTACCAGAAGTCTGTTTTTTTTTATGCTGTTAAAAGTTTCTTCTTTTTTTTTTTTGCTGTTTATAGGTGTTGATTTTAAAATGAAAACACTAGAAATAGATGGAATCAAGGTGCGAGTACAGATCTGGTAAGTTCCATTACTTTTACTTACTTACTTTTATTACTTTTACTTTTTATTTATGTGCATTTTGTCTTGTGTGCAGGGACACAGCTGGTCAGGAGCGTTACCAGACCATCACCAAACAGTACTACAGGCGGGCACAGGTGATCCCTGTGAATGCTGGAATCACTTTTATGTCATTACGGTTTAGCATTCGTTCTGTAATCCTTTTTGTGAATTCTTGTTCAGGGTATCGTCTTTGTCTACGACATCACAAACGAGCCGTCCTTTCAGCACATAGCGAAGTGGGCCAGTGATGTGGATGAAGTAGGTCAATAAACACGCTCATTTCACCCCCTTGCACTTGTTGCCCTTCGCAGTGTCCCAGTATTTGTACTACAGCTTATTGAACTGTTGCTGCTTACTGCACACCCAGTGGATTAGTGTGACGAGATGAGACTGTCTCATGTTTGTTTGCTTTTTTTTGTTGTTGTTCATTTGCTTTCCTGCAGTATGCCCCAGACAAGGTGCAAAGGATCTTGGTAGGAAACAAGTCTGATGAAGAGCTCAGCAGACAGGTGACAAAGGACCAAGGAAGCAAGGTTTGATGGAGCTTAATTTTGTGCATTGTTAAATGTGTTTATAGGTTTTGTGTGGAACTTAATGTGCTGAGTGCTAAAATGCAGTGTGTGACTTTATAGATATGCAAAAGCATCCATACATTTATAGTAACTTGTTGCTGTGTTGAGACAAAGTATGTTTTTGTCTTTGGTTTCCTGCATTTTCTTGCTAATAAAATGTGATCTGATCTTCATAAAAGCCACTAATATAACATATCTAAGCCCAAAACACACAGTTATAATCATGAACACATCCATTAAACATTCAAAGTGCTGATAGATGAAGTAAGTTTCACTCAGGCATAAGGAGTCTGGGGGTGTGGGTCCTACTACTTTGACTTGCTCTATAAAAGGGCTCACACATTTTCAGTTTGCTATTCACAAGAAGTATCTCCTGCCTTGGAAAAAAGGAGATCTCAGAAGACCTATGATCAAGACTTGTTGATTTAAATAAAACTGGAAAGGGTAAGTAATCTCAAGAGTCTAGATATTCATCCACATCCACAGACAGACAGCTTGAATATAAATAAAGACAATGTCCTGTGGACAGATGAATCTAAGTATGAATTGTTTCAGCAGCACCTTGTCTGTAACCAACATGAAAACATCATCCTAATGATTAAATATGTTGTGGAAGCAAGATTAGGAGATCCTTTGCTGCCTTGGGGCCTAAAATGAAAAGAGTTCTCATGTTTATCAAGGTATCCTGCAGGTTAAAATTAGGGTGACTGTTTGCTCAGTAAAAGTTGAGTGATATTTACTTTCTGCTTTAGTTCAGTGTGGCATTAACCATTCAGCAATTACAGCCATTTTCATACGCACAGCTCAGTCTTTGGGGCAACCATAAATAATGGAATAAAAGTAAGATAACTGCAAACATAAGGATTGCCTTTAATATTTTGCAGCTTTTGCAGTCTGACTGCCTGAACTGTATATACAATATGTGTCCCAAATAGGCCACATTCGCATCTCTTCAAACCCCATGTTTTTTTTTTTTTGCTTATGGCAGAAAGCTAACTAAAGCTATGAATTACTTTTGGTGTGCTTATTTCTAACTATATTCAACCTAACCTTGCAGCTTGCAGAGAACTTTGGAATGGAGTTTTTTGAAACCAGTGCTTCGACCAGCAGTAACATCAGTGAGGTAGGCTGCTGAGTGATAAAGAGACTTTCTGCAGCATTGTTTTGTATTTGCCTATGTATTTATTTCTTCCTCATTCCTCCAGTCGTTCACTCGTGTGACAGAACTGGTGCTGCAGGCTCACAAGAGAGACGTGGACAACCTACTGGGAGCTCTGGATGATTACCTAGAAAAGGCAGCTCTGGAGGAAGAGAAGGGGAGTCGATATGCTGACGACGACAACACTCACAGAGCCTGTGCCTGTTGAAAGCAGTGCCGTGACTTTAAGACATTTGTTCCCCGCTGGTATTTCACTCAGTCCTCTCCTGCCTTCTGTTGTCTGTTGTGCAGGAGGGTTTCACTTTTGTGAGCTAGTGAAGTTACACTGACTCACAAAATGAGTAAATGCAGTTAGGTAGCTGCAGCTAAAAGCACAGGGGGTAGTTTTTTGAATGATTACTGCACACCATAGCCAATAGAGAATACAGTTTATGGAGCAGCTCTGTGTTTATTGTCCCCATCAGTACACACTCTCTTCAGTTTTCTTTGTGAAATGCAGTTTTGCACTAAACATCTGCTTCATCAGTTTACTATATTCCAGCTCACTTGCCTCTTTGTTCCTTTTTATTTTATTTGCAGGCTACATATCAACAAATTGACAAGTAACACGAGATCTGTAGCAATGAAATCTTTTCATTTTAAGGAAAGTATAGATGCTGCGACAAGGCAGCCAGAGGACAGAGTTGAATTATTTACATGTTGAAACTCAAACCAAGCAGGAATGGATTCCTTTTACCTAATGGATTTACATACTCAAGGGAGACAGTGTTGTGCCATATGCCATGACTTTTCTGAATGCACTGTATGTTTGTTTACCACCCTGAATGTATACGTTTGTTTTATGAATATGACTAACATCAGTGTATATTTTGTTTAAGCATAGCGACTCACTGCTGCTTAAGGTAGTTTGCTGACGTGCCACAGAAATGTAATTTTAATATATGTAATTAAATTTATAATAATTGCAGTTAAATAAATTGAAATTTCATATTTAAGTATAAGTTTGTATTGGAGCCTTTGCTGGGTCCCTAACTTTGGATCGAGAATGACGTTGGGTCTATAGAGAGCTCAGACAGTAGGTTCATTCATTTTTCATCATGCTGTGAAAGACGGTTGATTACATGTTAAATTTTTGATGCCTGAGAAAACTGATACATGTCATAGAGATACCATAAAGCCAAATATATGCTGTAACACATGCTATTTTCAACTATTGGAGTTGAGTACATATAGTAATGCTTAGCATAATTGCAAATGTTTAAAAGTATCCCAAGCATCAGAAGCACAATACCTGAGTTCTAAGCATTGATTACTGAATTTAGGAAAACAGAAAAACATGTTTCTTATTATAAATCAAGTAAAACTTAAATGTACGTGTGTGGTTTTACAATCAGTTACATCAGTCTATCTGAACCATTTGAAAAGTATTGGGTGTCAAGTCTAGATCAGTTTCCTGTAGAGCAATCTGACACCCATGGAGGGGAGCCCTAAGTGAACCAGGTGATCACAGGGTTGGATACGGTCGCATACTGAGACCCTGTCTGCCTCCAGTGTGGAAGCTCAGCCGTTGAGATGACGTTCATCGCCAAAACCTTCTACGACTTGAAGGCCACCACGCTGGAAGGAGACACAGTGGACTTCAACGTGTTCAGGGGACGGGTGGTACTCATAGAGAATGTGGCCTCGCTCTGAGGCACCACTACCCGGGACTTCAGCGAACTCAACCAGCTTCAGAGCAGGTACCCACATCGGCTGGTGGTCCTGGGTTTTCCCTGCAACCAGTTTGGATATCAGGTCAGTTGCGTAACGTGTTTGTCTGAGGCACGACACTGTGAGCCTCCAATATCTGCTGTGGACATAAGCTAGAAGTTACATACAATTTCTTAATGTGTTGATAATGTATGCTAATTATTACTTCATCACATCATTTGTTCTCTGTAAAGTATATTTTGCTAAACCTATACAATTAAACTTTCCTGTTCCCTTTTGAGTGTGTACTTTTGAGTGGTACATTCCTTACACTTGGATTCTACTAGATGTTCAAAGCCAGTTTCAGTCCATTGTTTGATGAAGTTAAAGAAGATCTTGACCTTCACAACTGTCCTTACATCTTGGTTAGACTGAGTTTCACTTCTAAAAATGAATGTTCTCCCATATGTGTTTCCCACTCCAATGATTCCCACTGTATTCACCCATCAAATAAGGAACGGCATGAATGCGTATCACCTAAATTATAGTCAAACTGAGCCTTAAGCCTTTAGGACCAAATACCATTGACATTGTGAAAATGAACTCTTATGTTTTTCAGGAGAACTGTTCCAATGGTGAGATCCTAAATTCACTGCAACATGTGCGTCCAGGTGGTGGCTTTCAGCCCAACTTCACCATCTTTGAGAAGTGTGATGTCAATGGAACAAAGACACACCCAGTCTTTGCCTATCTGAAAGACAAGCTCCCCTATCCTGATGATGACCCCAACTCCCTCATCCAGGACCCAAAATTTTTGGTCTGGAGTCCCATCAGCCGGACCGACATCTCTTGGAACTTTGAGAAATTCCTCATTGGGCCAGAGGGAGAGCCCTTTAAAAGATACAGCAAGAAGTTCCCCACCATTGACATCGAGCCAGATATTCAAAGACTATTAAGATTAACCAAGACTTAAGAGTAGATTCCACCTTCTCATTCCTAAAAGTCAAAGCTAATATTCTGTCCTCCACACTTCTAAGCCTTATTAAATGAGGGTGATATTCTGAAAAGCTTAGGGAATATTATCTGAGGCCTTATAAGTGCTTAACAATTGTGGATGAATACGTTCAATATATTTTTCACTGTGGAAAGTCAAGGAGAAAAGAAAACAAATGTTACAACATAGTTTCAAGTTTAAACAAATAATCAGTTGACAAGCAGACAATCTCAATTTACGTGTCCTTTAGTTTCTTGGCCTGTGCTAGCCTAGCCAGCAGATGGTGCTATTGATTTGATCATACAAACAACTTCTGCCTGTGCTTTTATGAATTAGCATTCACCTCATACTCTCACAAAGTGTTTACACTGGAATAAAGTGTTCAAGTCACATTTTTCTGTCCCTGATGTTTTATGTTTTTTGAATTGACCACATACACTGCAAGGTATCTGATATAAAGGCATGCGTCCAAAGTAAGGTTGACAAAAATAGAGGTTTTAATCCATTATTGAATCTATTGTTCTTATTCTTATTATGAAATGGCTCGGTGTAAGCATAGTAATGAATATGGAATGAATGGAATGATGTGTGTTGCAATTGCACACAAAAACAACTCCCATGTCGTTCCTCTGCATTATGCATCCTCGAAACGGCTGATTCATTCTTGATTTGTTGAGCTCTTGTTTCTCCAGTAATTCACTGAGTCTATATTTTTAGTAAGATCTGCTGATACTAATATCCTTCGCATATGCAGGAATGCTTCAGCACTATAGTGAAACCTGAAGGCAAATCCTTAATCATGCATTTAGGAAAGCATCAGCCTTGCCACAGTGTAATGAGCTGTTTCTCAGCTTTTGTTTTCTCTGCACAGTGTGCCCTGTTTCCAAGGTCTGCAGATTAGCAGTGGATTTTCTGCACATCCACTCATATCCATATCAGCTAATGACATCAGAGCCACGGGCTACAATGGCCAGGCAGTGCATTAATGTCTTTGGCAGATTGCTACACTAAATACATTCAGTCAACTAACACTGGGTGGCTTATAGTGGCAGTGGTAGTTGTAGCCTGACTTATCTTTTCATATCAAATTTATGTGGTGTCATAATAGAGGAAGACATTTGATGTGTTTGATGTATTTCCCAGAGTTGGACTGGTCTGAGTAGCCTATTAGTCTAGTATATAGCGGCTCAGCTCCCCAGACACACAGGCAGCTTGCAGAAAAATGCCACTAAAGATTGTTTATATATAAAAGATGAATCACTCCATTAAAATTTCAGAAACAATGTCAACATATGTGCCATTACAATAATAGAATTAAACAGAGAGCTATAGTATCACATGTAAATGTGTGCAAGACGTTACACTTCTAACTGAAAGGTACTTTTCATAGTTTTGTTGGTCCAGAGTTTTCAGGGAAAAGAAATCTAATCTAATCTTCATGTAACTATTATGGTTGCAACAGCAGAGTTGGTTTACTTCTAGGGCTCTAGGCCACACGTTGCTCGCTTCTTCTGAGTAGTAGAAGAAAAGGTCATGCACTGATAGAAAGACTATTACTTAATTGCAAAAAAGCCTAAAATCTTAATTTTATAACGTTTAATTCAAACATTATTTAATGTGGCTTAATTTGTAAGTTTAGTTTGGAATGAAAACTAGATCGTTTTGATTACATCGCATTAGCCTGCATTGTTTTTGACCTAACTTTGTTTTGTTGTTTTTTTAAGGCAGAGTGAGAGCTCTTCA
>JAUBNQ010000004.1:11782103-11798590 GCA_032353495.1 Ctenopoma kingsleyae | reverse complement strand
ATTTAGTTTTATTGCTGATTTTTTTCTCTTCTGAAGCTGCAGTTCTCTGTCTGACTGGTCCACAACCATATTGGCAAATTTAGCTGCGGTCCTGCTTCAGTGTTCACTTGTCGTTTCTCCAGATGCCAGAAAGAAAGGTCTTTTTCCACAATGCTCTGCTAAATCACCTGCCACTTAATGTGTTGCAGCAGTGGATTATAGAATAGTTAAACAATCCTGATATGATTCTCATGCTGTCTCGCTCAACACAGATAATTTTCTTCTTTTTGGTTTAAGCCTTCCCTCATTTTTTCTGTTTTTCTGTACACATCCTTTGATGCTTTTGTTTTTCAGTTTTTGTTTCATCTCTGTCTCTCTCCAGCTCCACTTGCATTTAATTCATCTGGTTTTCTTGGCAGGCCTAATATAGACAGCTACAGTATAGTGAGTTTCCTGTGCCAGGCAATTTTCAAAGACTTCAGTGTGCTGGAATGGGACTGTAGTTTTGCCCAAGCCAGGACAGAGGGGACCTTTGTGCGTGCTTCCTAAAAGCCCAGTCAGCCTTTAGAGCAGGGAAAGATTAGGAGACACGGAGAGCCAATGGGCTAAATGGTTGGGTGCCTGTTTGAAAGCCAATGGTGTCAGCCAAACAGCCCCTTAGCCCCATTTAAGTATGCAGTAATTACAAGCTTGTAGGGCAATCCTTCAGCTCCTTTGTCTCCGCTTTGGAAACACTTGCTCAGTCTACTGGGAAACTTCATTCCCTCTCTGTTTGGAGACCCTCGATGAAGAGTCTTTCAACTCCAGCATGCTGTCCTTTCTCTCTGGGACACCAGCTAGACAAGCCAGCTCAGCAACTGGGATTTCCCTTCTAGGCGACACTAGGCTTGAGAATGTCTATCACCCAAAGCTTCTCTCTTAAAACGATGACTCAGGTCTTGTTATTTTCATGTGTAGAGATGCACTGATTTGAGTCACATGGAAAGACTCAGACCTTAGGTTCATGCCTTGATTCATCACGCTATTCATCTGTTCTGCTGACTGACTGCTGTCTGTCTTAAACCTGTAATTCCATGTGGTATGTCTGTCTGTTTGTCATAAGTCTCAGGAAGGCCTGAGTCTGAGTCATGCAGGTAGAGTCTTCATAGGCACATGTTACCATTAGTCCTCTGTGCTGTCTCTACAGAGATCAGCTGGGAGGTCAGAGCCCCCGTGGTCGGAAGTTAACCTCATTAAACGCATTAAAATGGTTTTATTCTGCAGTGGACGATTATTGGAGTGGAAAACAGATTCTCATGTTGTCATTATTTAAATTTATTTCTGGGTTATTTACTAGTCTCTCCCTGGCATTCTCTCTTTTAGCCAGTGTTTCTCTGTCACACAAATATACACAAGACACTGTGTCAATGCCACACTTTTCCTTTTAATCTGACAACACCACGAAGCCAGTCGTCTGTCACTGTGTTTGTCAGTGAGGAGATTAGAGGTCTGTATCTGGGACGTGTGTGTGTGTTGCTTCTATTCATCTGCCTGTCCCTGTGGACACTGCAGCATGAGGGAACGAGGCCCAGCACTCTGAGACTGGATCTGCAGTTTAAGTTAAATTCTCTATTTTCACTCTCGTTTCTATCAGAGAGAGGGTGTTAGTAGGACATGAATGATTTTTTTTTTTGTTGTTGTTTTTGTTGTCATTAATCTGTTCCAGACACTTAATCCACTAAACGATAGATGCCCATTCGTGTGTGGCAGGAAACCATCCTTGTGTGACAAATGAAAGATCACAGTGAAGATATTTTCTTTCATCTTATGTGACTTTCATCTGGTTGAAGATTTTGAAAGAATCATGAAGCATAAAGCATAAAGTAACGCAGGGGTATCATGGTGGCCTTATGATTTAAGTCATCTGTCATGTAAGCTTGAAGCTGCGAACATCCTAGGATTGTCATTAGAAAATTGCCCCGTCGATTTCATTTTAGGCTCTTATGTGACCGTTACGTAGCTTGTTACAGATATTAAGAGCCTTTGTGTTTGTGATTTTAAAAGTTAAATAAACTAGAGTAGCACTTTGATTGCAAACCACGTGCCAATTTTGACATATGGGTAGGTTAGAAGAGAAATCATACCTGAAAGATTTTATAAGAATTGTTTGGAACAGTATTGGACCACCAGAAGTGTATTCTGCTGCATTTTATGCACAGGTTTAAAGGTTTGTTGTCAGAAAACCCTCCTCCATGTTTGAAGTGAGTCTGACAGGGGATGCTTTGCCGTAGGTGCTCTGAAGACTGAATCATCTTCAGATCTTCAGAGAGTTTACACTTCACTTGTAAATTGATGTTGATATTATGAAACAAACTGCATTGTGTACGGATCATTTGACCCACCTCTCAGCTGACTGTGCCATTGTGGCACTGTTGCTGTTACACTCACAGTGCTATGCACTTCTTTGGTTACTTTTAATGCTTAAAGCAAAGGTGAATGTCATCTTTCTACCGAGGAGTGTGTGTGTGTGTCTTGCTTAGCATAAACTCGGCCCTGATGTTGATGATGTAGTGTGAAGGTGGCTTTGCTGTAGGCCCGTCACAGTGCACTGATTGCTAGTGGCTAATGTGATCACAGTCACAGCCAGGCAGGAACGACTGAGAGTGGAGCCTTAATCTTTCCCAGTGTCTCGCTGCCAAATTGGACTGATTTGTCAGGCAGAGGATCATCACCCACTTCTCAGATGACTTTCAAAGAGCTCCTTTGCTTTTTGATGTGCAGCCTGGGATATTTGATTCCAAAAACTGCAACTCGACATTATAATTCAGTAATGTTGGCTACTAAAAAGACGTGAGAGGAAAAAGGCAAGTCACAAGCCAAAAGTCAGTGACAGAGGGAGGTTCATTGATATTGCCAAATGATTTTGTCTCATATGTAATCTTTGTTATGAGTAATTAATAGTAATTAATAATTGCCAGGTAAGCCATTCCCAGTGTTCTGTTTGGTAGTAGTGCCACATCTATGTCCAGCTGTCAAAGAGTAATTTCCCAATAAAGTCAATAAGGTTGTTTACAAAATTAGTTCTTTTGCAACGTGCTAAAGCCACACTGTTATTAAGCCTTTAGCTCAAATGTGGTTATGATGAATATCAGGAAAACTAGTTTTCTGCATGCTTAGTCTAGGAAGTGATAGTGTTAATAGATGTCAAGGAACCTGTAAAAAGGAACTGATCAAAGTAATTTCCAAATAATCTTATTTTCATAGTTTTATTATTTAACACCTACTATACAGCTTGGTTTCCATTTTTCTATGTCTCTCTATATATCTATATATATCTATCTCTATATCTGCATGTCTGTGTTGTTATATCGTGATGTGGTTATTTGTTACTGAAATTCTTACTGTATGTGTTGACTGATTGATTTTTTTTTCTCTCCAGGTTTGTGTGATCAGTGTAAGAAAAATGCCAAGTGGAAGTGTATACACAGTGGAGGAAGCAGTATGCATGCTTGAGTGCTGAGGAGCTGCCTCGTAACTTTTCTGCCTCTTTACCTATTGATCAATCACTCTGCTCATGAAGTCAGGGAGCAGTGTCTCATCCCTGAGGCAGGCATGTCTACCTGCTAAGTGCCTTTAGCCTTTGACACTAGTGTCATGACCAGCTTGAAGCGCCCACCCATGGAGCGCACCGTTGGGGGTTCTATCCCCGCCACTGATGAGTTTTACACCCGCCACCTCCGTATGGTCAATGGAGGGATTGTGCCAATCCGCACAGACAATGTCCATGCCACTGTGAGCACAGGAGTGCCTAAAATGGGTGTACGGGCTCGTGTGGCAGAGTGGCCACCAAGGAAAGACATTACAGGGGCTGTGTGGCACCCAGCTACTGATTCTGAGAACTCCAGTGTGTCCTCTGCTGGAAAAAGTCACATTAAGTTAGGCTCTGTTATGAGCCCTCAGGACTCGTCAATGCTGCGTAACATTCACAATACTTTAAAAAATCGCACCCAATCCCAAGCTAACAATTACAGCCCTGACACTTCTTATTTGGCCCCTGGAGACTTCAAAGGGCCTGCAAATAGAAATGCGCGGCAAAGACGCATCCACCAGCGCAGCAACAGTGACATGACTATTAGTGAGATGGAAGGGAGTGGGGATAGTGGAGAGGACTGGGGTCCATCATCAGGAGCCAAATGGTCCCCTCTTCACCGTGAGTACGGTAGCACCTCCTCAATAGATCAGCATGGAGCATCTGAAGAGAGCTTCTTTGAAATGCTTAAGGGCTATCAAGGGGGCAAAGCCGACCAGCGTAGCCCAGCTCCAGAGAAAATAGGGGACATACTGAATGTTGGGCCCAAGCAGACTTCCATTGACCTTCAGGAGGACACAGAAAGCCAGCTTCCTAAAGCTAAGGACAGAGATAAACCCCCAAAGAGACGCACCAAGTCTGAGACAGGGGGTGAATCTATATTCCGCAAACTTCGGAATGTGCGGGGTGAGTTAGACTCCAGCAGAGTGGGGTCTGACGTAGAGGACAGCCGGACAGAGGACTTGGGTCCTCCTCTTAAACCCTGGGTATGTCAGAAGGGATTTGCCCACTATGATGTTCAGAGCATGTTGTTTGACCTCAATGAAGTTATTCAGTTGCGGCAGACTGCAGGCAAGAGGAAAAACACCACCACAGGAGCGTCTGCTGCTGCAGTAGCCTCGGCTACCTCCACCCTGTCATCCACCCACAGCCTGCCTTATAGCTCCCCGAGTGGCAGCCAAGAAGAGCTCAGTTCAAGGGAAAGCCCTGGTCTGGATGTAGGAGATGAACAGAGTAATGAAATGCTGCTGAGTTGTCCTTGCTTCCGCAATGAGATAGGTGCTGATGCCAATGGGAGGCGCAGATTGGGAGCAGGTGGGGGAGGTTACCATGGGCTTGTGGGAGGTGTAACAAATAACAGTGGCTCAGGGATTCTGAGTGGGGAAGGAAACTTTTATGAAGCATCTGTGAGCCCACACTGCACAAATGCTGGAGTAGCAGTGCTCGAGGGACCAAAAGAAGGCCCCGGCACACTCAGCGAAAAGGGCAAGCAATACATCGTGGAGCATGTGGACCTGGGAGCATACTTCTATAGGAAGTTCTTCTATCTTAGGGGTAAAGGGCATTTAATTGTTTTCATTACATATTCATATATTTGTTGTTACAACATAAATGTGTGTCACCAACAATCTGTTTCTCTGCCACCTCCTCTACCTCAGAGCACTGGAACTATTTTGGGATAGATGAAGCGCTTGGACCGGTGGCAGTAAGCTTGCGAAGGGAGAAGCTGGAGGAGGACAAGGAGCACGGCCAGCCGTATAACTATCGCCTCATCTTCAGAACCAGTGAGGTCAGCCATTTTTTCCTATCTTGCCAGTACTGTAGTCTCAACTTTAGCACCACGCCACGTCGTTCCTTCCTGCTGTGGACTACATCTGCCCACGGTGTTTAAAGATGCAGCCCTGTATTATTTTTGTAGTTTTGTACTAATTTGTGAAAGAGAGGAAAATTGTTTTGTGGTGGTCTCTGAGAAATATATCACTATTTATTGTTTGTTTTGTAGATATTCTGTTTATATTTATAGAAAGTACCTATTGCTCAGTTACTACTATGCCTGCGCCACACTGGGAAGACCAGCTTAAGGTAAAACTGGCCCCAGACCTTGATTCTTATTATGCAACCCACCCTTGGGCTGTCCAACTGTCTCACAATATCTGTGTGGAGACACTTCAGGAAGTGCACTCATCGTCTAGCCTCCAAGGCCTGTCAGAGTCCAACAACCTCAAACCACTCTGAGTTTTACTTCCCTGTTTCAGTAAAAATAGATTATTTAGTTGCAGTGTTGGATTCCAGTCCTCTGTGTTTGGCTTGGAATTCTGGGTTTAAATTTTGGGTTCTGGGGTTTATTATGTAAATATGCATTCTTAGACAGAGAATAAAGGCATGTGCCTGAGGTGGCTTGTTGTGGACTGCAGTAGGACAGGTGCATGTGATTAAACCCCTACACTTTAGACCAAACTACCTCAGGACCTCCACCCATGACCTACCATTCTAAACACAGGGAGCATAGGTCTATAAACACAGAACCAGCACAGCCTCAAGCTTAAGAGAAAGTCTCTGTTTGTTCCAGCTGCTTATGATAGCCCAGTGATTGGGTTCACTCCTAAAACCCAGCACAATGCAGACTTTGTGTACACAGAATGGTTGGACAAGCCTCCCACCTCTTCTTCCTTAGAGCTCCACTTTCTATTTATCCAAGGCCTTGGGTCATAATTGCCTTGTTGTTTTATGCCAAAATTTTTAAGGGTAAACTAAGCCACAACCACAGCAGCTTGTACAGTTTTTTTTTGGTGTTATTGTCTACATGGGCATATTTTGCCATCGGTATTTTTCATATCCAAGGATTTCTGTTCTGTATG
Source organism: Ctenopoma kingsleyae (assembly GCA_032353495.1). Lineage (NCBI taxonomy): Eukaryota > Metazoa > Chordata > Actinopteri > Anabantiformes > Anabantidae > Ctenopoma > Ctenopoma kingsleyae. Next base: position 11,792,185 of record JAUBNQ010000004.1, on the reverse strand, counting down.
TTCTTTATCTTCTCACACTTCTCCTCTTCTTCATTCATTTAGCTGACAACTTTGCGAGGTTCTATCCTGGAGGATGCAGTGCCTTCCACCTCTAAACATGGCACCACCCGAGGACTGCCAGTCAAAGAGGTACTGGAGTATCTTCTCCCCGAACTGGATCTGTCCTGCCTCAGACTGGCCCTCAACACACCCAAAGTCACTGATCAGCTTATGAAACTGGACGAACAAGGGGTAGGAGGCATTCATTTACAGAATAGTTTTTTGGGTTGTGTTTGGTTGCTTGCATATTTGTTTCCATTGGTTTCTTGCAAGTCGTTATGCACTCCCCTATCCTGACATGAACTCACAAATGTCTGTGTGTCCCCAGCTGAGTTTTCAGGTGAAAGTGGGGGTGATGTACTGCCGAGCGGGCCAGAGTACTGAAGAGGAGATGTACAACAACGAGACAGCCGGCCCTGCCTTGGAAGAGTTTCTCCAACTGCTGGGGGAGAAGGTTCGCCTCAAGGGCTTCACCAAATACAGAGCCCAGTTGGACACCAAAAGTAACAACTCCCAAACACACCTATAAACACACACAAACACACAGAACCAGGTTATGATGCATCTTTAAGTAAACCTTTTATTGCAGTTGGCATGATTGTAGATGAAATGTGTCTTTTGCTGCCTAGTTTATGGCCTCAACCTTTTATCATTAGCAGGCTATGGTAGTTTCACTTCAACAATAGTGTGTTTTTACTTACTGCTCCCTTTCTTTGCTTTTGGTCAAATATTTACTTTTAATATACTTGCTCCAGCTTTGTGTCTGTGACACTCTTTTCTTGCCCTGTTTTCTTTTTGCATTATTTTCTCTCTGAAGGACTAGTACCTCAGAGGGCAATCTTTAGGGACATTTAGACTGTCAATTCATCTGGACACTAATGTCAGAAAAATGTGGAAAAACTCCTCTTACAGATTTAGTTTTTGTCTTATTCATATTGGCATTGATCAACAGTTCACTATTGTTTAGTTGTTTAGGCTATGATGAAACTGCATTCTGTCTTGCACAGACACTAAGCACACAGTAAAGACACAGGGGTAGATGTAAGGCAATAATTGTACCACAGATGTCAACACTGTATTGCTATTTTTCCTGCAGCGGATTCTACGGGCACTCACTCACTGTACACTACATACAAGGACTATGAGATTATGTTCCATGTGTCAACTCTGCTGCCTTACACACCCAACAACAAACAACAGGTAACACTGAAGAGCCTTTTGTGGTATACCATTAGTTGTGTAATAGGAAATGGGAGAAGTCTTTTGTTTGGAACAAATGCTTGAAAGAAGACCTTAAATCCAGGGTGGCCAACCCTGGTCCTAGAGGGCCACTGTCCTGCATGTCTTCCAACTAACCTTGGACTTATAGCTTCTGATTGTCTGAGCACACCTGATCCAGGTCATTTGCAGTGGGTCGGGAAGAGATGGTTGGAAAACAAGCAGGGCAGTGTCTCTTCTAGAGGAATGCATGATTTTGACTTGAGTCATTAAAAGTCATATGTATGACTTTGGCTTCATATTTGAGTCCTATACTTATCTAATTAAGACTTTGTTTTTTTTTTACTGCCTAGTTGCTGAGGAAGCGCCACATAGGTAACGACATAGTGACCATTGTGTTCCAGGAGCCTGGTGCTCACCCCTTCACCCCCAAGGCTATTCGCTCTCATTTTCAGCACGTCTTCATCATCGTTCGGGTGCACAACCCCTGCTCTGACAACACATGCTACAGGTGGGTATTTGTCTTTGATTGAGCTTGGAGGTGTACAGTAAATGTGTGAACACCACAGCAGAAACGTTTCTCACAGAATTATATATATGAAACTGTGAGCCTCACACTGACGTTGAGGTTAGCCCATCAGCTAAGAATATACTATATATGCCCTTGTCTAGAGAATAAAAAACACACAAAAATATTAAAAAACAAAAAATAACTCATTACAATTTTAAGTAGGCCAGACTAACTTAACTTGCCATCTCAGTGCAGAATTGGACCCTTTTGGTAGTACAACTAAAAGCTCCACATCAAGCTCCAAGTGCTACCAGCAGTGCTGTTTTTATACAGGTAGCTACAGGAGCATTAAGACAAAAGCACTGACTCGAAGGCATGGGACAAAAATAAAAGCCTGCTGCGTGACCACTGTCCCATCTTCCTGGGCTGTGCGTGATTGTTTGAACTGTATGTCTAGAGGAGTTTAAATCTGTTTGATCATAGGCAAATAGAAGAGATTGGTGGTGCAGTGGCTGTCAAACTGAGGGGAGTTCTCCTCCACTGGCTGCAACTCTGTGGCCTTCACAATTATGCAGCGCTAGCCCACTGCTCACACACTCTCTGTGCTCTGCATACACAGATATTATGCACACATAGATGCTCCCTTTCACTCTCATACTCTGGTTTCTCCTTTTACTTCCTTCTCATGCTCACTTGCACACAGTTGCACACACATTCATGCACTTCCCTGCACACCAATTCACTCAAAGGCTCACTCTTCACACGCTCATATAGTATAGACCCCACCACCCACTCTCTTCTCCTCCCTACTCCTTCTCTCGCTGACACTTTGCCTTTGGGCAGTGTGTTAGAGTGGTCTGAAGGAGTAAGCGCCATGCGCACAAAGTGCTCTCTTCAACCGGACATGCATGTGAGCAGGGAGGGGATTGTTGAGAGCAGAGTCCCTTGGAACTCACAGAGTCTACCTCAGGAGCGAACAAGTCAGACCAGCCGTCTGTATCTCTGCTCACACCCACGTGAAATTTGGGCTAACGTATTTTGAGCCTGCCTTTTTTTTTCTGACCAACTCCTCCATCCCATCAACTGCTGGACCCCTCCATTCAGTTTGCTTTTTGCCTAAAGGGGGCATTGTTTGCTTTTAACTCTGGGGAAAAAACAATGCTGGTTCTCCTGGTTTGCCTTATGGATGAAATGGAGAGGCAGAATCCTTGAGGATAACCTTGCTACCCTACTCACACATTTCCTTTGGCTTTCCTCATTTTCTGTTGAGGTACCATATGTCAAGACTTTACTCCTGGCTGTTACAGCACTTTCCCTGGATGCCTTCCCTTGATGGTTTGGACAAAATTCTTGATCCAGACATGAGAACACAGACTACAGGAATTTGCTGCACATCAATAGGTGGATCATGATTGTCAGATTGCAGCTATAGAACAGAAGTTAGTTTGCACTGTCAAACAATTTTGTCATTCTGCATTCATTGCAACAAAGATTGGAGATATTTTGCAGGGCATGGTTGGTATTCTGTGAATGCACGAGGTAAGGTAAAGTTGTTTGTGTTGATTTCTGTACATTTTGTAAATTGTGGTGTGTTAGTTTTGTGAAAGCCATGGTTGATTGAATAATTTGACTTGGTCAATTACTGTCAATATCATCTCATCACTAGTCACACATTGCATACAAACAAGCATCACATTCATACTAACTTTAACACCCACACATACTAGCTTAAAAATGCAATTTCCCTCAAATAGTCTAACTGTTGTTTTGATTTTTGACAGCATTTCACATGACTTTGTTGCAGTATCTTGCAAAAGATTATGTATTACTTCTTTAATCTCTGTTATTAAAGAATATGTTATGATTTGTTGAGTCATCCACGTATTAATAGCCTGTTGTTGCCTGCTGCAGAGATTTGGATAATGCTAAGGTCATATTGAGCCAGGCTGGAGCATTAAAGGAGTAAGTGGCCCAGGGCCAGTAGGGTGCTAATCTGCTGCTTTCAATAACTGCCTCAAAGTCACACGGGACCAGCAAGGCAGATTGCATAACTACATCTTTGTTTAGGCAATGTAGGCCATTTGTGCTTGCTAGCTCTACCAATGGCACTGCTTCTCCATACCACAATGTAGCATAAAGTGGCAGGGTGTCAGCACTGGGAACTGGCTTGTCAGCTGCAATTGAATGTATAGTATTTATATGCTGAGTGTAGTCAGGCATGGCTTGCAACTTTACTTCTACATGGTTGGACTGTCACATCAGCTTATCCAAGATCATGTCTTGGTTTTTACAAACTCTTGGGCTTTTAGTGTATGCGCTGCTAACTGTACTTACACATCCCTCATATAACCTCATACAGTAAACACACTACCAACTGCATCAATCCAAATGTCCCCTCCCAAATGATAAAATAATCCCATTAATATATAAAGACAGCGTTGTCTACACCTACACAAATTTATGGTTAACCAACTCTAGGATAGTCGTTGTGGGCAAACGGGATAGGAGCAGAAGAGGATTTTTAACATCCTCCTTTATACACGCAACTGAAACAGGTCAAAGGCAACAATACCACTGGGGAAACTATGTAAAGATGTTTCCACTTTGCTTTTTTTACAAGCCCATGTGCTGTTTATCCTTGCAGCGTAACTTTTTCCCCATATATAGGACAGTAATTTGTTCTATACATAGGGAAATAATTTAGTCTTTATCTGCACCAGCTTATTTTGTTGCATACTGTTTTTGTTTTATATTGATGTAATTCCATGCTTTATCCTTACATACATATCCAGTGCTCTGTTATTTTCCTGTAGATAATATTTTTGCATAGAATGTGCATAGAATTGTTTACTTTATATTATAGCAGAGATCAAACCTCTTATCTCCCTCTGCAGTGTGGCTGTTACCCGTTCCCAGGACGTTCCCTCCTTCGGCCCCCCAATCCCCAAGGGTGTGACCTTCCCCAAATCCACTGTCTTCAGGGACTTCCTGTTGGCCAAAGTCATCAACGCCGAGAACGCAGCCCACAAGTCAGAAAAGTTTGGTGCCATGGCAACACGCACACGGCAGGAATACCTGAGGGATTTAGCAGAACGTCATGTGACCACTACTCCAGTAGAACCCGCTGGGAAATTTCCTTTCATCTCTCTGGCACACAAGCGACGGGAAAAGGTGCGTCCATACAGCGGGGCAGAACTTCGGAGTATGGGAGCAGTGACCTGGCAGGTGCATGCTGAGGATCAAGTAGCCGGTGCTGAACGCGAGTGCCTATTGGCTGTTTCAAATGACTTCATTATCCTACTGGATCAAGAGGCCAAAGTGGTTGTGTTTAACTGTGCCACACGGGATGTGATTGGTTGGTCAACAGGGAGCCCCGCCTCCATGAAGATCTACTACGAGCGTGGCGAGAGCGTGTCACTGCGCTCAATCAATAACAACACAGAAGACTTTGGAGAGGTTGTAAAAAGACTGGAGGTCAGTGGGACACCACTCCTGTCTTTGACACTACATATCATTAACACTTCTGTCACTCTGAGAGGTCACATCCAGCCAAACATGTGTCTCTGACAAACAGCTTGTAGTGAATACACCCATTAGTCCTTTAAATTCTTGACTACCATGAATGTATTATAGTTTTATAATTGTATTTACATTTTAGGAAGTAGCTAGATATCTGGAAAACATATTCAGTACACTTACAATAACTAACACAGTAAAATAAACATATGTTTTGAACACAGATATGAGTATAGAGATCAAGGCCTTTTGGATTGTCTCTTTAGTCACTGAACAGGTATGTGCTGTAGGCAAAAAGTGCTTTGTGAAGTTTTTTCATTGCTACCAGTGACTTCCAGCCTTATGACTGAGTGTGTAAAGACATGCCCTCTGTCCGCTTCCGCGACAACAGTAGTATGAAGAAATAAGTATTGTTGATGTTATTATAGCAACATAAGGGCGTAGCCTCAAATTTTACAGTCACCAAAAAGCCACAGCTGTAGTGTTGAGTCCATGATTATAAGTCATTCTAAGCATAATACATAGTCATTTGGTAATATGATATCATTACTGAGGTTTCCAATGTGTGTGTAGGTATTGCAGGACTTTTTGGTGGGGCATTGAAATCAGTCTTCTGAAAGAGCAGTTTTTATTGATCACAAACAAGTAAAAAATTGCTGTTGCCTGCTGCTAGTTTTGGCACATGCCGTTTTTGCCAAACAGGAATGTTTTTTTTTTTTTCACCAAATTTGTTGTGGGCATCACAACATGCATCAGAACTGAAGCTCAGCTCCTGCTGTCATTTTCTTCTGGGCTATACTAATCACTATTTACTTTTTAGTGAAGGTCCCACAGGTACAGTAGCGGAATGGCTAGACAGAGTATACAGAATCATTTTCATTCAAGTGCTTGTATTTGTCACATGTGATGGAAGCATGTTCCTCAGCTTGTGTGGGATGTGTTTTAGAGTCATATCAGATGTATCTTAAAGTGTGATTATCATGAAGACAGGATGTTTTTTCCAGTGAAAAACATGTGTCTAAGATATGTGCATTTCTTCCAGTCTTTTTCTGATTTACATAATCCACTCCTTCATTCTGTCTTTTCTGTAGCTGTTGACCAAAGGCAGTCAGACTACAGAGATTACCCTGCGTCGTAATGCCCTGGGACAGCTGGGTTTTCATGTCAACTTTGAGGGCATTGTAGCAGAGGTGGAGCCCTATGGTTATGCCTGGCAGGCTGGGCTCAGGCAGGGCAGCCGATTGGTGGAGATATGCAAGGTTGCAGTGGCCTCACTCTCCCATGAGCAGATGATTGACCTGCTCCGAACCTCTGTTACCGTGAAGGTGGTCATCATTCCACCACATGAAGACTCCACGCCACGCAGGTAGTGTTGATATAGATTCTTTAAGTGCAACTCTGTAATGTAGTTGTCTGTGGCTTTTTGAGGCAGTGACTGTGAGCACTTCATGTGTCAACAGAGGCTGCTCAGAAATCTACCACATGCCACTAGTTGACTACAAGAACCACAAAGAGGGCATGCCCTATGAGTTAAAGTTCCCCTTCCGCTCCACCAACAACAACACCAAGTGGCCACGCACCTCATCCAGCCCACAAACACGTGCTGCCGGCACAGGGGGAACCCTGATCAAGGCCCCGCCTTCGGACTTCAGTGACCGGAACTCTGCTGCCATTCCCCGAAGTGTGTCCAGTGATGGCCGGCCCCTTAACCCGAAAAGGTCACAAAATAAATACAATACTATCATAAAACAACTACTATCATGCACTGAACTCTGAGCTGTCTTGCTTCAGTTTATACTGCCTTGGAATGACATCCATATCTCTACACAGATATTCCCCAGGCAGTGACAACTATGCTCTTGCCTGCTCCATTGTGATGGGTCGCACAGTGCACAACACAAACTCCCCTGCCGGCTTCTCCTACACAGACACCATGAGCTCCAACCACTGGAGGCAGAAGTCTACTCCCGATGGGTAGGTGTGTATGTAACAATGAGTTACATACAGTTTGTTAAATTCCTGCTGCATAAGTGGCCTTCTTCGTGTCTCTTGTAGGTTTAATAACAACACCTGCCAGTCCCCTGTGTCATCTGTGAGGCAGGGAGCAGGTGATACAGTCAATGGGATCAAAGCGTGCTCTAGCACTGGTGTTGGATGGTCTCGGGCTGGGGAAAATGATGCAGCCAGTAGAATGGGGGACAAAACAAATGCAGGCAAGAAAAACTCTGAACTTTAGTCTTGCTATTAGGATTAGCATCAAATAAAAGACTCTAATCTTGCTTTCTGTGTGTCTTTGCTTCCTGCAGATACTGTGGCTTCCAAGGTTGCGATTCCTCGTTTGCAGCTGGCAGAGCACAGCAGCCACATGTCTCCCATCAAAGGCACTAAGGTGAGCTGGAATGTGGATGCCAGCTGGTACTAAGAACAGTCATTAACGCATTTCTAACAGCTGCTTAAGTAGCATGAGCAATCATGTGTTCTCCAAGTCACTTAAGTGATATATTAAATTTCTGTCGCTAGGCGGATGCTCCATATTCCTCCAGCCAGTCAAGCAGCAACACACTCTCTAGCAACGCCTCCAGTTCCGCCCACAGCGATGAGAAGTGGTACGAAGTCGGGTCACGTTCAGGAGTGCGGAGTGATCTAGAGCTAAACGGTTACCTTCAGGGTACCTCCAGTGACAGTGGCATTGATGCCTCCTCCTTCACTGCCACCCAAAGCAGCACTGCTTCCTCCACTGGTGCCTTAAGGGCCAAAGACAAAATCCCATGGCAGGACGATCCAGCAGGCCTCCAGAGTGCCACTGACACTTCACCTCCAGCCCTAGACTCTCTTGTTGCCACTGGAGGCAGTGAGATCCCAGCAAAAAGCCTGTCAGCATTTCCACTAGTTCCTGATAGTGGTTCCTACAGCCTGAGTGATGCTGCCTCCCACTCCAGGTGTGCTGTTCTTCTATTGGAGTCAGCTGTCTAGGGAGCTGCGGAATTTTTGCTCTTGCATCAATTTTTCATTAAACAGACAGTGGTTTATTGTAGACTGTATACTATATATGCTGTGCACTTTGGCATTTGACAAAGGAAGAGAAGAAAAATGAAATAACTGTGTGTGGTTTTGAATTTTTATGTATCTGCATTTCCCAGTATCCATGATAGAAAGGAAGCGCTTGAAGTTGTTAGAAATGCAGACTGTGCACTGAGTGCTGTTCCCCCTCTTCTAAATCCAGCTTCCTTTAAGTCAACTAAAGCCTTCCTCCCTTCTTCTTCACTTAGCCAGAAATAACTCCGCTCCACCACACCTGTACATTGGCAGCTTTGCTTTAAAGTGTGAGCACACATAGACACACAAAACTTGCTGTTTGAAAATTCAAGCTTTTATGTCAAACTGCGGAGAAAATGTATTTGAAGGTGCTAGAAATGAAGTACAAGGACACTGTGTCCTATTTTTTCTGAATTTATGTTTATCCCATCTGCAGTAATATTAAGAGACGTGATGAAAGAAGGTTACTAATGGTTTTTAAGAGGAGCTGACTACTAATACATGCAAACAGTATTAAAGCAACTGCTAAAACATTTTTTTACTGTTTGAAGCAGAAGAAAAGTGGCCAGTTGGGGAATTCATTACATTCAAATTAAAGATATTTATGCTTCATCAATCATGCTATTGAACAAAGACCAAAACAAAACCCTGACAGATAAATTAATGAGGCTGTGCTGCTACTTTTGCAGCCACTTAATATGCTCTTTAAGTACTTTTTAATTACATAACTATCAAAGTCTTTAAAGCCTTTCTTAACTATACCTGTTTCTCACCTCCCTCCGTATTTTTCCAGCACACTGAGTTCTGGTCACTCAGGGAGCCCAATGGGTCAGGGCTGCAACCCCTTGTCACCACAGGAGGAAGCGGCAGGAGCCACTTCACCCACATCCCAAAACCCCCAGTCCCCAGGGACCAAGAGCTTCTACCCTCGTCAAGGAGCAACTTCAAAGTACCTGATTGGCTGGAGGAAACCTGGTGGAACTGTCAACTCGGTAGACTTTGGCAGCACTCGCAAGTAAGCTAGGAGTATAGGAGTTTTTACTAAATATCTGCGCACATCTACCAAAATATAACTCTTCATGCAGTGCTGCATGTTGTCACTGGATTATCATTCATTGTAGAATATAAGATAATGGGAGAAGGAATCAATTGGATTTTGCTTCATTTAATTTGGTCAACACTGCCACCACGTGGAGAAGCTGTTTTTTTATTAATATTTTTGTGTTTAGGCCAAAGGGTGAACTTATCATATGTGCTTGATGACTACCTCTGTCCTCACACCATGCAGGTGCTCAACAAACCAGTTTGTCCTGGTGGTGCCATAAAGTGGTTAAACGTCACGTAAAGGGCACGTCGAGAGTTACAGTTAACTTACACTTCACAAATTCCTCGATGTTGTCTGTAATTTGAACTCATAACCTCTAATTGCAGACCTACTTTGTTAAATTCTTGGCTACCAAATCTATTAAATTTGCTCCATGGTTTTGTATTTAATGTGTGTTATTTGGTAAATTTGGCTTTAAAAGATATCTATCTGAGTTGAGTTCTGCTTTTATTTCAAGACGGCACCAGAGTGATGGTCTGCTGGGTGGCCAACCACAGCTCAGGGCGAACCTCCGGGGCTCCCAGTCGCCCCAGCGGCACACTGCCAAGTCAAGTTTGGAAGAAGACTTGAAGAAGCTCATAACACTTGACAGCCCTCCACCAACTACAGCTGAAGAGAAGGTACTGAGAAAGGCAGTTGCCTAATAATCTGGAAGTT
>JAUBNQ010000004.1:11732834-11743717 GCA_032353495.1 Ctenopoma kingsleyae | reverse complement strand
TAGAAACTTTATTTTGAGTTCAGATCAGTATGCCCTCCACTTCGTCCCTGTTGACAGCACTCGCTGTGCACACCACACTGAACCCTTTCACCCCAGCCATGTTACACAAGTGAATGAATGAGAGAGCACAGAGGAACAGAAAGAGAGAGACGAGAAGAATGATGATGGAGCATGTTTGTGCCAGGTCTTAATGAGGCAAGTAATGGCATGAATAGGTTGTTCACCATGAATTCTCCTGGTTTCAAAGTGGGCTGGTGATGTGTGACATGCAACGCCTCTCACTGGCAGGACATTACTCAGCTCTGTCTCACAGGACTTCACCTCTCATGTCAGCACACTCAGTTTGCCACCACCCCGCCTCCAACCCCCCCACCCCCACCCCCAAATCACATGTGCATTGCATTTACATAATCAGACCTCTCTTCATTTCTTAAGACTAATTTTTCTCTTTTCTCATATGTACCACACCAGCCAACACACACTCCTCAGTTTTTTTTCCTTTCTCTTGCAGGAGCACATTTTCAAGTTAATGAAAAGTGACAGTTATGCACGTTTTTTGCGATCCAACATCTACCAAGACCTCCTGTTAGCCAGAAAGAAGGTGAGCTGCACCCACTGACCCAGATCATCTCTTCTTTTTATAAATCTTTGTCTTATCGCACCTTATTGCATATCACATTTTCGTTTGATTTTTATGTTTTAAAGCACACCTCAGGTCCACATCAATCATAGATATGCTGTCAGAAATTGAATATACTGTAGAATTACTCTTACGCACTGCAAAGTTGTTGCTAACAGTGGTGAAATACACGTACATTTATTAAGTATTAACTTAGAGGTATTTTACAAGAGGTTCATAAATTACATGCTCCAAAGGTGGGTCATTTATTTTATTGTCATATAACTGCATTTTCCAGCTCAGAGGGAAAACCACTGTGACCAAAATACATGTGCAAACTAACTGCTAAATATTTTAAAATGTCAAGGAAACAGTCAAGCGAACATGACATCATATGCCACACACGAACAGACGAACTGCTGTGGAAAAAAAAGGAGTAACACTCACTAAAAAACAACACAAACTAAGCATCATACAGTACATGGATATGAGGTATACATTATACAGATGGAGCCTCAATGTAGAAGATTGATTGCTAGATTATTTATATAATAATCTAAATAGATGGCTTATGAATGTAATTTTTAATATGTGCACAGCTAAACAAACACTCGTTTAGGTGTTTCTGTGTAATATGGAGCTTTTCAAACAAATCACAGCTGCCTCTGTTCATGCTAGCCTTTCTGCCCTTTCCCATTTGGACATTGCTCCTTCTGCTGGCTTGTCACCGACCCCACTCCATTTCCTAAAAATACAACCCCCTCCTGCATTGTCCTCGGCCCCCATTTTTGCAATGCTTGGCCCCCTTTTTTCCTCACTAACAACATCACTGCCGACCCTCGTCAACACCCGTACCTGACCCAAACACTCACCCTGCTTCCCCCCCTCCCAAAACAGCAGCCAGCAGACACTGAGCAGGGCCGCCGCACCTCCTTGGAGAAGTTCACCCGCAGTGTGGTAAGTCACTTGGAGCTGGGGCTGTTCATATCACAAACCACACTGGCTGGCTCACTATCAGTGGCTTTTGCAATTATAACCATATTACATTCTTGTGGCTTTTTAGACCTGTTGTAAAATGTATGTGAGTGTGGATAAGATAACACGATAGTCACACGGTTACAGCTTAGCATTTCAGATTACTGGTGTAAATTGTGATTTACAAAGTACTTCTACTTTGAGCATCTCAGTAAAATAATTTGTTTTGATTTTAATTGATCTTCTAGGGCAAGTCGTTGACAGGGAAGCGTCTGACGGGCTTGATGCAGTCATCCTGACACAGTCTGTGCTGGAAGGGCACAGCCAGACACTGTTGGAAGGGTGATCGCCGCACAGGGGCCGGGGCACAGACAGTGGAGCCTGGCTGGACAGGGCTGCTGTGGAGGTTCTCAGGCACTGCTCCGAGGACTACTGCCATATTGGTAGTGCAGCACTGGGCCTGCAGGGGTGAACACCCCAAACAGAACCACTGAGGGAAAGAAAACATGGAGAAACACGGAGAACCTCAGCCAACACCCAACATGGCATGCAACATACAGTACAGTATAAGCACATTCAGACTAAGGCTGCCCTATATCCATTTCTTAGTTGGCAAACTGGTTGTTTGACTCTTTGCAGACTAAGCTGATCCATTTATATTGTTTTCATTTTTTTTTTTTATATATAAATATTTATTGGAGATTAAAAGCAACAAGATCCTTTGATAAAAACTACATAAAGAAATCTTCCCCCAAACATTTGCAATGAATTGACAGTCCTAAAACAGCTGGGGCCAGTCCCAACTAAGATATACCTGCTTAAGTGAAAGGTCAGAGAGGCACATCTACACAGACACAAATCTGTCTTACATATGTCTCTGTACTCACAAGGCAGCCAGCAATAAATAACTGTTAAACCACATTGTTCTTTTTTAGGTATTTATCCAGCTCCTTTTATAGCCTTGAAATTTCTATTACATCTATTTCTTGGCAGTAATCAAGAATACAGAGTTGTTTTTTTTCCCATGTGTTATATTTATTACAAAATAGATTTTTGAAGGTATGTATCATGCTTCATTACATTCCATATCTGGCATAAGGGCTTAATGTAGCATCCTCACTGCTCTGTTGCATGTTTCCACCAAATGTCATTGTTGGGAATTTGCTTTGTATTGAGGTGAATTTATGAACTTATTGGCAAATTGGTCCTCCTGAAGCCAACTTTATCATTTCCCAGTCTGTATGAATAATAGAGAGGCTTAAAAACATAACCCATGGTTGTGTGAATCACGGTGATTTGAGGTTTACTTTAATTCTAGTGTGCACAGTGACATGTCAGATAGCATCCACATGGTCATCATGCACCCACTTTAGTGTAGTTTTTAAAGTTTACAGTGCCATGGGTCCATCTGGTGGTGGGTAAACCACAGGACCAGCGACAGTGTTACAAGACTGTGTTTTGCTGTGTTCACATCGTATCGAAAGACATCATGATGTCAAAACTACTTGTTCTCCGATTATGGAGACATATACAAGGTCTGCTACCCAATGTGGGATCATTTATATTTTGTTGCTTTTTTTACTGCATGAATATGTCGTCTTATGGTCTCTCAAAACAATAAAAAACTGTCCATTTTTGTTGGGCCACAAAATGTATGCCAGAACTCTCCATCTAATAATTGCCCTGTATTTAATGACTTTGGGGGGAAATGGTGCATGCTAGTGAATCATAAAGGGAGTATTAAGTTGGTTTAACGCTCCAAAATCAATGCACAGAAAAGGAAGAGCCCTGAATGGGAGCAACACTACTCAGTGAAAGGACAACCAAAACCTGAAATGCAACTGGGAATAATGGTGGGCACAGCACACTGAACAGTTAAGGCATCTCTGCTCCGTTGTGTCCTTCCACCATCTTCTGCAGACAGAAAGCGCTTGGATTGAGAAGATTTTAATCTCACAGCTCCCCCATGAGGCCACAGACTGCTACAGTGACAGACTTTGCTGCTGAATGAGCATTCATCTGTTATTTTCTAATATAGTCACTGCAATGCACTGTACAGGTCATATTAAAAACTATCATTATTAACACAAACCAATAACCTCTTGATTATAAAGTAGAGAAAGATGTTTAACTCAAATCAATGTACCAAATGTTACTCTCAGCACAAACACAGTGACGTAATATACAGAGTGCATTGTAGATGTAAATTGAAACTACATTTCATTATCCAAAAAGCACACTTTATTATGATATGGGCACATTACTATGCATGTAACATATTCAGGGCATTTTGTGCTTTTAGTTTCTCAACCAGCAAGATAACTACTGGCACTCTAAAACACTCAAGCACCTGCTATCTATTCATGGGTACCAAATAATAAAACTCTGGACCTGTCTGCTCTGTGCCATTGTTTTATTGATATTTGCTGTTGTGTGTCATGAAACAGTGGAAGTGGAAGACAGTGGTGCCCACTTTCATCTTTTTCAGGAGGATGACAATGCAGTGCTGCAGATATGCAATGGTATCTTCAAGTGTAACTCACGCAGCAGTTTTTGAGCTTTTTTAATTGTCACAGGTTTTCTGTCACTGTCATCTGCAGTGCTGTTAATCTGCTTGCAAGAATCAGTCTATTAAGCTTTAACAGGTAGCACGATTCCATGATTATCTCTGTGAGGGTGCTTAAATCAAATGCTATTTAAGTGAACTCACAATGACAATGCTAACACGTTTAGCATGTTAGCAGTTGTTTACCATAATGTTTATCATATTCACCATTGTAGTTCATTGTGTTAATGTGCTAACATTGGCTAATTAGCACTAAACACAAAGTACAGCTAAAGTAAAGTATTGCATAAACATTCACTTTGACCTGATGATAGTACTAAATGAAAAGTTGTAGGCAAACCAATAGACCATTATTGTTCCTTCACGATAGTAACAAAGCTAAAAAGTTTGAGAGATGATTCATTTCTTGTGTGGTTCTGGAGACACTTGACGTAGTCTGAAAAAACCCCCCTGATATATCTGCAAGATTGCCTCTGTTTTACTGCAAACTACACATGTACAACAATGAACCAGTGTTATAAACTGGTAGCCCTCATTGGAAATACTTAGCAGACGGAGGATCTAATGAAAAGATGCTTTCTAGTTGCATTATGGGAATTGTAGGATATAAGGTTTAGCTTAAACTAGGTGCTAGAAAACAGAATATTTGCCTCTGCTGCTTAAATATTGACAATTCTTTGTCTGTCCGTGACCTATGTTTATGGAAGCACAATATCAAATTGTTTAGGTATCTCATTAAATATTTTACAAACCATACAGTTTCTGTGTGTAGATTTTATACTATTACTGAATATACTGTTTCACAGCTAATTACACCGTGAAATTCTAGCACTGATGTAATTTTACATGTTTCTGTTCCCTTTAATAATTTATGCCCCAAACCTGCAGTTGACATTCTGATCCCACATATTGCTAATAGTAAACGTCCCTCTCTCCAGACATTGTTCATACACTTCTAAAGGCCTACTTTTGATTTCTCAAGCAGCATCTACCGATCAATATGAGCTCCCTGTGCTGGAGCTGCTTTTTGTCGTCTCGTTTCTATTTAGAGTCTTAAGCTACCACTGCTCTCACAAACTCAAGTGGTTTTTCCATCCAGAGTCTCAGGGTCACTCCAACCTGTCGAGTCAGTTCAGGAGTCTTCTGCTTATCAGCTGCCTTTTCAAAATGACCCAGTTCTCACAAAAACAGCAGAGCAGTACCATTCAGTCTTTATTTCTTCAGAACAATAAAAATAGTTTACCAAACAAAGACTTCTTCATTCTCTCCATTTTAACTTCTATTTACAGCTGAAGATGAAACAAACGCCCAGTCATGTCCATTTCATCTCCTCTTGGCTCCGTTCCCACCCTGTTCCTCCCTCTCCACCCCTGACAGGCTTGACAAGAGAGTACCAGGGCCTATTGCTGTGTCTTTGACGAGGTATGCAGGCTATTCAATGATTGGTGACACATTGTTTTTAAGCAGACATCACTGACATTTTGCATTTAGGTGCTTCTTCATTTGTTCATAACTGCACCACATTAGGCCTGTAAGTATACGGTAGGTAACAGTTAGCAGGTTATGATTGATGACACATGCTTTTACTTACTGGCATGACTTTGGAAGATAAAAGACACAGTGACCTATTTTACTGTGGAAACACCACATAAGTGATACAAGAGAAGAAGACAAGTTAGTTGACAAGGTTCAGATCCTCCCTATCAAGAGGGGATCAACTGCTGTGTGGAGGGTCCCTGAGGGAAGTGAAGAAAGATGACTTGAATGCACAGTAAGTCATACCAGACACATAGGATTAACGGTTAGCTTTGAAAACGGTGAGGCTTTTACATTGCAGCGATACTGAATAATCACATGGAAGGACAGACTTCTCACACAGCATTTGCCACTGATGGACCTAAAAGTCTTTTTGATTCAGATTTCAAGCACCTCCTAAATGTCATTAAGCAATTAGGCCCTCTAAAGCACTCAAAGGAAACGTCAGCTAACTTTGATTTACAGTTCTCACTTCTATATGGATCTGACCCGAGCTACGTCTCTCTAGCAAAGATATTGTTTTTAACTGCGTCCGAGATTAATCTCACTGTTGTCAAAATCTAGAGGAGATTTTTAACAGAAAACAGATGGTAAGTAAGACACCAGATCAAATCAGCAGACAGTTATTGCAATATTTTCCTATAGCATGAGTGCAGCATCCCAAATTATTAATGGCAGATTATAATGGGATCCTTGTGTGGTGTTATTGTCCCTCCTTATCTGCAGAGTACAATCACATGAATCAGGGCTAGTGGCTGAACAATCAACAGCAGAGGAAATGAAAGATGCCTGAGTAGTTGTGGCTATTGTGCACCTGATCAGGACAGAGGTATCATATAGTCTGAACAAAACCAAGAAGTCATACTAATCAAAAGAGCTGAAAACATAGACATATTATACAACAGACAAAAGATGCAAAAAAAGAAAGAGCAAAATTACTGCGACCCACTGGAGATCAGGCAGGTTGAGGAGATAGAGGGACAGAAGCAGAAAACCTTTGTGTCAATGTCAGAGTATTAATACAGTAGTCCAGAGGTCTGCATGTAATAGTGGTGGATTTAAGCACCATCTTTATGGCTGGGGGTCAGAGGGTCACTGGTCCAATCCGGTTCGAGGGTCATGGCTGTCAGAGCTGGTTTCCAGTGCAGAGCGGCAGGCTGGCACAGTGATGAGGATAATGACGTCTTAGTGTCACAACAGATCACGCAGCAGACACACAGTCACAGAGCAGGAGTGGGCAGGCTAGGTCACAGGGGCCCCAAATGCACCCATCGGGCACAAACAGTTCAAAGGCCTGGCCTTTAGTGTTCCTGTAGTTCAGTGGAGCTCCAGCACAGTGCAGAAAGGATGAAATGAAGCTGGATCTACTCACATTTCAAATGTTCAGAGGGGATCGATACATATCGTCATGGGAGCAGTTGGTTCAATTAAGTCACATGGCTTGTAGAAGTGGGGGATGTCTATTCATCCATTTCTGTCAGTTATGTTAGGTCCACATCAGGAGGGACATGAAGGCGCATTAGTTTTTTCTTCAGTGTCACCCCCACCTCTGGGCCGTATGCCAATTAGCTGAGTGCTCCTACATAACACAGACAATATGGATTAAACTCACACATAAACATAATAATCACATGTGCATAAAGCCTCACAGCTATGGTAGTGGGCATGTGAGGCTATACAGTGCCTATTAAAAGTGGGGAAAAAAATACAGAGAGAAATTCCCTTTCATGTCAACTGAAAACAGATCATAATATAAAGCAATATAAATTAATTAAAATGTTATTGCATGATGCCCAATCCCCACCAGCTTGTGCTTTTCCATAACCTCTTTGTGGTGTTGCTTGGATTGCTCTTTTTTTCCCCTTCACAGAATAGTTTTTGTCCAGAATACTGATTCACCAGTAAATAGACCTTCCAGATACAGGTCTATTCATACTACACTTGAAACACATTTACTGCACATAAGTCATCTAAATGTTGACCATATATGTTCAGATTTATATTGTTACATCAATTTACATTACTTTGTGGGACTCTATTTTCACTTTGACATGAAAGAATATTGATTCTTCAGCATTCAGTCATTGACCATGATTCATATATCCATCCATTATCCATCCATCCATCTTCCTAACCGCTTATCCTTTTAAGGGTCAGAGGGGTGCTGGAGCCTATCCCAGCTGTCACTGGAAGAGAGGTGGGGTACACCCTGGGCAGGTCGCAATGTTCTTAGGCAAAGATTAGCATGCCAACATTTGCTAATTAGTCATTTTATTATTCTGTCATCAATAGCATCAAGCATTTCTTTAAAAAATGATTTACATAACATTGACTTTTTTGGTTTGTTATATGTCTGTGGCCCTAAAAATAGGAAGACAGTTATAATTTCCAAAGACAAATGAATGTGAATGTTTTTGATAGTACAATAAACAGACAACGTATTCAATGCTAATCAAATGTATAGCCCTACAGTCTAGTTATGCAACAAGATTTAGTAAATTACTAACAAATGATCAATTTTTTGATTAACAATCAGTTTACATTTCTGAATGAGAGAAGATAACCTGTTACTTACCTTAAATGTATTTTTGCCACCATATCTATAAAGGGTATATTTATAGGCTTCTTCATCCAAACATTTCCAGAGTGCCTGTGGCAGTTCCTTCATTTTCACACAAGTTTTATCACAAGTCAGAGAAGACCAAAAAATAAAAAAAAAAATAAAAAAAGAAGACCTTCACAGTCACACTGACTACTGATTCAAAAACATCCAGTAGCTCAAGTATGGCTCTGCAATGACATTCAAGCATGTCCCAAACAGATCATTCATGCCTTTAAAGGTTTCAATTGTCAAATTCTTCCAGTGTTTTTTGTTCATAACATTTATGCTCCTTCTGATCCAGTGAGGGAGAAAAAAAAAAAAAAAACACTCCAGAAATGTGTTCAGGTTTGCAGTGAGAACGAGTCCTTGTCATGAAAATTGAACACTGACAGTCGTTCATTGCCTTAAAAGTTAATATATATATTTATATATAAAATGTGTCCATAAATTATTCAACAACGTTCAGTAGATAAAATACCACTTGCATCTCTGTCCTGAAATCACTTTGTGCTTTCTGCAAACAAAAACCATTGAAAAAGAAGCAGCAGATTTTTGACAGAGGTTAGTCCATATAAAAAAAATTGTCTATTTAAATCCAAAAAGTTTTGCTCTATCTGTGTCGGTTGGATATTCCATTGCCATTTCTGGCAGGCTCTTCCAGCTCATCATCTTCAAAGCCATGAAAGGTGGAAGTGTCGCTCTCCGAAGTGGTGCCGAACAGCTCCTCGGCTCCGCCAAAAGTCCCATCTTCTTTCTCTTCTCCACAGTCAGCTGGACACAGGATAGGAGAGGAACAGTGAGGGTGTATGTGATGCATGTAATGTGATGTAACAAATTACTAAAACAAGAAGTTTGGAATCAGTTTGGATAGAAAAAAAGCTTTGAACTCACCTGTGCATTGGCAAGCTGAGCAGGGAGACCCGGATTTACCCGTTTTCTTGTTCGAGCCCTGGCATTTATTACAGTCATTGTTGGGAATGCTGGTCCCACCTGAACCCTTTGGACCTGTCAGGAAGTTCAAAGGATAATATTTAGGGATAGTATATTTAACCATGATTTCAGTATATTTCAGTAATTGAAAAAAATCTAAGAAGCTAAGTCTTGTCCAAATGAATGACATGTTTACAATATCAACACAGGACAGTATTGGAGCAGTACAGTATGTAATAATAACTGATAGTTTGCTGGATGAAAAGACCACCAAGATACATCATAGAAACAGCAGTCACGTGTCTTACGTTTGTGTCTGTCAGTCTGTGGTGCAGAGGGAGATCTGGACACCACCGTGCTCCTCTCTCCAGCTCTGTCCTCTTCTGCCAGGTGGGAATGGGTGTAGTGGTAACTTAGTCCCGTACGGTTTCTGTAGCGCTTTGCATAAACTGCTGCAAACAGAGCAAATGTTCAGTCCAACTACCATGGCTATATTTCATTATGTAAATTTAATTCTGGCATCATGTCATTTCTAATTTCAGTACTGACCACTTGTGTATAAGGCAGCATCATGCATTGATTTGTGATAAGACATTCACAAAGCTATGACTCAAACATCCACCCAGTGTCTGGAAAACTAGTGAGACTGTATGTTATAAAGCAACATAACTAAAAACATCTACATGAAGTTTTTCTGCAGTGTAATATAATATATTATATAATAAGTGTAATATAAAAGTAAGACGTTATATGAAAAAAAGAAATAGGGCTTATGGAATTTAATAGAAGTAACTGTTTCACCTGTGGCTCCAAAAGGGGAAAAAAAGTCAGGGATCTGATTATAATAACTGTGTTTCAGCTTCAGTTAAAAGGACACTTTTTCCAGCAGCTTTAGAAAAGTAAAATAATATAGGGGCCAAGTCAAATAAAAAGGCACTTATAACACTACCTCTCAACAATCCATTAAAACAAATATCTTTCACCAGGGTACCTGAGGTTGAAGATTTGGAGTTCTGCTTTTGTTTGTATCTGTCTGAAACAGAAAAGACACAAAACAAAGAAGGAGAGTCACCACACCGAATACATAATCAAATAATGTCTACTTTGTTTTTCCCACATGCAACTTGTATGTACAGGAATACTTGAGACTACAGTGGTTCAGCGGTTACGTCTTTAGAAAGTGTGAGTTACGCTGGATTGACTTCTTGACTATAGTTGTCTGACACATATTGTTGGAGTAATTTCTTAGTCTGTGGGTTGTATATAAAGCCTAATTGATACGAGGATATGAAGTCACTGTGGGCTTCATCTGTAACAGGTTAGTGGGAAAAAATAACCCACTAACCTACTTCTACTACTACAGCCACTTCTCAACAAGCCACCTGCAACATTGTAGAATTTTCCCTATTTTATCAAATTTAATGAACAAACGCTTTTATTATTTAATCAAAAAGCTATTTAATACGATGAAAAAATAAATTAGAGCTATATAGACCAACAACAGATGTCTCTGGCACACAGAATAAGCTACATCAGGTTCTGGATCCAAAGTACAGTTAGTAGATGCAATTGATTGTTTCATTCTCTTTATGGGATTTATTATTAATGACAAGAATGCATATAATCACCAACCTTATCACTTTAGTCTCTTATAA
>JAUBNQ010000004.1:11718591-11732734 GCA_032353495.1 Ctenopoma kingsleyae | reverse complement strand
TTATAATGAAAATGGCCCAAGAAATGTAAGAGACATAAACAAGCTATTCAGATCCTATACCTATTGTAAACTCAGCCGTGTGCACTAATGATTCAAACAGCAAAACCCTCATGTTCTCTACTTACTGTCACAGACATATGGCTTGTCGTCGTCCAGATCTGTCCTCCTGCGACCTGAACCCCGACCCTGAAGAAATAAATAAACTCTCAACCACTTGCAATGAAATCATGCCCACATATACATACAAGAGTATAAACCACTTCTGAAGCTTTGAGTGTTGCCAAGAGCACAGTAGCCTCAACAATTGTTAAAAAGAGGCAGGTTCTTCAGACATTTATGGTAAAGTGGCTAGACAAAACACAGGCATACAACAGCCTGCTTAAAGTTTGCCAAAGACTCTAAGAGCATGATGAAAAAGATTAGCTGGTCTGAAACTGAAGCAATTTAATTGAAGCATTGTGGTGGCAGCATTGTGCTGCCATGTGCTTCTCAGCAGCAGTGAAAAGGAGACTGGACAGAACTGAGGGAAAGAGCAAATACAGAGAAGCCCTTAAAGAAAACTTGCTCCAGAGTGCAGGAAGCTTTTCAAAGATTTAAGAAACTGGCTGACAACACAGATTCTTCTTAAACTTCTAGTAGAGTCCTGACTACTGTGCCAGTACTTGACAAGTGGTCACTTACTCTTCCTTTGCCCCTGTGTCTCCTCTTGGGAGTGTCCACCTCGTAGTCGTCATCATCATTGAAAGCGTCCTCTGCTGCATCTGCCTCCAGAACCCTCTGTGACACAGAGAGAAAATTTGTATTTCTATTTCACTACACATCTCTGAAAGTAAAAACTCACTGAAAAATATAAAAAACAAACAAACAAAAAAAACCCAAGAGAAAATCAGTGATTGAAAAGATGATATTCTTTAATGAGTCCATTTGTGCGGTGCTAGTAGAAATGACCTGTTTGCCTTGAAAAGAGGGATGAACCATGGTTTTCTAAGCCCTATGTTCCTGCATGGTCCATGAGAAAATATTCACATCTCTTCATGTATATTGGGTAAAATGTGTGATGATATGTTTGAACTTCTCTTCATTTTAACTGCAAAGATCAGCAATGTGGATAGATACGAAACGTCTGCATTTAAACTGCAATTTACACTCCTCATTCACATTGTTACCAGACTTTACTTGTTATTATTACCATACATAATGGTCAGTAAATGGGGAGTCAAAGTTGAAGCAGTCCACTTGCTGCCTCTCAGTGAGACAGCAGTCAACCAACGAGCCCTGCAGGTCAGCTGGAAAAACTTGGCAGGTTGCCTTGGCAACCTGTTGGGGCACATCACTTCACTCTCAATGCCAAAGCCCTCAGTTGTTCAAGTGATGTTGCTAACATTTACATTTTAAGTGTTTGGCTGATGATTTTAACCAGAGCATACAACGAGTGCACCAACCTGGATCTCCAGCAGGCTCTCCTCATCGTTCTTAGAGTTGTTCCTCTTGTCTAGACCCTCTCCTCGCAGCAGAGCCTCTAGTGTGGTGCTCTGGGTGGGCAAAGTGTCCTTGGACATAAGGCCACCGTCTGCACAAAGACACAAACAGGTAACGTGATAAACCATCAAAACACCAGCTCAGTGTTTATCCTCTTCTGTCATATGTGCATGCCAACACACACACTCAAGTTTATATTTCTGCCCATAGTTATAATGCATTCCCTAGGCCCTTGCCCTAACCCTAATGTAAACCTAACGACAACCTACATAAATACACAGGCAAATCATCAAAGGGATGGAACATCCCAAAGTTGCATTACAACCCTCTAGCGTGTACTGCTTTTCCTTCTGCAACAACATCAAGCAGTATTATTTGACAAGAACCACTAGCACCAGTCTACGACCTACGTGAGCAGCTTTCTATTAGCATATTTCCATTCTGTCTTTTCTGTTCTCTTCCGCTCGCACTACTACTAACAAATGCATGTGGCATATTGCTGGAGCATTTGTTTGTTATAGCTGCTGTTATATTTATATTTTTGCCAGCAACGCAATGTGCCATCACAACTATTTTCACAGGAGTATATCACTAAAAACAAACAAACATATGTTTTCATTCTGAAAGAGAATGCATCGTCACCGGTGAGCTCTTGGTAATGCTGTGCTATGCAGACACTGTTAACGTTGTCAGAGGAATCTCTGAGGTACAATGTTGTTAAGTAGCTTATCACTTTAACCTGAACACATCATGTAGATATATTCTCCTACACTGAGCTTAAGATCTAAACAAACAGTGTAGGAGGCAAGCAGTTTGAGCAGACAAAGCAGAGCAAACAAAAGCTTTGACAGTCAGTCAGATCCACACAATCTCTTCTCCACAGAGAGCTTCATGATCATCCAGTTGTTTTGTGGATGTTTGAAAAGAGGACACTTCAAAGCTCCACTTTCACCAGCTTTCAACCAGCCCTTCATCTTACCACTGCACCTGCTAGAAAGAGTTTTGCAGAATATTGAACATGAAGTGCAGAAGCAACCGAGGACTGCATAGGTATGAGGCAGATATCAGAGGTAGGCATGAGGAGCAGATCTAACACGCTTCTCTAAAATGGGCCCCCTGTATCATGCGGCGGCAGCCCCTCACCATTGTGTCTGTACACGTTGACTTTCAACTCTCCGCGACGAGACAGACCCCCCTTCCCACCTCCCTCCCTTCCTCCCTCCTAACCCATGGGAGCTGGGGGGCTAAAAATAGAGCAGGCAGCAGCCTGCAGCAGGGAGCTGATTCTGCATGCAGCCTGAGTCTCTAGAACACCATCAGTTAGACAGCCTGCCGAGGCAGCGAGACAGACTCTGGTTACTGCCCTGTGTTGGCCACCCCTGGCCAGCTGCACAACGTGCTCTGTATAAGACATGCCAGGTTAAATCAGACTATATTTCTCCTCTGTTAGGCACTCGCAAAGAGCACATACAATCCAGTGTTGTTGGAGAAAGGAAGGGACAGCAGGGTGGTGGTGGTGGTGGTGGAGTCTTAGTGAGCGCCAGCTCAGTGGAAAACAATAGGCTACAATGGGATGTGTTTGGGAAACAAAGGCTTGCTTCATGTGCTATCTCTCCATCTTGCTTCCTCTTTCCAGGCTCTCTCCCTCTCTTACTTTTTCAACTTCGTGAACATTTGTCCTTCCGTGATGCGTTACGAAAATTGTAACGTCATGAGTATGGAGATTTCTATCAAAACACAGTAAATTTTGCACAGCCTTTTATAAAAATTACTGGAAAATGAAAGATGTAACAATGTTCTCTTTTTGTCATGTTCATTCCTTAGGATAATGCAACATCCTAGTGGGTATACAAGCTTTGGGCATCCAATGGACCAGTTACTTGAGCTGTCCACAATAATACACACACAGAAGAGTACACATAGATATGAAGAGATGAAAGAGTTGCCAGAGAGAAAGAGACAAAACCAATAAACAAGGGAGGTGGTAAGTAGAAAATAAGATCAAGGGAGAATATAGAAGAGAGGGTAAATGTGTTGAGTGGCAGCCCGAGAAGACCAAACTTCATTCCATAACATTTATTAAATACTGTCTGCAGTGGCCGAACTCAGTCTCACTGCTCCCAGCAGTGGTAAATCTAATTACATGTTCTACTTCTCACAAAACAAGTTTACCAGCCGGGGTGAACACATCCACATTTCATCCTCTGAAAAATGACTGGCAGCCTGTTCTACTCTGTGCGTGGAGACAGAGTGATGTGCTTTTAGCCAGATAATTCCAGATCATCACTAGTAATCACATGAGCTGAAGGAAGTGGAAGGAAGACGGGGAAAAAGACAGCTCGGTGGGGGGAAAACTGAGAGGAGTGGGCAATGGTCAGGTGGCTTGTCGAGAAGGGGCTGTGGGGTCTTACCGAGCTGGAGACCATAGAGACCCAGACGGGGATCTGTGGCATTGTGAAGCCGTCTCTTCTTCCTCCAGCAGCGGGCTGGGTATGTGTACATTTGCCCAGCAGCAACCCCTGTAAAATAATAGTTATGCACATGGCAACAGGACAGTTTCAGCTTTTCAACAATCATAATTAATTCTAGGATGTGATCAGGATTTGCTACACATGACATGAAAAGGTCTCTGAGTGTTTACTGAAATAATTAGTTGATAGAAAGTATATAAACAATGGTTTGGATTTCTGTTATTCTGTTTTGGAGCTTCAATTAATTTTTGTATTAATCAGAAATTTATCTGTCAGGTACTTTTACAATTAATAATCTGCTAGTAACAAAATCCATCACAATTTCATTTTCACAGTTTGATTGAAATAATTTATATGCTGGTCAGACCAACAATTTATGTTCAAACAGAACAAACTAAATTGTCTTGTCTGAGAAACAGTCCAATACACAAAGACAAAAAAAGACAAAACAAAGAAACAAGAAAAAATGTCAATGATGAACTGATATTTTTATGTGAACTGTGACAAACATACTTTGTTTTTTAGCTAAACTGAAGAGCCTCCTAGAATTGGACTGTTGAATGAAAAAAATACGTCTGAAGATAACCCTAGGTTGTAGTAAAATTCTCTTGTCACTGTTTTGACACAGATGTCTCTGATTTGGCAAAAAAGCAACTGACAGGTTAATCAATAATGGAAGTCATTATTTGCATTTCCCAGCTTTTGAAAACGTAGATGCAGGCACAACTTAATGGACCAAAAACACTTAACTCTCATTAAACATTCTCTGTATGAATGTATGTTTGTGCCTGTGTGTGTGTGTGTGTGTGTGTCCCACCAGGGCTGCGATGGTGACGTTCCATCCAGATGTAGCAGTTGTTTTGGGCCACACCAGTTTGAGAGTCCAAGAATGGCAGGCGGACGCTGCGTTCAGCACACAGCCGGGCATTGTAGCTGCGGCACTGCTCAATGGCCTCCTTATAGAACTGGTCGCCCAGCCTGCAGGGGGCAGTGTTAACAGAGATCAGCTTCTTTGAAGAATTCACCAAGTTGCATCAGTAACTATATACAACACTGTGCAAGAGTCTTAGGTCACCATTAGATTTCTTTTTTTTTAGAAATGATATGATGACCATATATATTTCTCAGCTTTTACATTAGAACAACTAGAAACAGAAAATGTAGTTTCTTGGTTGCTATCCTACCGCAAAGACCATTCCTGATTAAGCTTCGTCAGACTATGGAAGGATCAACTTTACATCCAGATGAAGAAGCCAAATGCTGAGTCAGGAACAGGATGTCTTCCAGTCTCTCAGAGAAGAAACTCTAAGAAACTTATCAGATTTTGACAGGTCTTTCACTCCTATTTTTGTGCTTGACCTTTCCATAATTCCTCTACAATATATGTTGCCAAAACAACAAATCTAATGATGGCATGGCCTAAGACCTTTGCATAGTAATGTATATGATTATATATCCAGATCCTATGATATACAGATGAACTATTTTAGCCTTATGAATGCTGAATATGAATGCTGTGCTAAGGGCTTGTTGCTTTACTGTCTACATGACATTAGATTATTTAGCAGAGGCAGCTACAGGTTGATGAAAAGCAGATCAATACAAGATATAGAAGCAAGTAACAGTTGCTTCTTTAAGAAAAGAGTCACCTGCCATGGTGCATTTTGTCTGTATATACAGTACACTGCCTGGCTCCCAAAGAAGTCACTGAGTTCCACTAAGCAAACAACAACAACAACAACAACAAAACAGAAAGACTATTTCATCAATGGGGTTTTTTTCTGATCAGATGGCACAGGTATATTCCAGGATGACAGTGTTGGGTTTGACTGGGCTCAAATTTTTTTGATTTTTGAAAGAGTGGTTCAGGGACCATGAGACATCATCTTCACACATGGGGTTAGCCACTACATTGTCCAGACCTTTACCCCATAAAGAATCTTTGGGATGTGCTGAAGAAGACTTAATGAAGACATTATGGTCCAATCCCATCATCAATACAAGATCTTGGTGAGAAATGAATGCAACTCTGGATGGAAATAAATGTGGCAATAATGCATACACTTATTGAAACAATGCCACGGCGAATTTCAGCTATAATCAAAGAAAAAGGCTGTCCAACAAAAAATTAGAGCATTTGACTCTTTTTTTTTGGGCCAAACAAATGTATGTTACCACACTGCAATGACTCTGCTTTTCCCAGTCCTGAGGTTTAAAACATTCCCACAATGGGCCTTGATCAGATTATAGACAGGCTCTAGTGGTGTTGACTGAGTTACATTATCACAACAACACTATATCTGGGGTCTGATATGAAGTC
This sequence comes from Ctenopoma kingsleyae, assembly GCA_032353495.1. Taxonomy (NCBI): domain Eukaryota; kingdom Metazoa; phylum Chordata; class Actinopteri; order Anabantiformes; family Anabantidae; genus Ctenopoma; species Ctenopoma kingsleyae. The sequence goes on along the minus strand of JAUBNQ010000004.1, from coordinate 11,726,464 downwards.
ACTCCTCTGACTAGCAAGCAGCAAAGACATTCACACTTTACTGTAGTTCCACTTCTCTTAGTGCTACTGAGATTTTGGCAGTCCCTCAGGGTTTCAATGTTAATATTCAGAGTGAAATGGGGGAGGATATTTCACATTCAAGTCCTCAATCGCTGCCACACGCCTGGTATGGTAATTAGCCTACTTAATTAATCTCAGCAGAGTGCCTAGCACAGAACAGGTTCTAATTAGACTGTATCAAAAATAGAGGTAAATGCTCCAACTCTGAAATCATAGCAGGGTACTTTGTGTGTGATTTTCACAGTGTGCTGTTATATCATAGGGCCAACAGGGCAAATATTACTTTAGGAATTTGTTCCTCTACTATGAACATTCTCATAATGAAGTTCCCCCACGTGTTCTCAATTACAATGTTAGGGAGACGGCCATTTTGAAGTGAAACTAATGAGCTACGGGCTGTGAGTCGAGCCTGGAATCTTAAACTTAAGGTGGGAGGAGGTGGAAGGGTGATTTATCAGCGTCTTCCAGATCCATTCAGCAGATGAACAGCCAGGCTAAAAACGGTATCCGGCACTGCAGTTCAGCGTGCAAGGCTTGTGGGAAAGAGAAGCTTTGTGTCAGTGTGACTGAGAAGAGTAAAAAGTCACAGGAACGGAGGGAGCACAGGAAGAGGTGGAAAGGTGTGAGAAAAGGGAAAGGAAAAAATAAAAACGCAAGATGTGAGAAAGGAGGTTAAAGGCTGACAAACAGATCATGAATAGTATTAGGTAATAGCATATGTGAACAGATTACATTGTTTGCAACAACAAATCCCCTTCAAACTAACCTGTGAGCTTCACTGTCATTCATTGATGTTAATAGGACACAGTGTGGAATATCAGTTAACTAAAAGCAGACCGGCTGTAAATGCTCCCTCAGGTCCACTCCAAGTGTATGCTGAAAGGGTATGGAGTGTTAAGAATCTGAGATTACTCAAGTTGAATTAACCAAAAGGGGATGCTTAACAGTCTTAAGTGAAACGTGCAGGGGTTTGGGTAGGGTGGGGGTATGGAGTGAGAGAACAAATAGGTGGTGAAAACCTTCTGTGGGTACTGGCTGTCTGTGCAGAGCACCCATAGCCCTGAGCAGCAGGTGCACTCGCCTAGGTGAGACATCTTTCTGACACTTGTAATGAGTGACAACAACCACACATCCAATGACACAGGATGGGAGAGAGACTCACACAGTCCCTCTCACACACACACACACACACACACACACACACACTATCTCAGTAGTTATGACTTTTCCACTCTATTTTTCCACTATTCTTTGTAAACAAAGTTGATTTTAAACCAAACTTACTTGAGAAAATAAAGGCAAATAGTAAATGTATTACCTGCGCTGTCTGTTATAAACATCCATAACAGTTTTCAGACAGGCTTCCCGGGTTCAATTTTAACCTGCTATACTCCAGATTTCCTGTGCATTAAAGTAATATTGCTAACATTTTCAGAGCACTTACTATCAGGCTCACCTACAAATAGAGTAATTTAGACTTACAATGTTTTTGACCTAATCTTAATCTCTTAATCCCATTAAAATAATATTTATTTTTATTTTAAAAGGTTTAAAAAGGTGCCTCAGATGTTTGTGCTATACATCCTCAATTATCATCCAGTTGAGTAGAGAAGGTGAGTATGCGCATAAGAGAGAGGAACAAAAGCAAATCTTGTGGCCAGGGGGCCTCCACTATCAGTGTGTTCCTGCCAACAGTTCACCGTGTCACATGCCTGTGTCCGTATTATGAGCATGTGTCAACACTCATGACAAAACTCCAGTTTTTTAAATTTTAAACCAGTATCACACTTATGTGATCTGCCTTTATAAAATAAAAAAAATAGAAGGACGAAAAAAAAACAGAAACAGAACCAAACTTTAGTCTCATTTGCTTTGTTCAGGAGGTTTCTCAAATTTGCAGGTGCACTGTTCCTGCACAGGAAGCTACAGCCACCACATAACAAGAGAGGAGGAGGAGGAGGAGGAGGAGGAGGAGGAGGAGGAGGAGGAGGGCTTACAGAGTGACTGCATCCTGACAACAACCTATGATTACACCAATCAGAACAACACAGTCTGGGAGAGGGCAGGAGTAAAACCAGACCATACACCTCCACACTGCAGTGCCAATAAACAGCAGGCCTGACTCACTTAAAGTCTACTAAACACCAATGACAAGGTAGCAGACGAATAGTGAAGCATTAGGCTGATGTGGCAGGAAGATGTGTCCCAACCCATCGAAAACTCCAGCTGTGGCTAAAGATTTAATGAGAAGCATTATGAGATTCTTTATTAATTAAATATTCCAGACTCCATTTTAATCAGCAGATTCTGGAGATTACCGTCCTTCCATGTTCAAATGAGGATGGACCTCACACAGGCGTGCACAGGCTTGCACATTGCAGCTTCATCTGCTACCACATCTCCACAGCAAAGTCAAACGAGGGTTTCATTTCCCCAAAGTGAATCATCTTAATATTAAAAAAGGTCAAACTGGTCCACAGGAGCAACATCCAATTAGTGTCAAGTATGACTAATTATAATCTAACAAACGTGTGAAATGAAGTCAGAAACCCAATACAGAGGCTAATTATAGCAGATTGAAACACTTCATTAAGCACAGCTTATAGCAAGGAGACATTCCACATCAGAATGCTAAAACAAATTTAAGATGAAACAGCAGCTTGACAGCAGACACACACCGATGCTTGTTGGGACACAACAGAGGGTCCAAAAAGGTAATGAAATGTACATTCAAAAATCAGAAATCCTACTCTTATGAAAAACACATTAGAGAATAGTAGGAGCTACATGGATGTGCTATTTATTTACATTGTTAACATTAAAGACGTCACTAAGCTGTTTGGGTGTCAGCAGTTGTACTGGGCGAGTCCCTGGTGGGTAAAACCGAAGCAGGTAAAGTTCAAACATGTTCATTTGCCTTATGTGTAAATACAGATTCAACAGAAATGGTATATTTAGTCTTTCCTTCATGTAATGTGTGTGTAGGTGAAGAGTTGCCTTTCTAAAACTTGCCTCAGAAAAAAACCATGTGCTGTCTGTCATTGATCATTACTATAAACCACAATATTAAAAAGGCACAGGGCCTGCAAATTATTATTAATTTAATTATTAACAATAACTAGTCCTTGTCTAGTACTCCTCAAAGTTGACCAGTGCAAAATACGTACTAGAAAATATAATAGGGATATGCAAGGGTAAAAAGAAAATAATAATGTATCAACATTATGCTACACCTCTTTCTGGGTGTAGTAACAATATCACAATAGCAATAGCAGCACTGTGGGTGATGTGCAAGGTGTTGTGTGGTCCACTCATTGCACTTCAGTCCACAGAGGTGCCATGGTACCGCTATGTAGGAGCAGATGGTTCTCCTGCTTGTACCCAACACTTCCTCTCTGTCGGAGCATCTCTCTGACAGATGGGCCCAGGATCCTGGACCAAGCTAATCTCCAGCACTCCTCCACTTAAAGCCACAGTGGAGTGCCTACTCTACCTCCACAGCCCCACAGAGCCACGATGATCATTATAACCCATCAATACAGACTGAATGCTGCTGTCACGTCCAAACTGAATGTGCATTTAGAAGACACGCTAACTTATTATCTAGCTTTAACATAATAATCCAAGACGCAGCGAGTCTAACTTAGCCTATATGAATGTCTACCAGTGGAATTAGTGAAACAATACAGAAGAACAAAGGCGAAATTGAGAAAAAGGTGGAGCATTTCTTTGAAGTTGAGGGACAGAAATGACTATTGCACAGGCTGTTTGTGCACAGAGCGGCTATTTCCAACGGTGGATTCAAATTGCTGACACTTTTGTCGATTTCGCCAGCAAGCATGCAAATACAAAATGCCTCCTCCCTTGCTTTACCGGGTCCTGACCACGTCTGCGCTCGGAGGAGCCAAAGTTGACATGTCGACAATTCACACCAACTATAAACGACTTTCGGAATGTCAGATGATATTTCGCCGCTGTGCCCAACCGAGCACGACGAAAATCGGCTTTTAATTATTCCGTGCAGCGCAAAGGCACGTTGTCGACAGTTTTAAAATAAATTTATAGCCCAGGAAAGACGACACTCTCTTGTGTTGAATGCTAAACCGTGTGGAGGAAACGCTCGTCTGGTGCAGTCAAAATGTCAGGCAGCCTTACGCACATGTTTAAGACTAAATGTTAAAATTTGGTGAATAAAAGAACTATACGAGGCTACTTTGCCATGCAAGAAGTACACAAAATAGATTTGGACAGCTCAATTTGCCATATGCACACGACTGAAAATGACATGCACAAACAGCCAGTTTTAATATACGACTTGGCAACAAAGTAAATATTCACTATTTTCTCAATGTCTAAATTACTTACGCTTTTAGTGGATTCTGAATGACAGCCGCCATTTTGCTACAATGTAACGCAATATCGGCGTCTTGCAGTTCTGAGGGAAACCTACAGGAATTGACCAATCAGAGCTCGCGTTGAATTCGTGGACCAATACATTTGCAGCATACGCGGATGAGGCGTGGTTTAATGTGGTAAACTGTCAAAAATTATTTTAAAGGGTTTTCCCTTGTATTTATATTGTACACAACTGAATTACAGCACTTTTAAAGAGACCCTCACGGTGGTGTGGATCCATATCAACAAAGTAGTTTCCTTCTCTGCAAGTCAATGCACTGCAAGTGGAACAGAATATCAACATGGAAGCTTGTGTTTAATTATTTATTAAAATAATTATAAATCATTCATCATCATCAATAAGCACCAAGCAAATAATTTTTCCCCCACTTCATCTGAAGCTGTAGTGTTGGATGCAGGGCTCATAATACACAGACGTGCACACGATCTATTCCTCCCACATACAGTACAGTGAGTGGTTTCACACACACTGTTTGATTTAAACACACAAACACACACACACACATACTTAAGACTTGGAGGTAATTCCAGATTATAGACAGTTTTTGACAGATAAGAGTCAATACAGCTTTAATCGTATCCAAATATCCACACATCATTGGTTCAAGTTAGTTTCCAGCAGTTTAAAATGCATCAATCTGACTGATTTGCATTGTGCATGTGACGCTTGTTGGTAATGGCACCCAGCCTAATCGAAAAAACTGGACTTCACATAATGTATTTTTCAAACACCATTACAGATATTTGAAGCAACAGACTGCACATACTTGCAAGGGAATGAACTCTAGTACAAGTAATCTGACATGGTGTATATTCTATCCTGTGTGATATTAGCATCTCAGAGGAGGGCGTTTGTGACGCAACATTCAGACAGATAAATCTATTTTGAGACAAGGCAGACACAACATCTTCCCATCAGACATCAGAACCAAAAAGTTCCAAGTGAGAAACAAAGGGAGGATTAAGTTTATCTACAAAGCTTACAATCAACAGACCTTTTTTTCCATCATGTTTAGCAGTAAAATACAAGCATATGTGTTAAAGGCATCACCTTGTGCTTTGTATATTATCCACATGTAACAGCCTCATTACTCAGTTACTCAACACAAAAGTAGCAATGATGCAACACAAATTAAAGCTTTCAGTCACTGAATATGTTTCAATATCTCTTCATTGCCATGTGTTTCATGTGTGTAATGCTGAAAGACAAAAAACAACATAAGGAAAAAAAGGATGGCTCACTACAAAGTATATAAATATCCATATATTAACTAACAAAAAGTCAAACAAAAAGAAAAGATACAATACAGAAAAACTATCTGTGTTGAGCTGAATAAAAACATATTGAGTTCTGTCAGATTGTTTCCTACGGAGGCGTGCATGTAGTATGTGGATCAAAGACAAACCTGGATATTTTTCAGTTCTTCAAAACAATGTCTAAACACCCAAACAAACATCAACCGAAAATACCTAAAAAATGACTTCAAGATGTCAGGAAACCAATTCTGAACATTAAACACACACATTTTCTAATATGTACATACACACAAAAATGGTTGATAAAAGAAATAACGAGTGTTATTCAGAGACTGTCCTCTGAACAAGTAAAAGGCCATGGATCTCTCAGACTGTCATGCATGCCATAGTGTGAATACATTTTTTTAATTAATATTACTTAATACATAAATAATTTTCAATATTTTAAATATACACTCCTCTAACATAGTTCTATGTCTTCAAACAACCACAAATTACATGATAAAATAAACAATATACCAGCACAGACACAGTGACCTGAATGGTTTTGGCACACCAGATATTCACAAATCTAGACCCATTGAAGCTTTTAACTCAGTTATGGACACTAGGGACTTCTCGATTACCTGGATATCTGTGTTTTTGGCCATGGTAAGCAACAGCCTATAACAGCTGAAAGGGTTTTAGTGCAAAATGAAAATTGTTGCAATACAGCATGCAATGGAACCTGCAGTTAACATCTCCTTCCCATTACATGTACCACATCAGAGAAACAATGCTCAGTAATAACACTTGCTGGAAACTAATCACCCCACAGGGCTCTCAACTAACTAATATTCTTTAAATGATACATTTTTGTAATATTTTCTGATAGTAGAAAAATAACTCAACAGCCTTATCTAACGTAAAATTAGGGATCTGTGCCAGTAAGAGTTAAAATATTTACTATAACCAGAGTGGAAGAAGAGGTTTCACACTCTGTCAAATAACTCAAATGTTCTGGCTGCTCTACAAAGGCCACATGAACTGTCAAATCCCAAATCTGCTAAATATCCTATATATCTTCCTTGCCTCAAATACAAGACAGAACCATTGTTGTAACAGAGGTAAAGCAGTGACAGACTGCAAGCTAAGTCAGTGAGTGGTTCTCTCCAGTGCATTGAGGAAGGAAGGCTGTTCTTGTTAAAGTTCTCCAGGTTTCTGGTTGCAGCTGGCGCACACGCGCACAGGGTGATCCCAGCCCCGCGATGGAACCGACCGACGGTCCAGGGAGCAGTCATCACATACTCCTTGGCCACAGGCGCGGCAGTGGTGTTTGGATAGCTTGGCAGTGAACTCACGTTGGCAATTGTGGCAAGACAGGATGTCCTGGTCAGGCACCCAGTAGGCAGGTCGGGCTGCATCTTTCACTAAGCCTACAGGAAACGCATAACATAAATACCAGAGTATAATATGAGAAATACATTTATTGGCTTTGCAGAGAAGATAGTGACACTATAGCCAGTATCCAGGTAACCTAGTTTAGTATAAAGACTGGAAACAGAGAAACAGCTAGCTCTTGCTGTCTTAACTGGTGTAACCATGGACACATGACAATTATATTAATCTATGCCCTTAACCTACAAACAGTAAATGTAGGCACAAGCATCATAATAACCATTAATCAATGTACTACCTAAGGATCCTACTTCTTCTTCTCGAAACACTAAGCTAGTTTTTTCAGTGTAATACACATTTTGGGTTATTTTGGCAAAATCATGTCATATTGGCTTCTACAAAAATGTTCTTCTCATGAACACTTGGCCAAAATGCCTTTTAGATGTCAGTGGGGAATGGAAAGTGGAAGAAACAGAGAAGAGCCCGACTCTTTGTTTGTGTAAAAACAATTATATTGAATGATATCTCAAATGATACCTGCCTTGAAAAACCTGTATTAGTCTGGCTCTATTCCAGAGTACTGAACAGTCACTAAAAGATGTTTACATTTGCATGTCACATATGCAACATCTACACATCAATATCATTTTACTCTTAAATATACAGCAAAGGTGTGTTTACAGTTAAAAGTCTCATAATAAAATGAAATTAACAAACAGAGTCATTGGTCATGTGTCCCACAGTTACAAAAACTGAAAGTCTA
>JAUBNQ010000004.1:11702122-11712944 GCA_032353495.1 Ctenopoma kingsleyae | reverse complement strand
ACATGTGTTCATTCATAGTTTTGATGCCTTCAGTGAGAATCTACCAATAAAAATGGACATGAAAATAAAGAAAACACGTTGAATGAGAAGGTGTGTCCAAACTTTTGGCCTGTACTGTATATAAATTTGAAAAATATAAAAAATATGAATAATTATAATGAGTAATATGTACAAATGGTGGCAGTGTGTTACAATGAAAAGGAGCAGTGGGATTCAATGGCGACAATAATAGCAATAGTAGTTGTAGTAGACAAGAGACAACTATGAATGTAGACTATATAGGGGCTACATAAAAAAATAGCACATTAAAGAAAAAAGCTAATTAAAATACTAATTATGCATGTTTTTTTCTTGACAGAATAAAATAACATTACTTCTGAGAAAACTGACAGTTTTATATTCTTATGGTGTAAGTTGCTCTTGTGCTTAAATGTTTCAAACATTCTAATTAATATTGAAATTTTAATACTGCTTTGTTTAAAACACGATGTCACATCTCAACTAAATAAAAACCACTGACCACCAATTTAGAGGAAACTTCTACAAGGTGGGTATTAAAAGTAACTGCTGATTGATGTAGAAACACACCTCAACATAAGCTTTCAAAGAGAGGACAGATTTAAAGGCCTTTTGTCTTGTTATTTAACACTTCAAAGTATCAGCAGGTGGCCATTTGTCCAAAATGGCATTTTGTGTTTTCCCTCCATTTCTTCACTGACAGTATCTTCACTGCTGGAGGTACAGAATGAATGTTTTTAGCATTTTAAAATGATGATAAAAAAATAAGAAAATAACTGCCAATGAAATGTGTTTTTCACTGTAGTGCATTTATTACAAAACCTTAACGCAAACACACACACAAATATGAACAACAGCAACAAACAAAACATGAAACCAAAGAAGGGCAGAATTTAAAAAGCTGAATATATACACTTACTAATGCAACAAATTGTGGATAAATTCTGGATTATCTTCTTTTAGTGCACAATCCACATTCTGCAGAGAGATATGTTGATAAAAATGCATAGTTTATAATACCAATGAGAAAATAAACAGCAGTTAGAGGTTGAGTATACTATTAAATTCTACGTCACATGAATCTGAAGATTTTCCTCCACCTACAATCACAAAAGTTCTTTAGACGTTTAAGCAGGTTAAGCTTTTTGGATTTTATACCAGTGTACTTGTGCTTAATGGCAGCAGATATAGCACAATCAAACACATCTTTGAGGTTGTGTTGCGTCAGAGCTGAACACTCCACATAGTAATGAGCCCTGATCGTGTGTTTCAACCTTCTGGCCTGGCTGATGTGCACTGGTTTGGTGCGCAGCTGGTCCAGATGAATAAGGATGTCCACACTGTGACGAAGATCTGACTGAGTTCCAACAAGAACAATGGGAGAGGTCAGGTTGCCGGCACGAATCTGTGGGATCCATTTGGAAGTGATGTTGTCAAAAGAGATGGGGTTGACCAGGCTGAAGCAGAGGATGAATACGTCCACATGGGCATAGCACAGAGAGCGGAGATGGCCAAACTCCTCCTGTCAGAATAAATAAGGAGTAATGATTAAGTAATGATAAAGAACATGATTAACCGGTCTAGAGAAATCATAATGTGGCATGGGATTTTTACCTGTCCAGCAGTATCTATCAGTTTAATACGAGTTGGAACTCCATTCACATGAACCAAACCTAGATGTCAAGTAGAAATACAGTAAATTTTAGTTGTATTGTTAAGCTAAGCAGCTATTGACCTTTAATTAAAATTACTTTGACTTACCAGTAAAAACATCAAATGCTGTTTGCCTGTACTCGCTGTTGTATCCATTGAAGATGTAGCTGATAATCATGCTGGACTTCCCTACAGCACCATCACCAACCAGCATGCAGCTCAGTTCTTCCCTCAGTCTGTTTGGTTTATCATGTCTCTGACAGGCCTGTGCCATTTTTCCTTGTGCTAGTACTCCATCATCCAAGCAGCCAGAAAGTCCATGGAGAAGTGAAGTATTACTGTAAAAGATGTCTTCTCCCCCAGGGACCCGTTAGTCCCAATAAAGGCAGGAGGACACCTCGATTTGAAAGAACAAAGGCGTCCAATCAGATGGGTGACCCCCAACACTTTGACTGTTTCCTTTTGATGCAGATTTACATGGTCACTCCCACTGGTAGAGGTCAGCTGAATTTAGCTTAACTACATATAGACATCATCTACGAAATGAAACTGCGAATTGCATAAAACTGCGTTTCTTAGGAAAACTGCGCCCAAAAATGACTTACAGTATTATTTAAACACAACAATCACAAACTGTGATATATTTAGAAAAATTGATTGTAATGTGGACCACAATATTATAATCAGGCTATAAAAGTAAAGTACGATTAAAAAAATCTTTCAATCGCCGCAGATATATACGGAATTAAGTCAATAATTGGATGTAATACCATATTTAGTCAATAGAGGGGGACGTTGGTCCAGCGTCTGCCGCAGACTATTTCAATTCAATTTCCATTCAAACTCCATTCAATTTCTCAGTGTACGTTTCTTCTTTCAGGTTTGTTTTTGGTGAATGAAACATCCCAAGAATGGTCGACAGGTAGTCAGACACATGATGAACTTGTGCGGTAATAAATGAATAATACACAGTGAGTTCTGGTTCATATTTGGTTTTCATGATGGGATATGGATGTTTTCCATGTTTCTTTTTAGACCTTTTTTTTAATTTCATAACTATTTGAATCATTTTTCATCACAACATTCAGAATCCATGCTCTCAAAATATCATATCTCAGAAAGCAAAAAAAAAAAAAAAGTTTCCACCTTGTATTGTTTGTGTGTTTTCAAACTATAAATTTTCTGAGAGTACTCAAAGGCAGTTGTATTTTCTCATGTAAAGGGACAAAAGGCACAGGCCAGGGGCATTGTTAGACTGTCACCAGCCAGAGTTTATAGCTGAAACTTCATGTGCCATGTTTCATCCTGTCTTTTTCAGGGTGACCGGGTTCAGTAATAGACACAAATGATATGTTTTATTTATTGACAATGAACTCCATATAGCACTCTATTATATAATAATTCAATTATGGGACACACTACTAATTAATAATATCTTGATATGAACAGCAGTGATTCGAAATGTGTTATGTGCATAAACCATGGCCAGTGCACAAAGAGTGGGATTAGACAGGAAAGTAAATGTGGATTAGACAGTCACACATCTAAAACATGTTAACATACTGAAGAATGATTATTCAAGTTGGATATTTGCATTGTTCGGCATTGTTATATAGTTGCTCCATGTATCTATCATGCATATTTAATTTGTGTTTGCTCACAGAAAACAACAAATTATCAGCTTAACAATGCTGTGCTGAAGTCATGATCTTTTGATGCCTTTTCTTACCACAATATCAAAACACCCAGGTTTGATTATATGACACCTTGCACTACTTCTTTCTCGTGGTATTCTTGTAGGATGTTAGACTGATGTTTAGAAGATAAGGAGTGCATGTGATGATGCAGACACTTTTCTTATCATCAAGCCATCAAATAGTCATGAAACATATTTTTTGTGCATGTGTATTTTATGAAGCAGGCTTATAGTGCCACGATGGTAACAATAGTAACTTTCTCTTACTGTATATATTTTTGCAATATTGCTCACATTATTTGAGACATCACTATCCACATTTTCTGCTCAACAACATCACAGTACAGAAGAATTATACAAGCACTGTGAGTCGTGGTTTTAGAGAGCTGGAAATGTTTGGGGGTGAAAATACAGCTTTAAACAAAGTGTTGTTCCTTATCTGTCTGAGCCTGCAGGAAACTCTGCGAGCATTGTGTTGTAAGGTCTCTGCTTCCTGTTGCCGTTGTTTCTCACTCACTCATTTTCTTCTCCCTTTCTCTCCCCCCTTTTTCCCACCACCTGCAGTGTGAGTGATAGAGTTTATTCCCTGTGGTAGGAGGACAACATCTGGTCCCTGACACACATCGTGTTGCCAGCTCGGCTCCCATGCTACACCTCTGACAGCTGTGAGTCACAATGCTGTTCCTTAATCCAAGGTAAATGTCAAACACAGGAAACAGTCTTGAAATATCTCTATATCCAAAGATTCTTTTCCTGTAACAACTTCTTTTATCCTCATAGAGCCAGTGAGCAGCTCTGCAGTGCTGCAAAAACAAAGTCAGGCACTGTTCAACTAAATGTACTGTAGATGTATTTGCAAACTTTGCATGTACCTTACTTTGTACAGCAGATGTCAGCAGTGTGTTGATGACGACAGTGTCTTACTTCTGAGAGATGTCTGATGTCTGATATTGTAAACATGCTCTGTGTCCGCATTCTCACGCTCTCTCTCTTTGCATGACTAGACAGGCATAGATTTATAGATAATCTCCTTAGTAAGAGTGTCTTAGTGTGTGCAGCTTAGGAGTGAGAGCCCCCAAAATATCTTCACACTCATGTTGACTGTATGACTCCTGTAAATGTATGCAAAGATGTACTACAAGATACACTCATAAATTCACTGAACTAGGTTTTTGATCATTGAAAACATAAACACAACAACTAACTGAAGTTCTTATAGTATATGAAAGGAGACAACAATGGGAAAATATGCCAGATAGGTGTTAAAAGATTATGCACCTCCCTAAGCCAGAGATCAGCATGACACACTGTACACAGGGCATAAAAAGTGGCTGACACAGAGATGAGGCGATAAACGGGCCATTTGCATAACATTTTCTGCATAATGTTTCTTTAAGTAGATATTCTCTAGGCTCTTAAGTGGTAAGGATTAGAAGAGGATGGGTGCTACCATCAAGAGACTGGTAATGCAAACACTTTCCCTCTCCTTATCCATTTCCTAGGTTTGACTTTAGGGTCACAACAGGGACACAGTGTCATTTGTTTGTACACATATTCAACATAATCTCTAAGATATTGTTGAAGTTCCTGAGCTGCTTACTCAACACATAGGCATAATAGAGAATGTTTTGGCTAAACCTGAGGTCTTCTTGTTTCATTTACGATTAGCAGTTATTTCCATTAGAGTTTTTAACCCTTTTAATAATACACCACAAATCAACTTTTTGGCACGGTGTGCCACTAAATATTATTCTACATTAATGTTAATGTTTTGCTTGCATAATGTTTTCTGTATTCACCATTTTTGTTCATTATGTTAGCATTATGTTAGCACTAAAATCTGACAAGAATGTCATTAGGTATTCAGGTATTTAGTCACACACCATAGTAAGGGGACGAATTAAAAGTTTGGCCTGATAACACTGACTAGATGAACTAATTCCGCGGGGCCACTAATATGTGTAGCAAATATCATAAAAAAAAACTTCTGATGACTAATATTTGTGTAGGCTGTATGTGAATTTATGGTGGCACCCACAGACAAGTCAGGGCATCACTAAAATCCTTAGTCTCATTAGTCTCATCCTCTGAGGTCCATACATGTCTGTATCACATTTTGTGTAGTTTATTAAGAATTGAGATATTCTTAGGATAAATAGGACATGAGCACTGGTATATGAGTCATACCATAGCACAATAGCCAATAGGATACAGTGCACTTTTGAAGTCGACTCAAGATATAGTACTCTGTGGTCACTTTGCCAAGTGATTCATGGGAATTCAGACCCCTGTGGACCTCCCCCACCCCTCCCTTACCTCCTCATCAACCCCTGTTCCTCAGATTCTTGACTTGAGGCCAGTTATTGCAGGAAAGCATAAGCCACAACTGTGATTACATCGTAATCGTGTGAATCAGGATATACTTACTTGCCTTTTTTGTTGGATCAGAGCATTTGCAGTTAATCTGAATTAATTTCATAACCAGGATTGTATCATTTGAAGCTGAACCAGCTTAGGATAAGACAGCCTGGCCCAATTTTTAAGGGCTTTTGTTGGTCAGCAAGCAGCCCCCTCAATTTAGTTACTCCTGCTCCATTAAACCCTGGCAGGGGTCCAGTAGCCGTGGACTAATCCCACTTTACCCTCCTGAGAGCATTATAGGGGGTCCCTTCATCCTTCATGGGATATACAGTAGTGTTGCTCCAAAACTGCCAAACAAGTATCATTTAATGGATCTCCTTGGCTGGTAACCACAGGACTATGCATTTAAGTGTATAAATGACTGGCATTAACACATTAAAGTAAAAATGTAACTGAATTTAATTGGGACTGGTGCACAAACAAGTAATAATAATTAAACAAAACTAAAGCGAATCAGATTTTTCCACATATCACCTGGTTCCAGACCAGCAGGTCTTAGCACGTCTGATTTTATATCATGTTCAAGTACTATCAAAACTAGGACATTATGAACTCAAATAACTTTTAAATTTCACATATTACTGATGAGTCAGGACTGTTGTATGGTCAAAATACACCAACATTTATATCACATGAAAATGTGGTGTTTTATCCCCAAGTCAAGTGTTTTGGCAGAGATTTCAAACATTGTTTCTTACCCACTTTGTAACAATCAAGATTAGGTTTATAGTTTAAACTACACGAACATTGCCTTTAGAAACTATTCAAATCATGATGATTCCCATCTACATAAAAATGAAAATCCACATCAGTGAATGTTTGATCTAAGGCATTACAGGGAACTGATAACAATATCAACAGGGGTCTCACCCTTTGGCCTTTGAAGCATCTGTGTTTTCTCTTTTTTAGTTTCAATTGGCTCCACATCAATCCACACCACAGCATATGTTCTCGCAGAGTATGATTAGAATCTTTTTAAACAGGAAACCCTGCCGCAATTGGCTGATTAACATGAGAACACAATCTTTTCTAAGGGATAAAACTTTCCAAACAAACACAAAGCATCATTATTTGCCATTATACACTTAGGAAATACTGGACTCACATTAGAAATGAAACATATAAAAATGTTTGTTGTGGTTTGTGTTGGTCAACACTTAAGAGCAAGGACATATACAGTATGTGCTCACTCTGAGGAGGCTGTTAGTTTATTTATTACATAATTTACCTTTACATTAAGTAAGTGTATTTAACTGTTGGTTGAGTATGGGATGGTTTCAACATGAAAGTTTTTTAGAGAAAGGAAGTTTATGGAAAATTGCATGAAATGACAAAGACACTTTTCAAAGAATTAAATGAAAGAACAAATACGACTTGAACACTCATTTCCGTATGAACAACGTGAATTAACCTTCTAATAAGTGCTAAACGATGCTTAATTAAGGTTGCAAACATAATTCTGCAAAGAAGCTATTATTTCCTAAAACCATAGACTAGTATAGTTAGTTAAGCATAATATTGCAGCACTCCAAGACTCTCGCAATAACTCTGCTGCTGTTTGCAGCCTGTAAACTGGCAATGATATTGAACCTTTGTGAGTTTATGAGAAACAGAGTTGCCTTTCCTGTTCTTTGACAGAAAACTCTTGAGAGAAAAATAGCAGGAAGCCTCCACGGCCTTTTGATTCGAGGTAAGAAAATGAGACAGAGTACCTGGGAGCTTAGAGTCGTCATAATGTCGGGGTCATCTTTAATATAAAGCGAACAAGAACAGCATTCATAAAAGCTGTAGTTATAGCTTTAATGCTAGAACTATTCATCATTAATAAATAAGAACAACCCCAGGTTTCTTTTCAGCTCTGCAGCGAGGATGACAGAATCACAGCTCTGTTGATCCTAGTATTCCCTTAACTCTCAGTAGCAATGATTTGATGAATTTCTTTACAAATGAACTTTGTAAGATATATTTTGAGTATTAGAGAAAAAATGTAATTCAATTCTGAAAATCAGATGTTCCTTGCAACTGGCACGGATGGATGCTTATGTACTATAGCTCTAGCTTTTTTAATAAGACCTCGGTTTTACTTGGATTCCAAGTCTCCCCCATAGAGTTTTTGAGCTAATTTCAGCAAATAATTAATCTAAACCAACATGTCTCTTAGACCCCATCCCAATTAAACTGCTCATAGATGTTTTACCTTCAATCAGCGGGTTCATATTAGATCAGATAATTCTCTCTTTACTAAGAGGCACGTACGACAGGCATTTAAGGTTGCTGTAATCAAATTTCTACTCAAAATAACTACTCTTGACTCACGTGTTTTAACCAATTATGGAATGATACCATATCAGGATTTTACATTGAAGCACAGAAACAGTAGTGGTGAAAGTCACCAACGACCTTTTTTTTTAGCTTCAGACAATAGACTCTCTATCCTTGTCCTGTTAGATGTTAGTGCTGCATTTGACACTGTACAGTAGTTCATAACATTTTACTACAGTGACTGAAACACAATTCCATCTTGTCAGCATGGAATTAAAGGGGGATTAGTAGGTTGGTTTAAATCCTATCTATGAGATGAGTCTATGAGTCTTTCATGCACACAAAAGTTAGTTATGGAGTTCCACATGGTTCTGTGCTTGGACCAATACTTTTCACTTTGTACATGTTTCTCTTAGGCAATATCATTAGAAAAACACTCAGCTGCAGTTGATTTATATATGAAACCAGATGAAACAAATCAATTAGTGAAACTTCATCATACTTTACAGACATACTGTACATCCATTAATTGTGCAAGCAATATTGGTGATAAAGCAAAATCAGGAGAATGAGGATAGGAAAAGGAAAAGGAAAATCATTCTGATTTTGAAATTTACATACATTATTATTACACATAAAACAGAAGGATCTTTTGTATGCCAAATAATAAAGAATTACAACACATACTGGAAAAAACACATTCACCCCACCATATTATTCTTGGTTAGTTTCATGACATCTTGGTTGTTTCTCAGGTTGTCTATGCATTGCAGACACCTAACTCTCAAACCAGTTCTGGTGTGGCTCTTGTGAGTTGAATCTTGCACAATGATTTTATTTTTGGCATGTGTTAATACCCAGACAGAAAGATAACGTCATCACTCAGTAAACAGAGTATACAGTAAATACATTGTTATTGAATTTCTCAATCATTCTGTGGTACTGTCTGCTACACCCGTTGTCTTTGTGCATAAAATAAATCAAGACGTAATGTTTCCATCCTGTAATTGATCGTTTTGACAAGAGGCCTGACAGGTAAGTTTGCATTGCTTAGCGAGCGTGGACTCAGATGTTTCCTGGCAATTCCTACCAAGCAGAGCAGGAAGCATATTGACACCCTGCTACCTCTCCTCCCCTTAATACCACTGTCAAGTCAAATATGCTTTTAGTGAAATGGATAGTTTGGTCTCTAGTCTATAATATAGGCTGGGAAAATTACCTGCTATGTAACCTTGAATGTAACATTGTCACAACAGTTGTGATTTAGTAGTGTGTATTAGTATTATAGTGTACTATAATGGAACTTTGCCACTGATATATCATACAGAAAAAACTGAATATGTGAAATGTCAAAATACTTGTAGTGTTTAAAGTTTAATGGTTAAAATATCACAGGATGCACTCACTGAACCATCTACCCTCAGGACCTGACACCCCTCAACCAGGCCCATGCAGCTGTGGTGGGTTTGAGTGTGAATGAGATTAGGGAAATAAAATTAAGAGCAGAAGAAGTGCCATTCCTCAGGGATAGAACAGACTAATGAAACAGGAGGCAGCTCTCTGGCTGTAGCTTTAATTTTGTCAAGCCTGGTTTAGTCCACAGTCCTGCTCTGAACAGATTGGATTAAAAGATCCAGTGGGTATGAGTCATGTTCTGTTTCGATGAGAAGAAACAATTTTTACATCAACCACTGGTGATGATGAATGGATTAAAGAATAATGTTTATCACTGAACAATGATGAATGAGTGCATTTTTTTCTTCTACATGATGAAACAAGATGAGCTGCAGTGAAACCAGATTCAGTCTTTTGATCTTACTATTAAGAAATCTGCTCTTTTAGTAAAATATATAACATCTGGAGCATTAGTTTTCTATTTGTGTGATTGATTGTGGTTTGAAACAGAGCATGTGGTTCATTGCCAAATCATTAGCTGTCATTTGTGCCGTAATAATAGACAGTCTTCCTCTTGTGGTGAAGTAGCTTTCGTATCCACTCAGCACTTGTCCACTGGCAGCAGACCAGAGAGGGATGAGGTGGCCCTCAATGGACAGAAATGGCCTTGTATTATTAGAGGGCTAGGGCTCTCAAGCGGATGGACTCCATTAGTGGCTGAATCACTTTCTTTTTAACACACTTCCAGAGTGACCTTCAGCCCAGTACGGAGCAAGTCAAGGTCAAAGGTCAGGGTTCAGCCTGAGTACACATTAACATGCAGGTGGAGGTTCCAAAAAGCACAAGTAGTAATAATGTTTTTGGGGATGTGGCCACTGTTCAGGGTGGTGATAGGCTAAATGCAAATCCTGAGGACATGACCTCAGTCGTGACTTTGCGTTACTGTGTGTGTTGATGACATCTTGATATATTAATTAATCTCTTTTATTGATTAGGGGTTCAAAGTTCATGCAGAGCATTTAGAGTACTCATGGACATGTATTTAAATTTTTATATCAATAGATTTTTTATTTGATGGTTTTAAAGTATAACTATTAAAAAAGTGAATAAAAATGAATAAAAAAGTCAGACATATGGACAGTTCGGAAGTTTTGAAGGTAGGTATCTATAACTTGGTGACCCCACGGTCTCATGTTCCATCTGCACCTCTCCAAGGAGCCCTTACAGTGTGGTAAGAGCCATTTATTGATGTATCTTCAATGTAGTGCTAATGAGAGGTGCCAGAGTGAGTTGTAATGCTGCATAAATGATCTGTCACTGCAAGTAAATAAATAAATGCCTAATCAATAAACATATTCTAATAACGTTTATACATTT
>JAUBNQ010000004.1:11666725-11697829 GCA_032353495.1 Ctenopoma kingsleyae | reverse complement strand
GCTGTGGAGAGCAACAAGTTTTCATCATCGTTTTCAACATTTATACTTTAAAAACAATACATACACATTTTAAACGAACTACTAAGATAATCATAAAGTCATCAGAAAATATCTGGCCTAACTAATGAGAAATACAATATAACAATAAGGAATGGATGAATGTTTCAGTGGCAAGTGCAGGTACAAAACTTACATTGTCCTTGTCCCCTCGATAAAAATCATCTCCATGCCAGAAGCGCCTTTTGTATCCTTTAATATAACCGATATTACGCATTTTGAAAGCAAAGTCTGGTTTCCACACTAATGAACCATATCCAAATATCCACAGGCTGCTCTTTTCCTTTAGAATATCTTGAGGTTTCATTGCAGTCCCTTGGCTAAAAACGAGACAACGAGGTCGCTTCTGTCAACGTGTAGTAATTCACCGCTTCCTAATTTGTTTAGCTTTGTCCTCCAAATCACACTCCAGCACATTAGCAAAGTGCTGAAGGCAAACGTCCAGTCTCGACTCTCTACCACCCTGTAGTAAGCGAAGCATCTGCTAATATACGACGTTTCGTAAAAACATTATTTGAGTGTGTTGCTATGTTTGTCTGATTCCCTCCTGTATCTTAATAAACACGTGTATTTGTTGTTCACAGTACGTCAGCGGTAGGCGGCCTCGACCAATTAAACACCGCGTGGGCGGGCTTAAAAAAACTGATAAACCAATCAGCATTGGGTTAGTATTAGCTCTAAAATCTCCGAAATGTCTGAGTACCTTATTTATTTTTTGTATATTTTTTTTACATAATCACGGTCACACACATAGAAATCTGTGTGGTCACTATCACTTTATTCCCCTTTTAACTATGGGAGCACCCATTTCACCCCTGGGTGTTAAATAGTCAGTGATAGTCCGACAGATAATCACCTTACCTATAAAAAGCTGCGAGCGTTTTATTTGTGCTGTCTTAAGCTGCTTATGTGTCTGTATTCTGCATTGTGCCCATGCAGGCGGTTTATTTATGAACAACTGCTTGAGTTAAGGTGTCCTCTGCCTGGTACTTGATGTACAAGATATTTAAAGAGCTGAGATGTTACAGTGGAAGAAACTCCTTTTCTAGATTACTGCCCCCGAGTGGTAGTAAAAGTCACAGCTCAGTTCATGACTTAACCTAAACAGTTGATTTGACATTACATGTAAGAGATGTCTCCTGGGGTTCTGGCAGTGGCTGGGCTGTGGGGCCCCTGTTTGCTTTGCACATGCGTCAGTACTTAGGGACTGAAGTATGTGTCTCTCACTGGCAAGCATATTGTCTTCTTCGCATCTCACTCACACGTCGCACCCCTTCA
This sequence comes from Ctenopoma kingsleyae, assembly GCA_032353495.1. Taxonomy (NCBI): domain Eukaryota; kingdom Metazoa; phylum Chordata; class Actinopteri; order Anabantiformes; family Anabantidae; genus Ctenopoma; species Ctenopoma kingsleyae. The sequence goes on along the minus strand of JAUBNQ010000004.1, from coordinate 11,696,494 downwards.
GTTTTAGAGCCATATGACATAACTATTACAACAAGTCATATCTAGTCTGTATTGCTTTGTATTTAAGAGCTCCAGTTGCTCAGAAATGTGATACCTACTGATACAGTAGCACGTCTGAGATGTACTTAAGTAGAAAGACCACAAGGACTCTTTATTTTCACATACAGATTCTTTAAATATATGTCTTTTTGTTTTTGTATTTTCTTATAATGTTGCCAATTACAATGCTTTCCACTGACTGATTGCTACCACATTGATTTCACATCAAACAGAGCTCATGGACATTTACATGGAATCACTGGAATTTCTATCTGGTAAAATCTGACTGTATTTATCAACAATGAATTTACTTTAATACCAGCTGACACAAAATTAAGTTTTAAATGATTCCAACATTTAAATTAGTGTAGATCTCTATTTGAGCACATATACACTCAACCATCAAAGACCAACAGACAAACAGTGTACCAGATATTCATCGTTTCTTTTTTATAGAAAAAATAATAAAATAAAACACAAACAACACTTTAAAAATAAATGCACCTTTTTGGGGCATCGACTTAAAAAAGATGTACAATTCATACTTCTAATCTTAACATATAAATATACAGTATATACAAAATAATCTTATAAAACAAGAGAAAGATCAGTGCTCCATAATCTTAAATTACTAATGAAATACTAATCTTACAAAATAACATTATTGGTTCAGTAATTTCCATGGAAGGTTTCCTTGGTACAATAGTCCCTCTTCTTTGTCTATATTTAAAGGTGACCTTGCATAAGGTAAAACAAGGCCTTATCATGGGTTTCCTTGCATGGTGCTATAGCATATTGTATCTTTTGACCTTTTATACTACCTCCATGTTGCTGTGCAAAGGAATCGAGATAAGGCGGGGCACAATGTTACTCTTAAAAACATGTATAAGGCATTGTGATCTAGGCTGCATACATTCTTTATAAAAACTGATTCAATTTGCAAAACTGCTAACCATTAAATATACTTCGAAAACAAACCGTTTTCAGTAGTTTTTGTTGTTGTGTTTTTTTATTTAGCACAATTTAGATTTTTGTTTGCATAGCACATTGCAGGCCACAAAGAACAGAAAAGTCTTTCTCCTTCCACAAGTTTGTTGGCAGTAAGTTGATTGGTTGGTTGCTGATTACTGCAAGACGGTGGAGAGGAGTACACCAAGATTGTCCTCTTCTTCTAACCAAAAAACAGGCCTATTGCCCTTGGGTGAACTTGAATGAAGCAGACAAGAGTTTGACTCAAAACCATCAAAGGCGCATCCACTAGTCAGATTTGCTCATCATTTCCTGCAGTCTTGTTTCAGTCTTTACATTCGCACAAAGATTAGTAGCTTTAGTTCTATTGCATTCGAAGAGCACACCAGCTCCATCCAGTTATCAAGTTTTCAAGAGCAGCAACTTCCATTTAAATAAATCCCAGTCTCTCCACACGTGTAAACAGTCCACAGAGCATCAAATGATGACTTTTATTATACCTGGAGGTAAAGAGATAGAAACACTTAGTGACTGTTTCAGCAGTAAAGAACATCAGAAAAACATAAATAAAAAATAATAAAGATTCTGTAGAAACATGACAACGGATTAATTAAGAAAAATATTACCTCAGTTGCTATGATGCATTCATTCTTCTCGTCTGCTATTACAAAGACAGACTGGTACATTGAATCTCTGGAAGAACATATTGTTGATATTCTACACTCCGGCCTTAGACTGAAAGATAAAAATACTGAATGTCATTTTATGAGAACAAAATGTTCTAATCAGCATATTTAAATCCTTCTGACGCATAGAATAAAAAATAATAAAAGCGATCATTTAGTCTTTTTATGTGCACTTACCTATACATTCTACTAAATTGCTTTTTGTCTTCTATTGTCTTTTCACAGTTTTCATCTTTGTCCAGAATGGACAGCTCATCCTTGTACCCCGTGCAGGTTTTATAGTCCAGGTGGTAATGGTTGAGGTGTTTGTGATTAGACTTGTTGCTGGGACAATCCACGTCCACACCGATCTTTTTATTGGTGTTCTTGAGTTCTAAAGTAGAGATGAGGTTTTCTTTCTGAAAGTCCACCTTGGAGAGGTTGTTCATTGTTTCTGAGTTTTTCTCGTTGTTTCTCTGCTTCCGAATGTGACGTATTATCACCACTACCATGCACAAAAGCACAAGAACACCCACCATACCTACACCTAAACTGATGGCTACCAAACTCAGGTTGTGATCGGGGATGTTGTCTAAATCATTATACTGGCACTGGGGGCCGCTGTAATGGGCAGGGCAGGTGCAGGTAGGCTGGCCTTTGACTCCAATGGTGCAGGTGCCTCCGTTCAGGCAGGCCTGAGAGGTGCAGCGGTTTGTAGGTTTGTCACAGTGGCGGCCTGTGTACCCTGGAGGGCAGGTGCAAGTGTAGTCATTGATACGATCTATGCAGGTGGAGCCGTTTGCACACGGGCTACTGGCACACTCGTTGATGTTCATTTCGCAGCGCTGTCCTGTGAAGCCTGAGCGACAGTTGCACAGTCGGAGGTTACCATGGATCACACAATGTCCACCTGTGCAACACAAAAAAGCATTGTATAAAACAGTAACAAATATGCAGAAAGGGAAGTTTATTTTCATTTAGATAGAATGGAAGTATTACCATTGGCACACTGCAGTGAGGTACATTTATCCATCTTCTTCTCACAGTTGAGTCCAGTGTATCCCGCTGGACACTCACATATGTAATTATGCCCATTATCCCTCTCTCTGCATTTGCCACTGTGAAAGCAGGGTGTATCTGCACAAGTCAGCATCTTGTGTTCACACTGTGTCCCTTCAAACCCCGGTGGGCACACACACTCATAGCCATTCTCAGAGTCCTGTGGGGAAAAGATATAAAGTTTATCTAAAAGCTCCCTGTCAGATGTTTTCTTATCATATCCTGTTCACGGCTGTTCCAACGAACCCCATTATCCTTAGTATGAATTCTATTTACAGTACACAGTCTGTGAACTGGGTCATCTACTGACTTGACAATCGATAGCATCCTCCTGGACCAGCAGCTAGACTGAGGCAAAAACAAAAACAGGAAAGCTTGTGTTGTGGGAAAGGAGAGTGAGAGACCTCTGGACTCACCAGGCAGTGGCCTCCGTTGTGACAGGGCTGGCGGTCACACTCCCGGACTTGTGAGTCACAGTTAACCCCGGTGAAGCCTGGCAGGCAGGTGCAGGTGTAGCTGCCATGGCCTGTATTCAGACACGTGGCCCCATTGGCACAGGGTTTGTGATGGGTGCAGTAGTTCAGATCTGTAACACGTGGGTGGAAACCAAAAGGGATGGAACCACGTTCAATTTTGTTATTTATAGTACTAACATTTCTTGTGTTGTGTCCTTATTGTGCTTTTTTCCCCCTGGGGAAAGTGGTACTTACACACCTTGGTCACAAAAGATGCCTCCCCAGCCTTCTATGCAGCTACATTGGCCCGGCTCTTTACAGGTACCATGTTTACAGGACGGGTGTAGTTTACACACATCACAAAAGAGTCCCTGCCAGCCCTCACTGCATCTGCATTAAAAAAAACAAACAAACATAACAACATGACTGCTGGCACACACACATTTACACATTTATTAACAGTTATGTTCACCTTGTGACAGACAGAAAACCTTATGAAAAAGTCCATAGTTTTATCACATAGCTCTAAGACCCTTAAAGATAATTTAAGGCAGATTTTTTTATTTTTTTTTTGAATAGAAATAAGAATAAGCTAATGACTAAACTTATAGTGTTATAATGGTAAGTAAATGTTATTTAATGTTTGTCATGCTTTGGTACTTTGTGGATCCCCTGATGCCAGAGAATAGAGCTGAACATTAAATGAAACGACTGTGAGTAGACAGTAAACAAGTAAACATACAAGTGAACACTTACTTGCACTCTCCAGGTAATGTGCAGTTTCCATTCCTGCAGCCCTCAAGACAGATGGCTGTAAAATAAAAAGACAGTTTTTAAATACTCAGGGTTTCAAATTTAGCCTTTCTAACAAGCTGTTAATACGTCTTTTATCACATTGAAACGTGTTTCTCTGCACAATAAAACCTGTTACCTCACAATTTCAATGAAAACAATAATAATGCCTCGCCTGTTCTGTATGTGACATTGATTTTGCATGGTTTTATGGTGTTAAACGGTTGGTTAGAGCGGAGCAGATGCTTGTTCTCAAAAAAAAAAAAAAAAAAGCAGGACAGCTGCCCCATTGTTGTCGGTGGGCAGTTCGAGCCCCGCTTGCAGCTGCTGCCCAGCACCGCCTCAACAATAGAGCCCCGCAATTTAGTGGCGCGTGGCGGGCGATAATGCCGCGATTAACCCCGGCGCGTGCTGCTGGGCGACCACCGCCCTGGATTAAAAGCTCTTATTTAGCCTTATGTTTAAGAACGAAATGTTGCCGCAAGAATACGAGACAGGTATGCAAAAATAATCACAAATAGCCCATGTGAAGTTTGAATCTAGAGGATTTACGCTATATATTGTATTTATTTATTTTATTTTTAGGCCCACTTCATTAGAGCAGCACCTTTACTTGGCCCTGTAACCTTTAATCACAAAGAAAAGTGTCCATATGGTGAATTGACTCTTCCTTACGTTCTTGGCAGTAGTCTCCCTTCCATCCCGGTAGACAGGCTCTTTGGCCGTCAGGCGTGCAGGTGTAGTGGCCAAAGTGATCGTTTCTCGGAGCGCATATTTTGGAACAAGTGTCCCCGTAATAATTTTCTTTGCAAATGAGGCGGTATGAGAACTGCAGCTCCGTCTGAGTCCCGCTCCGCACATCCTGAGTCCACTCATGCCCTATTCCTAAGTGTCTTTGGATGGCAAAAGAACTAATCAGGAATTCAGGGTTGGTGGTATCTGTGAAGAAACGCATGGAGGTGATCAGAACAGAAATATATGTAAAAGCTTAGATCCACATCAGCTTATGATACTGTTGATAAAATAAATCTAAGTAGCCTATTTCTTTTCTGAGTTGGGTGACAATACACGATCTGTAACCTAGAATGAAATTTCCACTTCCCTTCACATGTGACCATTATTCCCTTGTTATGAAGGACTTAACAAAAAAGGTGTAAAATCCAGGAAGAGGCTGTCACGGGATTTTTGGCAACACTTATTCTCATCTAAGTCCGTACACTCTCCCATGTACGCCAAAAATAAAACAAGGGAAGTGCGATTGTGCTGGAGTGATGTGATTGTAAGGGATTGTTTGTGACTCATAACACATCCTAACAAACATTTATCCATGACACTAAAAATGCCACATGAATTTGTCACCACTTTAAAAAGGTTCATTGAGGGTACTGATTAAAAAGTGGGAGAGATGATAAGTCAATTAGGTCACACGCGGCGTGGCTCCACCTAGTGGAGGATAGACGGAGTGCATCTCCTCACCTTCAGGTGGGTCCGCTTCAGGAGAATACCAGGCGTCAATAAGTAACGAGAAAGCACCCTGTGGGGACAAATTAAGAACTAAATGTCAAAAATAGAAAACAAACAAAATGCTAGTTTTTTTTTAGGCATGTTCAGACATGTTTCATTAAAATACTGATGTAGCTACCTGGTTGGTCCGACACATTATAAAATAATTATATTCACTTTAATTATGCCAAGAAGAAAATGTATGATGATGAATGCTGTTGTAGTTGCACTCTATTCTTTCTACGCACAGTGTGAACAAGAGAGGGATCTAAGTAAGCAGGGGAGCAGTAAATCGACTTTTATATAATAATAACATGTATGTGACATCATAAGACTGTATATGGCATCAATAACATATATAACACAACAGTAGTAGTTTTGCGTTACTTGGATGTAGACAACAAAATAAAAACTAACTATTCGCGATTTTCTTAACATATTTTAAGGTATTTTTGTAATTGGTAAAATTAATAAATAGTAACTGGTAAGTCAAATGTTTTATTCTTATATCTTTAGTTAATAATCATATTGTCTCGGTTTGTTTTCATCATAAAAGTGTGCGAAGCTTTTCGCACGGCAGGACAGATGTTCGTACCGGCCAGGTGTACTTGAGCGGCACACGCAGCCTGGCGTCCCGTTGGATGCTGAAGGAGTCGGTGCCCAGAACAGGTGTGGTGACGTTACCAAATATGCATGCTCCACGAGACACCACGGTTTGGAAGTTCTTCAAACAAACCGTGAAGTAAGTCCTGCAGCCGGTCATGCTGCAACTACGTCCATTCGCCAGCAAACCTTTAGTGTTTTGAAAGTGATGGAGATCTAACTCGAACACACCTGATCCCAGAACCTAAAAGGAAGCAAATAGTGAGCACAGAAAAAAATGCAACATCTTTTTTCAGAATATTTTTCCTGGTTGTAAAGATTTTAAAAAATATATACCTGAGTAAATAATGTTATAACTATTGCGAGGATAGAGGTAAACCAAACGGCCATTCTTTAGAGTTTGAAGAGCGTATCCTTAAAAAAATCAGCTTGTCCTCCCACAAAAGCTCCTATTCCAAGTGGTGATGGCAAAAACGGAGTGACGAGAAAAAGGGATCAGAATAAATATAATCCTTCTTCCGAAGCCTATAGGACAAGATCCAGCTCTACAATCCGTATCCAGAAGAAGAAGTTGGAAAAGACCGAGTTATCCAGTGCTAGAGATTAGACAAATATCAGTAACGTCAATATCCACAAGTGAGTCATTCTGCGGTCTTTATGTTGCCCATCCATCGTGCCGGTCAGTTGTTGCGTGAGTTTTCTGTGCCGATACGAGACCTGTGTTGCCAACAGTGATGCGAGCATGTGGCGGAGCATCAGCGCATACTGACTCCCAGTGAAGGGTGTCTGACGTCCCCCTCGGTTTATATACCGCAGTGTAGTGTCAATACAGACACTATCAGCCAGTAAACGCCGCCCACTCTCTTCTCCACCTTCGGTCTGCTTAAAATGTCGTCAACATCCATTCCAATTTCCAATTCCAACAGGGGATGTGTTTTGCCTCAATTGGCTCAGAAAAAACGCGACTTTATGCGCAGATTTATTTTTAAAATATAACAAATTTGAAAGATATTATAAGAGCAGGTTATATTAATTTATTCTTATATTACACACTCATTATAAAAAAAAGTCATTAAATTTAGTGTTGTTATTAGGAATAATTAAAGTCGTATTAAAAACATTGAGTTAAGACAAAGTCAGTCATTTTCTGGGGTTCCTGACTGTGCGTCTTTACGCGTCTGGCTGCACCATGTGCGCTTCTGATCTCGCAGCATTCTCTCTTCTTTTCTTGTGTTTATTGTAGAAAAAGAAATTGTTGAGGGAGATAACAGCCACAGCTGCACGATAATGGATTCACATCGCAAACACAAACACGCGTTTTCCACCAAACTGGCGCGTTAACTGAAAAATACAAGTAAGGTTTGAGATGAATATCAGTGTAATTGTGTTTCTTGGGAAATATTTACATATTCCACATGCCCTGAACTGATGTTATTGTTTTCATAATTGGATAGTTATCGTTTGGGCAGACATACAGAAACACGCACGAGTATATACTGTGTTGCTCACTGAGAGAGGAAAAGTTACTCCAAGTTACTGTTTATTATGCTTAAGACAAATACAATAACAAGCGCAAGCACCCAGCTGTTCGGGCACTTTATTTAGCATCATAAGTCATAATGCCCTCAATTGAAAACCCATTTGTATAAATTAAAGCGAAGATTGTATCCTAATAATGTTTGTTGAACTAACTTCTACTGCTGCCAATTGCAAACGCTTTCTTCTGTGTATTATTGTTCCAAGAGAGGAAAGAAATATGAACTCAAAACAGTATATATAGACTGCTGTGCAAATAAATTCAAATACCATATACATTTTTATCACATATAAACTCATGCTGGGCACAGGCATTGTTACCTTTATCACCCCTGCAGCAGGCCAACTTGTCTGGAGGATTTACAGTGAGGGAACGGGATTTCACAACCTTTCCCTGGACATGGAGGTGTCTCTCCTGCAGTGATGACTTCATGTCTAAACCCTCGCCTTTGACTTATAGGTTTTGAGGCTACTCTTCAGGGCAGAGACAATGGCCTGTTGAGTCTGGCGCAGGGTGAGTAAGTGCCTTGGGCATCTCATAGCTCTGCTGTATTGAAGCAGCATTTGGTTTTTCCACCACTGAATCACAGATCCTGTGGAGGATCAGTGTAGCCCTGTACAGTGATTTAATCCTCCATCCGTGTTCAGTTTTGTGTGTAAAATTACTCTGAGACGCTTATCTGTGAGGCTTCTTACTGGTTTCTGTAAGGAAAAGTATACAGAGTAATGGTGCTCTTCATACACATCAAAACATCCATACACTTTAATATTTGATGGGCCATGGATAAGGTTTCCTGACTGTAACTCAGGTTACAATACCTTGTAAAGCTTTAGACTGTGCTAAACAAGCAGCAATTCTTGGATTGGAACTTCTCAGTGCAGCATGAAGAAAAACATAGTCTTGGATCAAATATGGAGAAACGTCAGTGTGATGATGCACTCACCAAGCTTTCTTAATATTTACATATTAATCTCATGATTTTATCAAGTCTTTTATTTTTCTTTTGTAAATATAAATAGACAGAAAACCTGGCCTGATATTTTAGTCTTTATGGGTTATTTACTTTTGGCCAATGCAAATAATAATCCAACAGACTCTTTTCTGCTTTGTTGCTCTGTAAACACAGCCTTCGGCCCACCACAGTTCCATATGCAGCCTGATGCAGGACATCATTTTTCTTTGTGACAATGTTTTTGTAAAGCTGACTTCTGATTGTTTAATGGCTTTTTAGCTGGCACCCAAATGCTAAAAATAACATTTTGATTGGGAAATAAAGAGGTATGAAAGTGTCTGTGAGCTCAGACTTATTGGGCAAATTACTGTTTATGAAACGCCGCAATTGTTTGACTAATGTGTGTTCCCATGAATCCCTGGCTTTTTAACATCATTCATAAGACATAGATTTTTAAAAAGACGTTTGAAGCACAATTTACTCAAAATATTAATCAAATCAAAAATGAAAATGCTGGAGCAGTTCCGGCGTCCTTCGGTCATGGAATTTGGAATTTTTCAATTCTACGAGACAGACTCAAAACACATTTACTCAAAACACTCACACCAGCAAGCTGTTGATACTTATTATTTCCAAAACACTTCAAGATTATTGTATCCCTCACGAATTGAAGACCTTATACAATTACGCTGTCCTCTGGAAATGCCAATATTTATTTACTGTTCATTTGCAAAGGATGGTGAATGACTAGAGCAGTGATGAGACAAGTATAAGATGACACCTCACAGAGACATACTCTCAGATGTAAAAACATCAATTGTAGTGTGATTATGTCACTTTACTAATAAAAATATTTTATTCTTTTACTATACTGATCAGACCACACAGACTCACTGGGCTGTGTGTCCTGATTTGGGGCCATTCTGGCCACTGTTCAGTGGTATCAACAATCTGGGCGAATGCAATAGGAAATTAGCTACAGTGCTAACAGATGGTCCCTTTTAGTCCAGAAATCTACCCTGTTTAAAGCACAGCAGTTTAACACTTCTTTACAGCACATTTGATCTCTATGCCCCAATCTGTCTGTCTAATCAATGGGGCTTTTGATGTGCGCTGCCAATGGATCCGAGACATCTAAGCACGTCGCCCTGAGCAGAGGAATCACCTGCTGCTGCAATTAGAAAGGCTGCAATTAGAAAGTGTTTTTCTTCTCTCACAGCACCATGCTGTTCTGCACTAACTTAAGACTGCCTTGAGATACGGAAACACTCTCCTGAAAGTTTTGAAATGAGACTTTGTTTCACATGTATTCGGGAAACAATTAATTTTCCCAGAAACGTTATGTGCTTAAGCAAAGGTCTAGGTGCTGAATTTCCTTTTAAGAAGAAAATAGAAAATATGACTACATCTGCAGTACTAGCATTAAATAGATTTGACTTTCTTGATTGCTGGTCAGCTTCTGCCTACATTTGCAGGCATTTAAAACACACTGTACGTAATAAATTACCTGATGATAAAAATTGATATGGATGTCTGTTTTCATTTAGGTGAAACCTTGTCTGTTGTGGAACTTTCCAGATACCCTCTTGTGACGGTGTTGACAAAACACTGCCATGTCAGCACTTCTTTACCCTTACAATACAACCAGCAACACAGTTCAGGCCTTCACGACCTCTGACGCCATGTTGTGATGATCAGTGTCACCACATCAGCAGCATTATGACTTTAAATTATGGCTCATCCAAACACTTTTTAAAGGCTTGTGCTCAGATTGTAGTGCATACATTAGGCTGGGGTGATCTGAAGCCATATGTGCAGCTCTTGAAAAAAAGCTACTGCACAAAGTTTGAGTTGGAGTAAGACTGGGGTCTGGAGAAGCATAATGATACTGGTTGGACTGTCGCCAAAAAAACTGAGCACCTTCTTCTGCTGCTTCCCTACCACTTGCACGTTGTAGCGATGTCATTGTTCCTCTGTTACTGCTGTTTGTGTTGCACTTGAACAGAAAATGTGAAGGACACTCCCCAGCACAGCACATAAAAGCCAAACATGTTTTTGTATCTGAGCAGTTTTTGAGTGATTACAAGGTTAATTGTGTGTGTGTGTGTGTGTGTGTAGAAGAAGCTACTGTAGCCTTGAGGAAATCCTCCCTTGCCAGAGTCAAAGCATCACTGCTTTACGCAAGACAAAACCTCACAGCAGGAAAAGGAAAGAGATAAATGGAGGAGAGGGAAGAACGTGCTGGTGTGAAGAGGGCTGTTAAAACTAAACCAGTTAGCCAGCCAGGATGACCATCCTGATAAGCCTATAAACCCTTAGGCCTCACTGGACTTCAGTTCACACACTACCTGTTAGTATAGGGTGTGAACAGGTGCATTCCCTTTATACACTGCACAGTGGAGGTTTGGAGGAGCTGATGTGCCACTGGCACAGTTTTAAATAGCTCCTATTAATGGTTTCTTATTGAAGTTGCCTGGCTTTGTGAATCAGAAGAAATTTTCATCAAAGTAATCATGAATATTAATCTAATCTTGCAAGAGTTTTAGTCACCACGAGGGAAATTCACCATAATCACTGAACACATCAATGTTATTAACATCTAGTAATTTCACCTTGGCATGCCATGTTGTTAGATGCTGTGATTTGGTTGGAGGATTTGATAAGGGCCTGTGATTCTGGTTTAATTATCCTGAGACTTAATGATCTCTTATCTGCTGTTCTCGCTCCACTTCCTGACCAGGGGCACATGACCTCTAGAGTACACTACACTATATTATTGTTTATTTATATAGACAGACCTAGAAGTATTTTAGGAGGGTCTGTTGTTTTTTCCTCCGATGATTTGAAATTCCTATGTGCCCTTTTCCCATTTGGTTCATGCACGAGCAGTTTCCTACCTTTGCTTCCGATTTCACGGACAGAGATTCTTGGGAATTTGTTCTACTGGTGCTGTGCGTGGGAGTGTTATGTTTTAGGGTAGTGCACATGGATGTGTGTCTTTGAAGGCGAAAGGCTCAGCGAGTGTGAAGACTCACTTGTGTTGTCAGAAGCTTTCAGCAGCCATCAGAGTGAAATGTGACCTTTTGTTTGGATTCCATTGAGTTAGTTGAACTATATTTGACCTCATAACTGCTTACTGTGTACATACACACAAACCCATCTCCACTCTGCAGGACAAACAACAGATGCAAGTCCCCTTGTGTAGAGTAATTGTTATCCTAGTTAACTTAAGCTTTGGCCATGGTATCAACAGCAAAGTACTGCACAGATGGAAGATGTATATGTTTCTACAGCCAGTTTGTATTCTTGTGGCCAATATGTTAGTGGGCTTCGTGCCATGTTTGACATTATCTAGGACTCTGTCCACACTTACACAGTCTCGCACTGAGACAGCAAGGGCTATCCAGATGCTATTTGATTAATTGTCTCAGTGGGATCCTGGTGGTGAGGAGTTAGGGTGCAGCCTGTTTGTCTAGTAAAGGCTCATTGATGTTGAGTCTTCACTGTTGAGATTGTGTAGATGGGCTTCATATCTGCAGTGACGAATATGTTCTCACAGGGGTAAACTAGCAGGCTGCAGCAGTGATGCATTTGGCCTAATTTCTGAAGTCGGCCCTATGGCACAAGAGGATCTCCCTTGCTGCCGGGCCTAATGGCCGTGGAGTGTTGTTCCAACTTGACCCCACGAGTCCCAAGTTGCCCCAGTTGTTACTCCTCTGATTTGGCTCTCATAGGCAATTTTCATGTGTCTGTCCAATATTTGACATCTCTCAAGAACTCTTTGCTCTCCAGACCATATTCATAGGATAGATGTCATACTTTAATATTCCACCATTTAAAAAAAAAAAGGTTTCACAGTGCAATGGCCACATTTAAAACATTTGATTTCTTCCTTATGTGGAAAATGTGTGTGTAAGACAAACAATTTCTCATCGCTGTCCACTGACGTCATGACACAATAGCAGTCGTTATCCTGCTTCTTGATGCATGCATATGGACTTTTGATGTTTTCTTTTAAATTGGAGCATTTCAAATGGATTTAGATTAATAGTAAATGGAGTCATGTAAATTAATCTTTTTGTTCAGAGTTTGTGTTCTCATACACTCCATGGTGATTTAGTATGGTGATGGATGACAGTGATAGAACAAGTGCAGCCCGAGCACATTTTAGCAGCAGTAATTTGTTTTTGTTTTTTTGCAGCCCTGTGCTGTGGGAGGCAGTAGTAGAAAGTAAGTAAGTACATTTACTCAAGTACTGTATTTAAATACATTTTTGAGGTGTTTGTACTTTAACTAGGTATTTCCATTTAACATTAAGTAAATAATATTAGCACCAACCTTACCAGCTGCAACATACCTCAGTAATTCTAGTCCAGTAGTATAATCTTTATTATCCTCTTCATAATGAGCACTTATGTAAATTTAGTTTCCCGATAACTGATTTGTACTTTTAGTTGTACTGCAATATGTACCTTCATGCTACCCCAGTTCTAGCATGAGACTTGGAATCAATTCAGCACCTTGCACACTAACATAAGTTATGGAGCATATATCTCATACTGTAACATTTTGAAAATAAGATATTGTTGTATTACTAATTTAGTCTAAATGAAAGATTTGGCCACTTTTTTCCATCACTGGTAGGAGATAAACATTAAACTGAACAAAATACATATATCACATAGACTGATTAGCTTTTTCAACCCACAAATACCATAATTCCAAATCAATGTTTTCTGTCTCTATATATCACCGTTGAAGTAAACTGGTGATCTATGGAGGGTGTTCCCTGCCTTTCACCCACTGACAGCTGGGATCAGCTCCAACCCTTTAAAGAATAAGTGGTTTAGAGGATGGATGTTAAAGACAATTATTAATTATCCTCATCTGCTCAGAAAGCATAGCAAAAATAATACTATACTATACTATATACTATAATACTGTTTAAAAAATGTCAGTAGTGGTTTCCAAGTTGATTTTATCTGTGCTGTGATGGGTATTGTACATTTTTAGCCTCCCAGGGGTCAACATGAAGACAACTTCCACCAAAGTGACCAAAACCTAAATTCATTCTCAGAAATGAATTTAATCATTTTATCACTGTGTAAGTTACATTCATGCTTGCTGCAACGCATAATATACATTTTTTGCCATAAAATGCTCACAAAACTCTGTTGGATGCCGATAAGGTTCTGAGCGAGCAGTAGTATGTGCCATCTCATGCAGATTACAAACATGGTGCTTTGAGAATATTATGTAATCCCTGTGGAGCATTCAGTTGACCTGTCACACAATGCTGCTCGCTGAGAGTTTCATCTATATGCTCATATGCTAGCATGATGCTACAAGTTAGAAAATAATGATTTTATTTTCTGTGGCCTGATGGTAGAATCTGATGTCATTTGTATGATGGGCAATAAGTACTTTTAAATATGTGGACTGCCTCTACTATGAATGTTTGAATTAAGACATGTATGTATGTGTTTTTGTCAAAATGCCTTGATGTTGCACCAAACTGGAAATAGTACTTTCCCAGGTTGTGGTAGTGACACCACAAGTGTCCACTGGTCACTTTTTGTCACCCGCTCCGCTAAGAGCCGTTACCCTCCGCCCTCCACCTCCCACCCTCTCACCCTCACCCCATCCTCGGCCTTACCCCGAGCCTGGGAGCGGAATTCTGGGAACATTTTTCCATGTGAAATGCCGAGGTCCAGTTGAGGGGTGTGACGCCAGTGCATTGTTCCAGCGGCAAAAAAAGGAACCGCTTGTGATGAGGCCAATTCCTGTTGGTCCCAAAAAAACAGGCACTTTCTCACACCGACTTCCTTCCTCATTGGACAGCGCAGAACAATCCCAGACCAACCAGCAAAGTGAAAAAGAACAAAAGAGAAAGATAAAGAACAGATATGGAGGTGACTATGAAGAGGCATTCTCAGTCAGTGCAGGTTTTGTATTCGTCATTGCAATCTCCAGTATTCACTTGACTGTTTCTTTCAAAGGTAAATGTCTTTTACCAGCACACACTGGCCCCTCCAAAACATGCTTCCCATTGTACCATTATTCAATCTCTATGCATTCTGCTTTTTTTTGTTGTTGTTGTGTTTGCTATACGTTTGCTTTTGACTCCAGTGTGAAGTAAACAGGCAGTGGTTGTGGGTTGATCTTAAACCTTCCTTTCATGCTATGAATTATACTTTTAGGAAAACTCTTTGTGATTGAAAAAACAGAAAAAGAATAAGGAAAGCAAGCGAGGAGGGCAGCAACGCTCAACTGATTGAGAGAACAGGACTCAGGAAGCACCTGCCTGTACGGAGGGCTGAGCATTTATCTGACCCCACTTACATCAGGTGGTTTCCTTGTTTACCTTAAATTATCTCCCAGCAGCTCCCTGTGGCCCAGCCTCTATTGGCTGCCCTGGGCCACTCCTTTTTCCACCACGTTCATTGATCTTAAGAGGGCTTGTCACTTCCTTGTTTCTCCGTTCCCACCAGAATGACTGTACAGGGCAGAAACATACCCTTCACCACACTGGGACACACTGGCAAATGGAGGATAAGTTTAATAAGCTAAGCCTTTCCTGACCGTTCGTCTCTGTGCTCCCTTCCTTTTCCTCCTCTTGCCTATAAATGGGCTCAGTGAAAACAAGTAGGCTCATCAATTAGCCTGACTGATAACCTTGATCCTGCTGTCCTCCATGTCACCTGTATTGCTTCACCCTAACCCAGCTGGCAAGATTTAAACACAGATTTGCATGGGGGGGGGCATCAGGGGAGTTAAAATGTTTCCATACACCCGTTTCTGGTAGTTCATTATTCCATGAATCCTAGTCAGACAATGGTTTTCCTTGCATGATGAAAAAACAGCAGCATATTTAATAGTAAAGTTATTGAGTTGTACTGTTGCAGTATGCTTCCTTCTCCCTGTTGATATAATTATGGTAAAATTGCTGCTTGGCATTCATGTTAATGGCTGCAGGTGGACCAGGGACAGGTGCTAGCTATAATTAGAGTGCACATGAGATCCAGAAATGATTATCTGGGCTAAATACATATAATCAACCTCTACAGATGCACATCTCAACTTTTTTTTTAATCAAATGTTTATTTTCACCAAGAGGCTTCGCTGAGCATTGTGTGTGCTCACGAGCACAGACAGTAAAAATGATCAGGTGTGAATAGGCACCCATGTGGCATTGACTCCCTGCTTCCTTGCAGGGTTGTACCCAAGCTGCCACATCATGTTAATGAAGATCTATTTGTTCTGGCACAGCTTTACAATGGAATAAGCTATACATTCTTATAAATAAAGATACATGTAATTAATGCTTTAGACATGAACAATATTTGCACATGATTCTCAGCCTATCACTATGAACATTTTCCTCCATAATCAATCACCCCCTCCTCACTGCAGTCCTCTGCGTGGCCTTTCAGTGGCCCTGCCTTCCTTACTATCTTGTTATCTCAGCAAGTGTTTCCTGTGAGCACCTCGCTCTTCTCTGTGCTAGAGCTTGCGCAGCCTTACGTCCACGGGGTATTGTTCTCCCACAGTTCGACCATCGTAAATTAGCTGGAAACGATTTGTCAAACATGAGAAGGGGGAGAACCAGGGAAGGGGGGAAAAAAAACAACAAAATCAGGACCCTGATGTGTCCCAGGCACTGAACCATTCAGAACAGCGAACAGATATGTTAATGGCCTCTCTAATTGCTGCAGTTCAGGCTGTTACAAAAACTATGGCTACTGGGAGAAATTTTCAAATTTAACCTGAACGCATGACTCTTAATGTTATTTCAGTTTCATGGCATTTTCACTTTTTGTGACAAGACGATAGTGACCTTATACTGTATGAATATTGTATGGACAAAAATATAGCCTTAAAGTTAACTGACAAATTGGTATATATAAAGGGATCTTAAACATTTTTTGTCCTAATCCACAGGAAATTTAGAAATTTAGATATTTGTCAGCCACATTTCCATGTTTAGTAAATTAAGTGTGTTTATTTGAAATTGCTGGCAGAAAAACAGCTGTTTATTCCGCAGGCTGATTCTTATTGAAAATCAACAAGACTCTCTTTAATGAGAGAATTCCTGAACATCTGAGGATGTCTCACGCACATCCTGGCCCTTAATCAGTCCTCATATGATCAAGGTCCCTCAGCAGTTCTAAGGAGAGGTGATACATCCTTCTACCCCCCCCCGGTCTCCCGGAAGGGGACATAGTCTGTCCATAAACCGAGCCAAGTATTGGCTCCTTACAAAACAATTCCCTGTTTTGTAATCCCAACTTGCCTCCATTTAGCTACAAAACTATGCCTTTCTGGCTTCACCATGAAGTTTTGTCAAGATCTACGCTTCACCATCCCTCTGGGGAATCACACTGTCACAACCAATATTCTCATGGAAGAAAATGATCCTCTGGGATGCGAAGATTGACAGCGAGCACAGCGAGACCAAGAATTAAAGGTCTCTGAGGAGTCAAGAGGCTTGTCAGAAGAACAGAAATAAAAATATGCTGTAAAGTATGCCCAAAACATTAGCATGGCCTTAGCTGTGACATGGGAACCCCTCACCCCAAACTATGCGTGTATTCATTGCCCCCTGGACAGCAAGGGCAGGTCACACTTGAGGCCTTCTTTGCAGCTGGGTCACTCCCTGCTACCTCATGCCAGGCTGAGCTATGCTGGGAACCAACTAAGCTAAGCACACAACCTTTAGATTAGCTGTGCAGAATCTCACACAGATTCTGATATAAAGCCAAATACTGTAAGTAACTTTTCAAAATTGCTTTGATAAGGAAATGTTGCAGAGCGAGGGAAAAGGGACCAAGGCGGTCATTGGGAACAAGAAAAATGACTGCAATTCAGTACGAAAACAACTCCTGCAAGTGTAGGGGAAATCAGAAGGAAGTTCCTTCCTTATAGGACAGAGGATTGTTCTCTTGCTTTGATTGTTTATGCAAAGCCAAGCATGTTTGCTTTTAATTATGTCACAGTGTATCACAGAAAGTATGGCACTTGTTTAGCACTGCATCTGTTGATTTCCTTATCAACAAATATTAACCACTGGGGGCATGAAAAACACCACTAATTAAAACTCATCACAAGAACAATTGACATTCTGTATTTTAGATTAAATACGTTTTGTATATTTTCTAATTTACTCTAGCTATCACTGTTGGGTTTCTTTGTACTTGTAACATAAAACCTTCAGTGAACTATTATTTAAAACCTCATCTTCTAGATTTGAGTATCCTCTTGATTGTGACACTTGTCACGTACTTCTACTGATGCAACCCACGCTGGGCTTGAAGATAGTAAACTTCTGCTTCCTCCCGACTAATTTGGTCCCAACATCAATCTCTTTAAAACGCTTTTATCATGGCAGCACGTCTTCTGCAGGGGAGACTGAGAGTATTAAAGTGAGTGATCTATTGTGTTTTGTGATGCTGAATAGCACTGGAATCCCCAAAAACATCAAGTGGCTCCTTTTCCCCTGCAGAAGGTTGCAGGTGTGTCATTAGGCTGACTGATTCAAAGGGAACAGGACTGCTGGTTTGACTCGGTGCTCTCTAGACACCCCCAGTGTATAAGTAGGTGGCGTGGTAGCTCAATGGGATAAGTATCAGACTGGGATGTAGAAAGTAGCAGGATCAAATCCCAGCCCGTCCCCCATGCCAGGTGTCTTGAGCGAGACACCCAGCACTAGCTCTGCGGGCAAGTCAAATTTCGTTGTAACAAGCAAATGTAATCAGTGACAATAAAAAGTCTTCTTTTTAAGGTGAGTGCTTTGTACTGTATGTCCCAGATATTAGAGACTCAACAGGTGGAAAAAATCTAGAGAGAGAACATGACTTTACTTTTGCAAAGATTCTAGTCTATAGCTATAAAGAAGGGAAACATTTAGCCAGGATCTGTTCTCTGTAATATTTGCACAGCTTATAAAAAGTGATATGTATTATGTTCATTTGTGAGAATTTTCCAGCTGACAACTGGAAACAGTAAAACACCAAGTAAAACACCAAGGCTGTTGTCTCTGTAAGCTGCACTTTTTGTACAGATTAAAGAAACATATTATAACATGTTAGTGTGATTTAGAAGTGCTGTTAGGTGGAATGTACACAATGTACATTTCTTAAAGTGGGACACTTTTCTGCAATTTTTATTTATTTATTGTTGCTACACAGACTCTGAGACACAAACTTTAACCTGAAGGACTGTCAAAATAGCTCAAGTGGCATTTTACCTCCAAAGGACAGACAGTAGTCATGAGAAAACCAGATAAGCATCAGGGACACATTCAGGCTGGTTCCTGTTTGTCCTATGGGATAGAGTGAGTCCTTAGTGCATGCTGCTGCTGGTAAACCTATCAGGGCACAAAGGAGAATGGGACCCACTGTAGACAATATGGCTCCTCCTCAGACAATAAGGCTCTCCTCTGAACAAGGGACAACGTGGGAATCTTGCTGGATGACCCAACTTGCCTGCTGAGTATGCTGAACTGAAGTTTTTTAGGAGTGTTAAATCAATTTAATGTGATCATTATCTAACTCAACATACATTTATCTTTATTATTTAACATGAAAATACTAAAAAAAAAAGTAACAGACCTGAGATAAGAACTAAAGCACTAAAACAATAAGTGTGATGACTTCATGCCATTAAAACTTGCTGACATGAAACTTACTGAAATTCAGGACTCCTGCTGTCATTTTGTCTTTGAAACAATTAAATTAGGAAATTGTGTCATTTCCCTCCCTAATCTACACCCATTTCCCCCCCTATATGGGTGTCATCCCCTGGTGTAACTAATAGAATTCCGGGGGGTTGTCGTTTCAGACATCACAATGCTCATTGTTCTAATGGCAGCCTTGATGAGAAATGAGAAACTGATATTGTAATCTCAATGCGACATATGTTTAGTAACTCTAACATAAAGGGGGTGTGCACCTACATTCTCATACAGTTGTTGTGTGAATGTGTTTGCTGTATGTGCAGAAAAGCATCATATCACTGCAACCCACTACCACTGTACTTTTTCCCCCACACCCCATTATCTCTTAACAGTTGACACAACTACCTGTGAACGAGCTCCCACCTCCCCTCACCCCTCTCTCTTTAGACTGAAGTAAAACCTGGAAACCATTTTGCTCCTTCCTCTGGAGTCCTCATAATGACGGGAAAATGCTCTGGCCCCACTGTCACAGAAAGCAAAGGCACAGTTGATGGGAAACTGTAAGCCCCTGCAAAAATGTCTCCTTTTAGGGCTCTGTGAGCGCTGTTACACCCACACTCTGCAACCATAAATTTCTAAAGACGAAACAGCATGTGGTTATCTTTATTTACACAATATATATAAGTATTTTTCTATGTAACGAAAAAAATGACCTCTACAGTCTAGAAAGCATTAACTTCTCATGGAGGATGTGAACTTAAAATAGTTCTATAATTTAATTTCTTTAAATGGCAAAGATTTTACAGCCACATTTGAATTTGTCATTCAAGCTAGTAAAATAAATGTTCATTAAATGAGTATGTCATATAGAGATAATGCAAAGACTTCAAGTCAAATTAGTCAAATTTTGTGAATACTATAAATATGTTTATGGGTTCTACCCACTCTGCAAGGGCAATCACCACCATCCAGTCTGAATCTGCTTAAGCACTGGTACTGCAATCACTGCAAGTTTATTGTTGATGAGGTGATTGTTTACTGCTGCTTATCTATGATTATAACCCACTCTGTAATCAACCAATAGTCAATTATGTCCTGGAAGCAAAAATACAGCCAATTATGAGAGATCATTACATAGTGATTACAGTGAAATGATATAATATGTCACCGATTGAAAACAAAATAAAGTTTTTTTGGACAAACTAATATGATCCACAACTAGCAGAGAAAACATTGTTTATTGAGCAAACTAGCAGTTTCTGATGTCCTTCTAAGACGCCTGACAGACACGGTGGGCAAATGGAAGAGGAACAACCACACACCATTTCCTCCATAAATCTCTAGGACACCCAGCAGACAAACATGGCTGCCAAGAAGATCCTGACCAATAACAATCAAAGCTTTCATGACCTCTGGGTTTTACTGCTGCAGTTATTGGTATAATGTTGTATGTTCTCAGGGTCAAAGCAGAAGCAGACAGCAGATAACAGCCTTAACACACCTGCCTGAACAAATACACTGTAATGCTTGCCGACACCTTATGGTTTTACTATCATGTGATGGATTAGCATACAGTAGACTGCTTACGTGATAAGATACACCTTATTACTGTATTTCTACAGTAGTTCCTACGTGCAGTTGAAATTTTGTTCATTTGGTGCACTCATCAAAAGACACCTTTACAAAATTTTTGGTAAATTACAAATTACTGTGCAATAACATCAATTGTATCATAGTGGAAATAAAATACAGGCACATGTGGCTGCGATACATTCAGTTGCTTGCTTAATTAGCTGCCCCACTTCATCCTCATTATACCAGCAGCACCAAAACACTTTGCTCTCATTAGAGCTGAGCCATTGTCCGTCAGCAGTTAGCAACCATTTTGCCTTCCCCAATACAACACAAAGAGAGGGGAGGTAAAACAGTTTACCCACAAATCTTCCACTGTGTGCCCACTGGTTCACTCCACTTATTCAGACGGCGACTTAAAGACCATCTGCTCATTTAACAGAACTCCAGTATAAAAACATTCACTAATACACATTCACAGGTTCTATTGCTGATAGCCAGATTTTTTGAGCCAACATCCACTGAAACTCCCCCCTAAACACTTCTCAAAGAAGGCTAAGGTTGATCAAGCCATGGTTATGCACGGAGGCCATTGCTTTGAATGTGAACGTGTGAGTTAGTGAGTCTTTGCTTCATCTCCTACTGGCCCAAGATGAATGGAATCAGCTAAAGGATAAACTGGACTGAGCACGAGCGGAGGCATTACAGCCACAGAAGTAGCCACTGGTAAAAAAGAAGGACATCTGCTCTCTGCTCCTCCTTTAACCCAATGTCAAATGGACAAACTATTAACACATTTAATGAGTCGGCACGCCACAACAGCTAAAATCATTTTTAAAATTTAAACCTTTACCATTTCATAATGGTAATCAAATCAGTGTTTTGCTGCTGTTTGGCTATGTCCAACCCTGAATCGCAATATGAGGTCCCCTCCTCTTGAGCATCGCTTTTATTACACCTACGACTTCTTTTGGGCAGTTTCACACTTTGGCCTGTTTGAATGCACCCCATGTGGGACCAAACAAACACAATTTAATCTGCACTTTCTATGAATATTCAGATACAGCTGTCTGTGACATGCAGATTGCAGCTGGTGTGCTTGGGCCCGACAGATATCCCAGTGCCATGCCTGGACAGAAGCCGCTGCATCTGGGCCAAGACAGGCCCAGTTGGCCCTGGCAGGCCCACCCAGTAGTGACACCATCTTCTACACAGCAGTGGTCAAAGACTCAATAAACCTTTAACAGGCTGCAGCAGATACATGATGACACTTTCAATATGGCACTATCATAGTGACAAAATAGTCAGATGCATAACACAACACATAAAACAATCTTGGTTAAATTGGTTAATTATTGATAACTCTTTTTAAGAGGACAAAATTTAGATTCAACATAAATATAGATTTACTGTTTTATTCTAATGAAACTTTTATTAATGACTAAAAAGATCCATAGGTGTAGTTTTTTGCCATCATCACATCAGGATTTGTAAATCTGTAAAATGCTTATGACCGGCAAGTTGGTATTCACATTCACAAGCGTTTACAGCAGATGTTGAAACAGATGGAAATACTTTGTCTATTACATTTAATTTACCATTTATTTCTTTAGTATAGTACTCTTCCCCTAGCACTTTACGCAATTTGCAGACTTTCACTTTATTTCAGTCGATCACAATAGTCGCTTTTTTTCATTATGGCTATGTGTCATAACTGGCTTAGTGTGGCATTTACATTTTCCTTGATGACATGAGTATAATTTGCCCTTTCTAATTACCCAACTTAATCTCATACTAATCCAATGATATTGCCATGTATGGCAAGCTGGTTGGAAGACAAAGCCTGCTATGGTGAAGGAGTTTGTGTTTGGTGGGCACAGCATTACCACCTCCCTAACAGTCTGCTGGTTGGCCCCGAAAACACAACACCACACACAGTGCCAGGCTGTCAGCATGCCAGGCTCATGAGAACAGCTGCCAGACCAAACCAGTGAGGACTAATTCAGCCAGCCACAGGGAGCCCCCTCCACCCCTTCTTCTTCCAGGCCTTCCCTGTGTGTACAACTACCCTCCATGCATGCACACACATCTTAAACAATGCAGGCTTTAATTATTACAAACTTGCCAAAAGCTAATCGCCCATCTTTTTAATCAAAGATATTTGTAGCTGAGGAAGCTGCCAGTATCCTAATAACTAATTACCACAAATTTTGGTGAATAAACACATTTCTTTTTGATTAACAGTGGCCTTTTTCAATCAAGAAAAGGCTGATCATTTCTCAATATCTGGAGGACAGATTTTCAGCTACATGAGCAGATTTCGATAAATTTGGCAAGAGGTACCAGCTTGATAAAAATACAAAAAAACAAATCCTCACCTTTCTTCACTCTAAAATACAGAATTATTCCTGAACATTGGTAGCTCATTAAAGCTCTTGCATTATTAATTTGTGTGATTGCCACTGACACAAGTTTATGTTTGTTGCACAAATCATTAACATCCCGCTCGTTTTGTCATTAACTCCCATGAATGAGAGGGTAGTTACTGAGCCAGGGAGGACTGTGAAAAGGCCAGTTACTTTGTGGTTGGTCAAGTGATGGTCAAAATGCTGAGGTTAAATCCTGCTGTGTCCTCAACCCCTCACCTCTGAGCTGAGCTTGTGGTTGGAAGAACATTTTGTATACAAAGATCAGTTGCTGAACAGTTATTACTAAGTATTTTATAGCTTTATTGTACAAAAACAGGAGAAAGAACATACACAGTTAGGCGAGCTGAAAAGTGGCATTCCAAAACCCTCCCTTTCAGCAACACTCACATTCTCATCTACTCCATCACCTGTCACTCATCCTCTATCTGAGCTCATCTGTCCCAGCTGAAGGTCACAATATGGCTGATTCCTTTGGAGAGGCTCTGAAGGTCCCAAGGCTCGATGCTGCCTGAGTAAACATGGCACAGCAGTTCATAAAGATGCACATTGTGTGTCTGCATGTGTTTGAATGAATGTGCGCATATTGATGGGTCTTCCTGTGTTGGGTTTCCTGACTGCAGAGATACATACACTGCTGTGAAAAAGTATTTGCCCCCTTACTGAAATTTTGCATAATTGTCACGCGATTCTGATCATTAAACTAATTTTAATATTATACAAAGATAACAAGTAAATACAAAATGCATTTTTAAATTAATTACTGTGCACATTAATTACTTGTCCAAACTTGGCTGGCACTGTGTGAAAAAATAATTGCCACCCCTTGCTAAATCAGGAATGAACTGATTAACCAAATGTTGTTCAGTTTCACTTGCCCCAACCAGACCTGATTACTGCCAGACCTGTTGAATCAAGACATCACTGTAAATAGAAGTTGTCTGACAACATGAAACACACTAAAAAATCTCAAAAAGCAACATAAAATTGCACAATCTAAAGAAATTCAAGAACAAATGAGAAAATATATCAGTTTGGAAAGGGTTGCAAAGCCACATCTAAGGCTTTGGGACTCCAGCGAACCAAAGTGAAAGCCATCATTCACAAATGGAGAAAACTTGGCTGGTCATAAAAGAATCCAGAGCAACATCTAAAGAACTGCAGGCCTCACTTGCCTCACTTAAGGTAAGTGTTCACGATGAACAATGATGGAACGATGGCTTCAACACCACTGAATTACTCAAAAAAAAATGTTTTGAAGTGGACTAGTCAAAGCCCATGCTTAATTCTGACTGAGATGCTGTGACATGCTTGAAAACCCTCCAGTGTGGCTAAATTAAAACAATTCTGCATAGAAGAGTGGACCAAAATTCCTCCGCAGCGATGTGAAAGGCTCATTGTCACTTATCGCAAATGCATGATTGCAGTTGTTGTCACCAAATGTGGCACAACCAGTTAATAGGTTTAGGGGGCAATTACTTTTTCACATAGGGCCAGGCAGGTTTGGATAACTTTTTTCTTTAATAAATGCAATCACCATTTAAAAACTGCATTTTGAATGTACTTGGGTTTTCTTTGTGTACTATTAAAATTTGTATGATGATCTGAATCATTTAAGTGTGACAAATATACAAAAGAAACAGGAGGGGGGGGGGGGGGTACTTTTTGACAAAGCCAGCTGAAATATTGATGCTGTTTTTCTTCTCATTTTTGCTGCACCTTAGAGGCCATATGGAGAAGTTGTACTTTCTCACGTTAAATATTTATCTTGTCAACGAAGGGGAAAGGGAAAGAATCATTTTGTAATGTAAGAGAAAGAGGTGCAGAAGTGGATGGTGGGTGTGTGTGTGTGTGTGGCCTAACAGATGGAAGATTGGCTGCAGGAATATAGTCCAGTCTCAAAGTGAAACCTGATATCTGATTGTGTTCCACCCTTCCTTAAATACTACATATAAACATTAATAATATTACATGTGGTTACATGAATAATGAAACTGAGATTATTTTGTTGATGTGTTTAATCTGTTGTGCCACAGATTAGGGCCATGTAATCATGAGTGTCCAGCATGCTGACTTTTGTCTCCTATTATTCAGGTAAGACCATCATTTTAAACAAGCCAATTAAATAAGTCACTTCTAGCCAAGTCTGTCACCTAGGACTAAGCCAACTCCCAGATGAAATAATTAGCTGGAAATGTCTATTTAGGAGTACTCAAACTCACAAACGGTATGATTATTGACAGTGCAATGGCCCTCGCTCTGTGTTCAGTTTTCCCCCGCCTTCAGCATTAATAAAAAAGCACCAGCAACTCAACAATTAATTTTAATGATGTGCTGAGGAGAGCAAACCAGCTAACATGACAATCCTAACAAGGTGCAATTTAAAGGAAGTGGTTTTAGATGAAGTATCCCTCCATTGTTAATAATTAACAAAAGCCTATTAATTATGAACCAATAGGTGGCCTAACGCTCATCATGAACACTGGTCTGTTCTGAATACTTTGTCGCTTTGGTGTTGTTGGTAACTGGAGATCTGCAGTATGATAGTCTGAAAGTAAATAAGGAGGTGGGGCAAGGGGGACAAAATACCAGTGTTTTGGGTACTATCACAAGAGTGCCACAAGCCCAGGTGATCAATAAGGCAGTCTAGGACATGTCCGAGTAGCTCTGGAGACCACTGATACCATGTGGTTAAAGAATGGTAGAGAAATTGCACCTTTTTATAATTTTTTGTATGTCAATAGGAAAGCATGTGAAACATTGTATTACAACAAGTGTTAATAACTCTTTTTATATGACCCATTTCTATTACACCTTGCGCAAACTGCAAGCCTCGTGGTTCCTACTGTTCAGTCATAACAATATTTCGTCTTACACAGTTGAGCCTCCAAATTCGGATGTTAAATCAACACAGCTGGACATCCTAAAGTTTGTGTTTATGTCTGTGCTCTACCTTTCCGACTTGAGTCTAAAAACAGCTCGGCAACATCCTGCTGTGATGCTGAAGGTGCAGTCATCTTTCCCTTCTGAAGGACACAACACTGTCTGAAGTTTCAGAGCAAGGGAGGCCGGTGGGGGAGGGAGGGAGGAAGTGGTGACTACCGTGTGACAAGCGCCCTGTTCCTTCCTCCCGGGCCTGAGAAACAGGAAGTGCTGCACATAAGGCATTATTGTGACGGAGAGGAAATGCAAGGTCCTCTAAAATAAGAGACCCAATCTGGTTGTCAATGACAGGAGCCTGTCCTCCACAGCCCCACAGGGACCTGAACCCCTAACACATCAGCCCCCCTCCAACAATTCCAGTGTTGAATGACCGATATACAAAACAAGCTTCTACCCTGTACCCATATAGGACTATAACGTGTAACAAACACAACTAAATACATCTGAAATGACTTTGTCCTTCATTTGACAATATTATTTTTTGAAGATTTAAATGAGCAGCTGAGACATAATGTGAACCAGCTTTAAGATGATGTGTGAAACCTTTTGTTCCTGCTAAACCCACCCACATACAGACTGAGCAATAACAGCATTTCAAAGGGTTAAAGGAGGCATATGGGTGGGATCCACCCTGCTTGTGTTTAGCAGAAGCTGAGGCAGAGCTGGTTGCTAAGAGAGATGTAAGGCTTTGTGCTGGGCTGCCTCGCAGTTAATTAAAACCCTACTTTATCTGTTTCATGCTTTCAATTAGAAACCTTTGGAAAGGGTCCAAGGCTCTGCATGTAGATAACCAAAGCAATAAGATGTGATTAATACAGGGGGGAATTGAGAGGTTGCTGCAGGCTGCGGCATTGCCCTGCTGTTGTGACCATGCTATGTTTTGATCCCAGGCAACAACCTCTGATGATCCAGGAAAAAATGGCTGAGCAGTGCCCCTGTGCAAAGCCTGCATGGCACCTCAAGCAGCAAATTACATGGATAAGGTCTGCTTTTGTAGAACATGGCAGGTGCTGGCCACCTGTGATCATGTACATCTGAACTGATGACAGAAGCGGCAGAGAATGAGTATCACAGTTCAGCTGGTCCCTAATGTTTTTTGGTCACCAGTAATCAAAAGAAGTGGCAGCTAGCAATGTTTTTTCTCAATTAACAGTAGATCCATCAATGCCTGTGTCTGCTTTTCACAATCAATTAACTGCAACAGAGGAGCCAAGCTGTACAGGCAATCAATCATGCTAAGCTTAGCACATTATGGTTTAATGGGCCTGTGGTGCTGTTTATGGTTGTAGCTTGTGTTCCAACAGCCAACGCTATTATTTTGTGGCCCTTTGACACACTGTGACGTAGTATCACAACACACTGAGTGATAAAAAATTATAAACACCACACTGTCAATTATTTTTAGGTTACTTTACAAAGTGCAATCAGCTTCCAATCACTGAAAACAAAACTGAGAGGGATTTAGTCAAACAGTTTTAAAACAAAACAGAAATAAAAGGGGCAAACAGGAACATTAATGATGTTAAAATCAAACAACACAAATATATTTAAGTAAACTGGGAAGCAATGTCTTAAACTAAATGCAACTAAATGTTCTCTTGCTATTTCTAATATAAATGATAATTTATATCCATACATCTTTCTTTGAACAAAACAGAATATTTACTGCCATCTACTGGTCACTCTAGGAAATCTATTCTAGGAAAACTACTGAGCAGAAAACACTTTCACAGCGTGTCCTTATATGGCTTTCTGACACTTAATATCTGAAAGACGTGAATGACTGCCTGAGTACAGATGAAAGCGATTGGGGAGTTGGTGCAATATGGTCTCCTCTCAAGTCTGAAGTGTCTTTGGGGTGATCAGTGGCACCAGTAGCAGGCTGTGGCATGACTTGGGAGGGTGTGAGGCTGGGGCATGAAGGAGCCATATCCATCCTTCCAGGAGTTTTCTGGTCCCTGGTGCTCTCCTGGGTAATCTTGGCTGGTGGCATTTGCAAAAGAAAGCCCCTTCCTATGGCAGGTAAAGAAGAGAGGGCTGATTGCCCATTATCAAAATGCCTTCCTCTGCCTACGGTGTCTGCACCTGGGAGATGTAGTGAAGCATTGATGAACTGAAATGGACTCATGGGTCGTTGTTGGAGAATGTCCACTTGTGCTGTTGACGGTGATTCCACAGTTGCAGGCTGAAAAGACTCTGCCAGGGGCTGGGGCTGGCCCTGCACCTCTGCTGCAGGTGAGGTCTGCGATTGAGACTGAGATTCAAATCGAGCCAGCAGACCCTGCTCAGTGATAGGGTAGCGGTTAGCAGCCCACTCCTTCCGTTCACGGTACATTTGTTCCAACTGTTTCAACTCTCTGGGCAACTCCAACATGCTCTCCTGTGGATTAGATAACAGTCATAAAGTGGGCAATCACATATGTGAAAGTGCACATTTTTAGTATCATGAATGTCAGATTTCTGTTGTGTACCTGAGCAGGAAACATCTTTGTTTCTGTGACAGCCTTCCTGGTTTGTATGTTTTTTGTAATGTCCAGTCAGTATAATAAACCACTATAAACTGTTCTAGTATATGTTTAATCTTTAAACTCACGCATGACGTACTGTATTACTGGAAGAGTTCATTCATCGGCCTTTCATGCACACATGCCAACACAGCTCCTTGCATTTTTTTAAACCCCCTTCTATTTTTCATGACTGTGCAGTCTGTGAGTCCACTGAAACCTGTAATCCACCCAGGCTCCAGGAAGACAGGTGGAAAAGCCTTTAGATGTAAATATCCCTATCCATGCTGATTTCTCAAATAAGGATAACTTTTGCTATGATATAGATCTTAACGACATTAACTATAGAACCAGGAAATCTGCATTAGTTGTCCCCAGATGATGAATTTTTAATTCAAAGAACATTTTTTACCCACCATGCTTATTTGCTCCAGTTCATCAGGTTGGTAGTGGCTGCTGTTCAGATATGAATCCACCAGGGCCATGTAGTCTGTCATGAGAGTGTCCAGCAGTACCAATCTGAGAGGCTGCAGGTGGATCACAGACAGCGCCATCACCTTCATCAGAGGTAAAGGACATGGACGCTTGTACCACATCTCCCTTTCCTCCTGTATAAACACACCTGTGATTACTGCACATTCAGTTACAACTACACAGTAAAAGCAGTTTTCTAGGCTGTTTCTTGAGTGTGTTTATAGGTGCAATAGGTTTGTGTAATGTACCTTGGTGAGTTGTGATTTCATCTGAATGGATGAGAGCTGGGAGGAAGGCACCTTCAGATGGAGACTCACCACTTCCTGGAGAGTACTGACTCTGTCTGGAAGAAACCCTCCAGTCTCTGAGTAGAAGAACATGACGTCTGCCACCTTAACAAAGAAAAGACATGAAAATGATAACTGAGGCATATGCCACAACTCATGTTGACTTTGAAATGTGTTCAATATATATATATATATATACACACACACACACACACACACACACACACACACACACACTAATTGAAGTTAGTTCCTGTTATTGACATTTCTTTCATCCTTTTCTATTAACTGTCGTCTGCCAGTTGTTACAGTTA
>JAUBNQ010000004.1:11642025-11663525 GCA_032353495.1 Ctenopoma kingsleyae | reverse complement strand
TATATATATATATATATATATATTTATGTATATATATACACTTTTACAAAGTTACAGTGTTTTAGTGTGTGTATCATATAACGCCAGAAGCAGTATTTTCCCTTATCAGCATTTTGTTGTTAGTCAAATGTTGTATGGAGACGCAGAAGGCGGCAGTAATCGAAAGTAACACAAATCGCAAACGATAATGTAATGTATAATACTTTTCTCATTCCTTGAAAATTCAGACAAAATGTGGTTGTTTTTGTAAGAAGTACTGGGCTCAGTGTTATAGCACAAAAAATGAAAAAAGATGTAAATGTGCCACATGGGGGCAGGCTTAATACTCTGACTGGTCTGAAAAGAGTAGAAAAAGATATAGATAAGCTATCTTATCTTAAATAACCAGCTGCTAATACACAGGTTCTCACGACTTCAGTCTGTGAAGCCTGTGAAAACACACAAACTGAAACTACTATTCATCTATGGACAACCAGCTAGGAGGCGTCTAATATATGAGGCGTCAAAAATATGATGCTCTGGGGCACAGAAGAGCACAGACACTCAGAGAACACAGAGCTGTCTTAGATATTAACTACATTTTGTTCAGTCTTCTGTGTCCTGGCGTTCTTCTTCTCTGGATTTTAAGATAAGTGAAAAACGCTAAACACCAGTCTCCAAAGCACATTTATTCACTTCTGCTTAAACTGGATTTTTCTATGGTCCAACAAAAAAGCAATATCTGTTGTTATGGTTTTCACATGATCTTTTGCAGCAGAACCTATGCAGGTGAGGATCACTTCTAAGAAGACACTTATTGTGGGAGTTTACCAATTTTCCACTTTGAGACACAAGACTAATAAAGGTACTGAACAACCTGAAGTGAAATCAAATCTAAATGGTTTCATTTCATCATGATTTAAAACTAACTCTGGAGTGTCATTTTAAAAAAAAACAAACTAGATTTAATTTTTCACCTCTGGTATCTCAACGATTTCATTTTTCACATATTTAATAAATCAAATGTTAACCAATGTATTGTTTTCATTGCCTTGTGGTTTAGATTATACAGCTACCTCATCACAGAGCTGTTCTCCACCAGGCTGAATGTGATAAGACTCAGCAGACTCCAGGAAACATCTTCTCTGGACCACCTACACCTTTATCCCCCATACGCCATAATTGAAGCTGCAGCCTCTGTTATCTTTAGAGGAAAGTCCACCCTTTCCTGTCCTGCAGACTGAACAAACAAAACGTTTTCAAGAGAAATCACATTGCAGAGATTTTCCAAAATGTATTTATATCAACGACCCCAAGAGACTTGTGCCCTGGTTTTGTGTGAATTTAATAAGATTTTTGATTTATATGATTTGATGTGGGTGTGGAGACTGAAATGTATAATCAGATTAGTCATCCTTCGTCATTAGTGTTCCAAGTGAGTTAGATTATTGTTAAATGTATTAACTGGCTCTAATACAGTAGACTCTCTACCCCAAGAAGTATTTGAAAGAACTATTACAATGATTAAAGTTGTAAAATTCAAACCTGGAAAAACACGACTTTTGACGCAAGCGGTAACGACTGGTGAAGCACAGTGCCCGCACTGCGTGAGTGACAAGCCCGGCAGCGCGGCCGCCCACTCACAGACAAGCTGGGTGAATCTTAATTGTGTAATGTTCATTGACTAGTCAGCACAATGCTGTTGACACAGTGGAAGAGCACCGACACGAGCAGAGCGATGTAATGCTCCCACCGAGGAGAACACAGATGGACAGCCTAGTTCAGCCGCTCGTCGCCCAGTACCTCGCCATGGGATGTCAATCAAAAGAAAACAACCAAAACGAAAGAATAACGTCGGACGAAAAGGGAAAGGACGATGCGTAAGTCAGATAATCTTTTCATGATTTTGACTGAGGACTTTCAGGTGCGGTTTTGTGATTATTTCACTTACCAGAGTTGCTTCTATGACCTGTTTCTTGCTGTTGGCGAACAGGTGTTTGTTTATCTGCTCTAAAACAGTGAGTAAATCTGAATCGATGACACCCAAATATTTTACGCACAGAGGCGCGATGGGTTAACGGGGTTTAACCTCAGCTGTTTTTAGTTTTTACTCTGCTACACTTAAATTGCATGTGTTTGGAATAAATTCTTTCTTGTTTAGTAGTTTAAACTGGATGTCCGCAATCAACCGGTATTTCCCCAAGTTGAAGGAAGGAAATGAGAACAATGAATAGCAAATTCCCAGGGGTTTTCATAAATTCAAAGAATAGCTTTATTGTTTTTCTTAGAATCACATAAATCACCATATTTGTGCAATAATGTGTTTTTTTTATGATTATGGATTGAAAGGTGCTGTACATATCTTACACCTCATCATATGCAAACAGATTGACATACTTTCATTATGACACTCCTCCCCTTCACTCTTCGTGTGTTGTTGTTTCTTAAGGAGGGCGACTGCGGGATGCAGCTCCAGGTCTAGAGTCTCTCCTCCAGGTCGTCCACACAGATTCCACAAACCCA
Organism: Ctenopoma kingsleyae; assembly: GCA_032353495.1. Taxonomy (NCBI): domain Eukaryota; kingdom Metazoa; phylum Chordata; class Actinopteri; order Anabantiformes; family Anabantidae; genus Ctenopoma; species Ctenopoma kingsleyae. The sequence continues at coordinate 11,661,023 of JAUBNQ010000004.1, read as the reverse complement.
GCCCAGCCCAGGCTTCCCAGGGTAAATCTATGATGTCGCTGGGGAACCTCACCAAGGGGGCAAGCTGGGAGGAGCTCATCGAGGCATGTCTCCAGTCATTTGGTAAGTCTTTGCTGATCTGCTTTGAGTTTTGACGAAGTGAAATACTGCTGTGAAGTGTCCAGGAGGAACATTTCACAGCATTTCTGCTACTTCAGGGATATTTCTTTTAAGTAGGAGTAATGCTGTTTTGTATTTTTGAGAAATAGTAAGGTTACAAGACCAAACATTGTAAACAAACACTTTTTGCGTGGACATGTTCTGTTTGTAGTGCCTAAGAAGTATTTGCTTCTTCCAGCACTATTCCTGGCATTTGTAAATGTTTAACAGGTTTGGACAGGCCTCTAAACAGAAGGAGTTATGCTTCTCATTTGAAAGTATAATGGATTCACTTAACACAACTGCACTTGCTTTTGTTTTTGTAGTATGAAAGTACTTTAATTCACGCCATTGTCTGTTCTTGTGATTGTGCTTTGCATGATTATAGCGATTTTGAAAACATGATTTGTTATTGTTTATATATGTTTTCGTAGTTATATTTGTCTGTCACTTGATTCATATTTCACCAGATACGAGATTATTGTTTTTGTTTTTCAAATTAAAAAATAGCAGCAATAATTGAGAAGGCCATACTCGTATCCATCAAGCAGAGATCATTGGCTTCATCAAGTTGACTGGAGTGCTCTCAGAGTTATGGTGATTGCGTCTCTGAAGAGACAAGCTTTCAAATTGCTGTTGCCTGGTTACACAAAGGGAGCAAGAGCAATGGAGAGGTGTTACAATGGGATGCACATACTGTACAATGACATCCCATAACTACAGCTACAGAGAGCTAGAACCAGGTAGTAACAGCCTGCTGCTCATTTCAGATGCACTAAGGAAACAGAATTAATCAAAGAAGTTAAGGAACCCTATAGTATAGTGTCAGATAATGCTCTGTACTGTTCTTTAAAAAAAGTTTAGTGTTATGAACAGCAGATTTGTACTCACATGTTCAAGATGCTTTCTACTGTATCTGTCACTACAGTGTATTATGACTGGAGTTTTCCTTGAACAGCTTCTCCTAGTAAAATGGCTTCCTAGCCCACATCACAGCTGAACACCTATGGTCCATGAGCCCTGCCACCTTTTCAAATGTGAGAGTGCACGTAAGAGCTATTTGAAGGATTACCTGATGGAAGCTTCAATCCTGGCTGAGCCGAAAGGTCAGCTACCCAAACAGTGGTCCTCAGATGCTGACCAGCCTTTGAAATGCAGAGCACGATGAGTGGATCAATGGGAGTTGACATCATTGCTCTCTCTAGACCACACTGCACCTCACACTCAAACATGCCCAGTTTCAAACTACACTTACTCACATTTAATTTGGTGTTTTTAATACAGGTTCTTTATATTTGTATTCATGTAGTTTATTTACTTCATTTGAAACTCAGTAAGTTATTACGCTGTGTGTAAATGTAAATCAGCTTGAAAATAATTCTGGTAGTGAGTTTTCAACAGTGTTTCCCAACTTTTTTATGACAGATGTACCTCTACAGTTGTGCCAGGTGAAGTGCGCTGACACTTCACTGACACAGCATGTTCCAAATGTATTTAAATTGGATATTTGTTTTACTATGGTGCATAGAATAGTATATTAGTCAATATTTACTTTTATATTACTGCTAGTACTACTACTGGTAGTGGCAGAAGCTGGACTTTTCAACTATTTGATCATTACTTTCAGCTGACCTCGTGCCACAGCAGCTCTGTTACAAGAGATGCACCTCTGGGTTCTGTTGCTGACTCTTACTTTAAGCTAACAGTTTCATCCATTTAGCTTCACTGTAAAGCTGCAATATGCAACTTCTGGTTCAAGTTAGCAGCAACACGAGACTCCAGCTCAATCCACTCCTTTCTGCCCAGCCCTTTCTGTCCTTTCTCTACGTTGTTCTGCTCAGAAATTACAATAAAGATGTTGGCCTCGCTCTGAAGCCTTTTGAAGAGACTATCTCTGGAATGCAATGGGTCACAGAGGCACATCTTCTCACTTCATTGAGATATGTTTTGGAGCAGTTCTCTACTAAAAGATATTTGAAAATGTTATATCCTCTATCTTTAACTGTTTTAACTATTATTATCCATTATTTATAGCTAAACATTATCTATAGGTAGCTATATGCAACCTCTTTTTCATTACATTATTCTTATGTACTTTTTTTTTACTTTAAGAAGATTTTTAGCTGACTTTTAAAATATTATTAAGCCATCTAGTTTAACAATTTGAGGTATCTATTAATTTGAGGTATCTGATTTTATTTATCCATTACTTTTAGCCATCACTCACTCTCTCAAGTCACGCGGTCTTCAGGAATTCATATATATTTTACAGATCTTTTGATGTACTCCTGGTAAGTGCAAAAGACCCCTGCTTGTTAATCTCTAATTTAAAATACACACAATACTGCTTTCTATAAGATCTATAAGTTGTAGAAGTTTTGATGACAGAGAGATAACTATTATCCTGCACCTGACATGGATTCCCCTAAAACAGAAACCATCCAACTCTGTCAGAACGAGGAAAAGTGACGGAGGTTTGGTGTTGCTGATGAATGTCAAAGATAAGCTTAAACATAGGCCAGGTACTGTCTGCCTTCCATTGTGTTTATCACCATATTGTGCAGTTCCAGTGTAGCAGCTTTCCTAATTTCCCAGTCACTAACAGACAGTCCAAAAAGGGATTTCCTCCTGCAATTAACACTCTGCAGGAAGGGTTAGTGGTTTGAAAGTTGTGAAAAAAGGATGGAGCAATTGTTTACCTGAAGGGAGTCATGGCTTCCTGTTGTGCATTTGCCATAGGTCTGACTTTGACTGAATCACATCCAGTTGTTACTAAATCGTGAAGAACATGAGTGAAATTTGCTAATTTAAGTAAAATAAACATACTGAATAGCTGAGTATGCTGTAACAATCACGAAGAAGAAGAAATGGGTATTGTTATATATACATGTCTTAACTGCATCAAAGCATTGCTGCTCTCCCAGCCATGCCCTTGTTAATATTAGACGTTGTGTCACTTGTCTGTTTTACTCTCTCACTCTGGTGAGGTCATTGACATTTACTGGGTTTAGTTGGTAGTGGCTTTGTGTGTTACAAACAGAAACACACCCTATGCAGGATATGAGGGCTGGATTAGTCAGCTGCAGCTGGAGTGGTTAGTTGCTTACTGATAACAAAGATTAGAAAACATGTTGCCATGGTATCGAAGGTATTTCCAAGGTGATATGATTTAAAAGTAGGTCCTCAGATGCCTGATGTCCTTGGTGGTGTCAAGATACTGAAGCTTGAAGGGAAACAAAACTCAAGTTGTCAATTCATAAATATTCTTCAAATTTTCAGGACACTGTGTTCATTCTGCTCAGACTGTGCGAAGAAGATGTAAACAACCTAAAATCCCCCATGGCATAAATAATATTTTCAAAGCTCTAATTAAATTGTCTCCCTCTTTATGCCAAGCACTAATTCACAGTGGTTTTAAGTTGGACAGAAGATGAAATGGTGTTTTCTTTCATTTAAATGAGCAGAAGAATTTGTTGTTGGTGTTTTCAGCAGTTACCGGCTCAATATGCCGATGTGATTTCATGTAGTATGTTTAGTGCCTTTTTTTTATTAACCAAAAGTTTCACTTTCTTCATGATAAGGAAAGGTGGTCTGGTCACAAAGAGAGGAAGTGAGGTATGTGTGCAAGGAGAAAGGAAGCAAAAAGGTAGTGAGACAAGCAAGCCGCAGAGGTTCATACAATCAGAGGAAAAGGAAAATCTTCTGAGTCGAAGTTTGTGAATAGTATGGCAAAACCTCAGCACATTTGTTGATATTTCACTAGGTTAACCCAACTCTCTGTTGTCCACAGATGGAAATATCCATGTTATCATTTTAACAGTCACAGCTTTCTTTTCTTGTATTCATCCCAGTGCAATGCATTTCATAAAATCCAAATTTGTAATCAAATTTTAAAGACTGCTAACTTATAAGGAGCCAGTCTACACTGTTAGTCACTAAGTGTTAATTTTGTATTAAGTCAGAAAAACTAGTGAGTAAAATACTCACTATTAAGTCAAAGTTTTTAACCTCATTAAATAATAATTTCCAATTATTTTCATTTTTGATCAATTTTCCTGAAAAGATTCCAGTAGAGTAACAGTTGTTCTGATTAATTGTTTATGAAGTATCCAACAGTTACAGTCAGTTCAAGGTGGCATTTAAATAACTCAGTATTAACGTAACTATCAGAAATGGCATCAAGTGGTAAATATTTACATTTCAGAAGTTTATATTTGATATACAATAGCTCTTTCCCAACCCCCGGTGAATTTTGGAGCTTGATTGCAACAGGGAATCGAGCTCCTATAATTCCCATCACTGAACTTGCCATTTCAAATTAGCTGTTTAAAAACAAAGCACGTAGTTTGGTTGTTTTACTGTCAATTTTGCTGGAAGAGTATATACACAAAACATGAGACATGCATGTAACATTGACGGTTGAACGCTGAAGCACCTCTTGCCACTACATAAATCTCATGTTTCAGGTGCAAGATGTAACTGATTGTGGTTTGGTAAAAACAAGGCCAGGGGAAACCCGCGACATGTCACAAGATGTATACAGTATTTTAAGGGGATGACATGTTATCTTGTACTACCACTCACCTTTGTTTGCAGCAATTGTAAATAACTTTATTGATCCCCTTGGGGAAATTCTTTGTGGACAGGCTGCCCCTGTGAGGCGCCAAGGGTCAGGGTATCGGTGTCTTGTCCAAGGACACCTCGACATGTAGCCTACCAGGGCCGGGAATGGAACCTGCTCACCCTTGGGTTTGAAGACGACTGCTCTACCCACTGAGCTATCATACCGCCCCTAAACTGGAGTCATTTGTCTTGCAGACTCGGATGGTTGTGTATGTGGAAGCACCCACCTGTTGAACATCACCCTCACCATGCACCGTCTCCTCATCTCTTCTAGTGATCTCCTTGACAAACTCATCACTCTATATCCTTCAGCAGCCCATCATAAAGCTATAGCTACTATCACAACACAGCCAGATGGTTCAAACAATGGACTGGCCAATTTTGAGCACCAAATGTAACATGGGATCAGATCACTGTGTGCTACTTTCATTTGGTTGTCAACAGCAACAGGCAATCAAGCTCATACTTGGCTTACAGTGCAGCCCATAGCTGCCACAGTAAAATCTGAAAGGAAAGTGGCAGTTCATATTTACTCCTGCTTCAGATACTGTAGACCTGTTACATGTCTGTCATTTAACCATTTTTAGTGTCACTGTGTACATTTCCTTCACTCTGAGCCCTGTATCACGTGTATTCTCTTACATGGAGTCAATTACCATTGTGCATTTGTTCTCTTTCAAAATCTCTCTTTCATTTTACCCACTTCACACCTTGAAAAAAACCCCACTTTTTTTGTAGTGTTTTGTGACTTGAGTGAAGGGCATATAATCTACACGTCCATTCAGGAAACAGCAGTGGCGTCACACAGCCACTCAGAGGAGCCTGGCAAGCAGCCTTGGGGTTTCAGGTGTTAGTTACCTCTGCCTCTTTCACATACAAGTCCTCCTCAGCTATATATAAAAACAGAACCTCTGTAAAAGAGGTCCATGCTTACACAAACCCACATCACAGTTTGAAACGTTGAATGGCCCCTCTGCTATTTTTAACCCTCACGTTCTGAGCTGAAGACCCAAAAGGATACATCAAATGAATTTAATGTGTGGGTAAGGATCAGGGGCCATTAAGAGCCTTCATTATGGTCTGGCCTTGGGATTGTGTGAACTAGTCTTCTGCTCCCATGACGCAATTTGCCTTATTGTGTGCATCACTGCAAGCTGATTTCTGCCAGTTGAGAGACATAGTATCATTATATTTATAAATGCTGCTTTGTGAAATAAGGAAGGGTGCACTTTATATACACTCACAGGGCAGAGTGTTTGTGGGTGAGCAAAGTAATAAATTGTGATCTTATGGCCTGATGACATTGTTTAAAACATCTCCCTGTCCTGATGGTGTATTTTCTTTCTACATTTGTTATTCACTTACTTCTGTATGCCAGAATGATTCATTCAGTGATGCTCATCAGAGTTTTGCTTCATGCAGTCGCCTCCTCCCACATTACCAAATGTCATTTCTGTTTGCCTTTTAGTTTAGTTGCTGTAGTTTTTTTATTAATCACTTGTTTATAGGAAAAATAACTCTGCAGTCTAATCAAACATATGTTCATTATTTACTCATAACATACTGTACCTGTCTTGAACTATGCTGAAGATAATCAAATTTACCAAAACAATCCACATCAAATTTTCACCTAAACAAAAATGTTGCTAAATCCACAGCACTGCTGATTCTTGGTGTGAATCTCAGCTACAGCTTTCAGACAATAAAGCCACACGTTACTATCAGTTAATTCCTTAGCCGAAGTGCTTACATTCAAAACAGCGCTGGACAATGAGCAACCAACAGAGTGCCAGAGAATATGTTTCTTCATCAGGTTAGTTTAAGAGTTAAAACACTGATTCATTTTAAGAATCTAACTTGAATTGCTTGTTTTGCAAAAGTTACGCTATATAATTTCTGACCACCAGGCACTGGATCCAGGAATTCTGGGTGATGTTCCGGTTGCACCACAACTTGTCAGACAGCTTAGACCAGTTCCGGGAGCTGATCAGAGAGCAGGGACAGGAGCATCTTTGCTCTCTCCTAGAGACCAAATGGATGTAAGTGTTAATCTCTGACCAGCTGGCAACTGAGACATTAGACTGACATGACTCTCAGTTGTTTGTTCAGTCATGGAAAGTACTGAAATCAATCACGATCAAGAATACAGACTTTCAACTATGAGCAAGACAACTTTGAGGTTGTTAAAGTAGCTTCAAAGTTAAATCACATATGCAGTGCACGTATGTATTATGTTCCAGTGTATTATAGACACCATATTTACGTTGTTATATGTCAAACTCCACAACACATTATTAAGTTAAATATTCAGATAGGGGCTATAGCTATTATGTTAACTGATCTCTCCATTTCTTTTCTCAATTAATTGTCTGTAAAATGGTCAGAAATGTCCTTCATAATTTCCCAGAACCCAAAGTGATTAATTCAATTCAATTCAACATTTAAATCACAACAAAAGTCATCTCAAGGCATTTTACAAAGTAAGGTTTACAACCTTACAGAATATAACAATATAACTATAGAAAAACTCAAAGATATTTAATTAACTATCTGTAGAAAGATTAAATGTGAGCTGAAAAACTGTAAATATTCATATGTTCAATATATGACTGCATCATTAGAACAAATGGAAAATGTATAGCTCTTTTTTTCTCTTTTTTTTTTTTTTGTATGTGTGGTCATGTTTTGCTCCATGGTTTGTTCTAGAAATGAACGGGACTGGTCGTGGAAGGCCAGCCAGAAGATCAAAGCTAATAGCAGCAAAAAGAGGAAGGTCTCTCTTCTTTTTGATCACCTGGAACCCATTGAGCTGGCTGAACACCTCACCTACCTGGAGTTTAAATCCTTCTGCAGAATATCGGTGCGTGTGCATACTTATTTCAGGACAAAGGACAATTCAAAAGACATTTGAATGTCTGTAGGTTGCACAGTGATGATTTGTTTATTTGACATGGTTCTTCGTGAGCTAAAACCCATTTGGTATTTCCTCCCCACGGGAAATGCCTTGCAGTTTCCGTGCAGCAGTTTATTCTCCTCTCTCTGCTCTCTCAGTTTGTAGACTATCAGAATTACATTCGCAACTGCTGCATGAAGGACATCCCCGTGATGGAGCGTTCCATTGCCCTGTGTAATGGTATCTCCCAGTGGGTTCAGCTGATGGTGCTAAGCCGACCAACTGCTCAACTGAGAGCTGAGGTTTTCACGAAATTTATCCATGTGGCACAGGTAGTGGTTAAATCAGCCCCTCACTGTTACTTCTTAGTTTCTGTTCCTGGTTGATCAAAAAAATGGAACTGTTTGACACATTTCCTCTTGGCTTGCATCTATGTGCTATTGTTCACACACCTTCACTAACTAATGAAAATCTATTGTCACACTCATGCTACATAATTGTCAGTTGCATAATGCATATTCACTGAGAGCTGGTAATACTGCTCAAGAGCTCCACTGAAGACTTTTAGAATAAACTAAGATTTTACCAGAAAAAATGGAGCTGTCAAGTGGAACACACTTACATAGTGAGGAGTTTGGGGAAGGGGATGAGAGAGAAACAACTGGTGAGTGTAGTTGCTCATCAAACCTTGCTTGTTAGAGGCACTTCAACATGAAGCTGCATGCAGCCTGCTGAGAAACGATGTGCTGGCTTCAGGCAGCCGTTAGACAGGCTTGTGCTCTGGAAGACCTCTTGCACTGTAACACTAATGCACTGCAGTCTGCTGCTGCTCACTGCTGTCAACCTCAAAACCCATGGGTGTGGAAACGAATTTCACACCATAATGCTCCAGTGACAGCATGAATTAGAGAACTGAAAAGAGAGGGAAAAGCACCTCCAAAAAAGAGTGAGATATCAGAGCACTGTAAGAAAAAGCCAACAATATAAGTGGTTTATGTAATGGCAATGTTGTGGATTATATAACCAGGGCTACCTGGAACAAGTTTAATTGTGTGTGTTTTATGTGTGTGTCCACCAGAGTCTACATCTTATGCACAACTACAATACACTAATGGCGGTGGTAGGAGGCCTTTGTCACAGCTCCATCTCCAGACTGAAAGACACCACCTCACATGTACCCAGCGAGGCCACAAAGGTAAAGGATAACTAATTATATAGGATCAAGATGATTTAAAAGCAAAAAAAAAAAAAATATTCTCCTATTAGTCATTACAAAAAATCTATTTACTCCCCAGGTGCTGAATGAAATGACAGACTTGCTCTCCTCATGCAGAAACTATGACAACTATAGACAAGCCTACCACAGGTGTACAGGTTTTAAAATTCCTATCCTGGGTGTCCACCTCAAGGACTTGATTTCAGTTAATGAAGCCATGTCAGATTATGTGGAGGAAAACAAGGTCAATGTCCAGAAGCTCCAGGCACTCTACAGTCATATTAATGAGTTGATCCAGCTCCAGCAGATCCCTCCAAAGTTGGATGCTAACAAAGACCTGGTCCACCTTTTGACGGTACTGCACCTTTTAGTGCAACTTTGTATTTAACACATTTTTAAATAGTTATGTAGCTTCACTGAACTGTATTGGACGCAAACACAGATGCAAATGAGCATGTTACAGCATGTGGATTGTCTGCGCTTGTGTGGGTGTGATGAGAGTCTATGAGTGTGTGGGTGACAAACTGAGTGTGAATGAGAACGAGTTCAGATTGCTGTATTGTTGTGTTATCTGCGTGCACCACTGTAATCATACTTGAACAACAGAATGCCCATGAAGAGATAATAGTCAGCCCATGACCTAAATCTGCCCTCATCAAAGCATGTTTCAAGGAGAAATCTAGAGATACAGTGAGCCCTTTCTCTCTCTGTGTACAACTCATGTACTGACATGAAGACTCTATCTCCCCTCAGCTGTCCTTGGACCTTTACTACACGGAGGATGAGATCTATGAGTTGTCCTATGCCAGGGAGCCCAAGAACTGCAGAGCGCCTGTGAGTGATGAGAACAGACACCCTTAACACCCTTTTTACCAGTAATCTTTAAGGCAGTAGTTTAACATTTTGGGAAATACGCCTATTTGCTTTGTTGTAGAGAGTTAGATGAGAAGACAAAAAAATTGAATTTGATTTGTTGTATTACCATATAGACATAAAAGTGGTATTAATCATGTCATTTAACTTTGAGCAAGAAAGCAAATACATCTATTTCCTAAAATCTTGCAAAGCATACAACCTCTTAATCATTGCTCATCTTAAAAATATATATATATTTAATGTTACAGTATGCAACTTTTGGAAGTCAAGCTATCAGTAGCATACAACTCAAAGTTAATCAGTTCACTCAGATGCTAGGTTCTAGGTTATTCTGAAATTACAATAAATAAGAATGCCACAAAACTTATCAGTCAAGCAGGAATAGCTTTTTTCTGATTGGTCAGAAGGGTGAGTCTCCAGATTAAGATATTTTAGAACATATTTTTGCAAACTAATCTTAAATTGTACACTGTGGCTTTAATTTCTAGTCGACAATGCTCCTGCTTCTGGAGATCATCATAGTTTTAGAGTAGTAAAATTACTCCTCTATTATGAAATTGTATAAATATTTATGTTTATGTTCTATTAGCCAGCCACTCCCTCTAGACCTCCTGTTGTTGTGGACTGGGCATCAGGAGTGGCTCCTAAACCTGACCCACGAACCATCAGCAAACATGTGCAGAGAATGGTGGATGTAAGTGCTTCCGTTTATAAGTGTTGCATCCGCACCTACTCATTAATGCTCTTATATAACACTCATCATTTATTTTACCTATTCTTCTACATGCAGCCATTTTGACAGCCTGCTCTTGCAGCTTTTGTTCAACAGTCGAGCAACAATGGTGTTTGGCTCTTGTCTTTTACAGTCTGTGTTTAAGAACTACGATCATGATGAGAACGGCTTCATTTCTCAAGAGGACTTTGAGAAAATTGCTGCTAGCTTTCCTTTTTCCTTCTGTGTCATGGACAAAGAGAAGTGAGTGTTTGACAGGTCACGCACTTGCTCGGAGCTCATTTGTGACTTCAGAGGAGGAGAGGAAGCAAAAGTGGTATTTGTAGTAATGAGTGTAGCAACAGGAAACATAAAATAGCTGCAGAAGTAACCATAACCCCCTACCCCATAGTCTTTTATTTCTCATGCACGCCCAGTAATAAAATAATGCTCACAACCCACAGAGAATCCCTGAATTAGACCTAAGCATTCAGACTATCACAGTTAATCTTGTCTTGTTGTGTTCACATTACATAATGGTAAAGTCACATGCAGTGTATAACACATGGGACAGATGAGTGTGTGTAGTCATAAATAAATCAGGTCTGACATTCAACGATAAAATATGAACTTAAAATGAAAATATCTGTTAAAAGTTTATATTAATAACATACATCTACGTTTGCTCCATTAAACTATACGTGTATGTGTTGGCTTGTCCAGGCAAGGCCTTGTCAGCAGAGATGAGATCACAGCCTACTTCATGCGTGCCAGTGTCATCTGCTCCAAACTGGGTCTTGGGTTTGTCCACAACTTCCAGGAGACCACATACATGAAACCCACCTTCTGCGACAACTGCTCAGGATTTGTAAGTCAAGACACAAAATCAGTAATAAAAGTAACATTGATTTTTTTTTTTTTTTGCAATGTTGGTGCCTACAAATGTACAAATAATATTTAATTGGTATTTTGCTTTTGTTATTTATATTTAGTGATGTGAACAAAGTTTTTTTTTTCCATATTCTTCTTAACAGTTGTGGGGTGTCATCAAGCAAGGCTACAGATGCAGAGGTAATTTTTGCACTGTACGAAAGTCTGCCATGTCTATCTTTGGCCACATGTCAGTGTCGTGCTTGAGTTTCATACTCAGGATAGATACAAACATTGTCTTGTGGGGAGCAGGTAAAGTGACGCTATCTTAGGAAGGTGTAGTGTGGTTTTCAGAGTTGCATGTTGAGAGCTGAACCTTGCAACACACGAAAAAAAGAAAGAGTTTGCAGTCAGAACCACATTTTTTCCCCTCCCCCGTCCTTCAAAAGATCTGAGAACTATTTGTTTGCTTGACAGTAAGCATGCAAATGTTTGAGAGTTGCATTTGCAAAACAGATAACGTTCAAAGAGAAGCCAGTAAAAGTCAGTTTGTTGAAGTTACGGTAGTTGTTGTTCCTGCTGTGACATGTTGTTCATTCGTTTTACCTTCTCAGACTGCGGGATGAACTGCCACAAGCTGTGCAAGGATCAGGTGGCGTTTGAGTGCAAGAAGAACACCAAACTGACCAATGACAGTCCAACACCGAGCTCCACACCTGTCGCTATGGGTACTTCAGAGGGTGGGTTTGGGGTTTTGAGAGGCATTACCAGCATTATGCAGACATTCTATTACACACAAACTCACATACTATTCATCACATAGTTACAACCAATACCACTCATTTACACAAGTTCCCACAGTTGCAACAATAGCATTACAATATGTAAGCATGCTGACATTAATATGCAGTAAGCATGGTATGAAATGTGCCACCTGGTGGTTGAGAATTTTTAAACCTGTGTTTTTGAAACCTTTACTGTAATCACTGCCCGTCACACTCAGAAAACCTTAAAAGTCAGAATTTACATGATTTCACGTAACTTTGGAGCAGTTAAGAGAAAACAACTATAATGCACAGTGTCAACCGTCTGGGTGATTTCCCTCCAGCTGTCATTGAGAACTGTTTCACTTACAGTAATAGTGAAGCTGCCCACCTACTGCAAGAAAGCTACTATATTGAGATCAGATGCACTTTCAATTTTACTTATTATGTATTGACTTATCTTTAAAAACATGGGGGCTATGTTAACAGAACCCATCTACAAATGAGTCTTTTATTTATTTAACTTATTTAATCTGTGCTTAACCAGGCTGAGTAAAGATGTCATTAAATTTCACACAAGACAATACAGCATCAAACACAACCAGGTAACAGACAAATATAGACATTTGTCAAGCCACACGCCAAGATATTTATCAATGCTAACATCTATTTTCTTCCCTTCAGCTGTCACAGAATCAACAGTGTCAGATGTTTTACAAACTTCAATGGGAACATTAACACCTAAATTATTATTATTTAAGAGAAAACAAAAGTGGACCTAGTACAAAAACTTGGGGAACCCATTGAACCCTTTAACTTTTCACACATTGGTCAGATTTCTGTCTAACAGATACATAATGAACCAGCCTACTGCTTCATCAGAACAAACTATATTAAGAAACCTTTGTTTTGGCAGGATATGAGCTACAGTATGAAAGACTTCAGACAAATCGACTTACTAAGCTGCACAGCTCTACTTCTTTCACATTCACAACCTCCATTTTAGCAGTAATAATACTATGCTGCTTCCTAAATCCACGGTGATACTCAGACAAAAGGGCATTAACATGTAAAAACATGTTCAGCTGGTGTTTTATGACATGTGGATCATTTGGCTGTGGGATGGGATGATGGTGTTTTATAACATACTCAGCTGAGTCATTTTGTATTGTAGTCATTGGTTACAATACAAAATACAATGCAATATAAAACACAAAAAAATCCTACTGAGCCTACTCTTTTTTAAAACATATATTTATAGAATGCTAATAAATGCAAAGTCAAATACATCATAATTAACTATTTGCATTTTCCATTTGTCTTAATTCTAGGTTCAGAAGAATGTCCTTTCCCCTACCCACCAGATGACAGTAAAGACTGGAGCCCAGACTCCCCGGTCACTTTCCATTCAAGGCCCCAAAGGGTCCATAGTGGCACTCAGACAGAGGGACCCCAGCTTTTCTCTACAGCTCCAGAGGCCAGTCGACTTCAGCCTTCTCTGTTAGTCCCAACAACACCCACCCTCACTTCATGTCCAAGCCCAGTGCCCCAGAGGAAACAGCGCCACTGTGCCAAATGGGAAAATAGAGCATCTGTTGTGCAAAAGCCTAAAGAACCAGAGGAAGAGGGCAAACCTAGCTATGAATCTCTGCATTTAGTGAGTGTCTCTGAGTGTATCTATTACTATATAGTATTTGAATGCACCATCGCTGCATTATACAAATGTTCTGTGTCTTTCTCAGGACAATGAGAAGCTCCAGAGAATCAATGAGACACTACGTAAGAAGCTGAAGGAGACAGAGCGGGAGGTGGAGATTCTAAAGACACTGCTGAAGAGGCATGCTCTCCACCCTGTGGAGGAGGACTCCTCCTCCTGAACTCCTCCACATGCTGCTGCTGCCCCCATATGGTGGCACATATCAGTCATTTCTCAGAATAATGAGACTCAGGCAACTCTGTATCAGATTGTATAAAGTGGGACACAATGCACATAGACAGCCATGGTGTTTAAAATGCTATTAAAATACCACCAATCAATATTAAGCCATTCAGTATGTCACCAATGGCATGATTAATGAAAGGAGCTATGTTAGAGAATACAGTACATCAATTTTAAATAACAGAAATACATGAAAATTACAGTGTAAAGATGCTGAAGAAGACTGCAGAGTTACATTAAAGATGTTTTAAGCACGATTGCAATTGCAAAACAAAAAAATGGAAATGCGATGAGCTTTATTCTATTTTTTTCATGAACCATTAGGAATAGTTGTAGTTGCAATTGTGTTTCCTGTTAGATGTGTTGATGTATGTCAACATCAAAACGAATGATATTGAATTGAGGAGTGCAGTATTTTAGAGTAGAATGTATTGCATCAATTTTTGATCAATTAATGAGGTTTGATATTTATATTATACACAAAATGTGAGGCTGCAGTACTATACAATATGTACAGCAAAACAGTTTGTGGAGTAAATGGCAGGTTCAGTGGTTATAGCAGCAGACTCTGATTTACTGAAGTGTTATTTTTCTGTACCATTGCACCTGTTCATATCAATGCACAAAATGATTTCAGTGTGTTAATATTTATTGCCTAAAACACTACACAGTTCATATAAAGAGTGAGATTTTGTACAGTGTACTGGTACTTTACGTGAATTATTTATGCTTGTGTGTGTTTTGGCATCACATTGATACTATTTTTATTGTGCAGCCATGTCATTTAATTATTGTGTGGTCCACTGTAGCAGTGTTTTACTGTGAACAGTCAACAGGAGTCAAGAAAAAATAGACCTGTTATGTGATGTAATGCATGTAATGTGCTGTAAATACTAAGCATACAAAGTGCTATTTTAGTTATGTCAAGGTTCATCATTTCTCTCAGTATTGTTCACTTATTGTTGTAATAAACACTGAATTAATGAATAAATTTTACATAAAATCAATTCTTGCGTTACTCTATTTGACCACTGGAGGTCCCTAAAGCCTTGTAATATTTATTCAACTTCTTTCTAGCCTTTATTGATTTTCGGTTTTCAGATTTGTAGTCTTATTGAATTAGCTTTCTGTGTGCTTAAATCTAAAACTATTTCTGTCAAAGAGCAAAGCATCACAATCAGATCATTTTCACTTATACTATGATAAGTTTATTAAGATAACTTTTGTTTAAATGGCTTCTAAGTTTAGGAATGAGAAACTGAAAATATATCTATTGCTTACAGATAACGTTTCACATCTACCACACATTGTTTAGTAAGAATCTACAACCTGGTAGTACAGATGAATTTGTGAGATATAAACCTTTCAAGACTGTCGGTGTTGCCCTGTGGTCTGGAGAATATGCCTATGTACCTTGCCCCTTGGACTTCGTTGCTGGTAATGAGTCCAGCTCCTAGGTTGATGCTGGCCTGACTATAATAAGAAGACAAGTGTCGAGAAGTGGAGAAGAAGAAATTCAATCGAAGCACATAATCCTACAGATTCCTCCAATTTCTTAAAGTCATACTGCAATCAGTAGGTAATTTATACAGTAATATTTGTGTTGCTGTGAGCATTTCTATATACTGCACATGCACTTCTTGCAGCGATAATGACTTACTGACTTAGGCAGTGAACAGAGATAGTCAACTTTTTCCTTAGTGAAAAAGGGTAGTCTCTCAGGCACAGCAAGAGTTCCCATGTCTATAGCCCATGTGACAGCTAGCATGGAGTCTACCAGACACATGCACACTAATACTGAAAATTTTATGCCTGGCTGAGAGAAAGTATAGCATAGAGAACATGTGTTAAACTTGAGGGATGATGTCCCAACAAATCCTACTTTTTTTCCACCAAGGCTGTAATACAAGCTTGAGAACTGAGATAAATTATTTACCTCTACATGTTAAAGTAGTCAACATAAAGATAAACATATAGGAAGCCTAAAATCAACTGTAGTGTGTTTAAGCCTGAAGGTGACTGCAAGACATGTGTAGGCTAACTGATAAAGTGTGAATACATACTCTCCATACATTGAGAGCAAAATCTGACATTACAAAAGTGAGTTTAATTACAGCGGGCAGACAGAGATGATTTATCATCTGTACAGCAATGTACTTGTGGGAATTGGGCCATTGTGAGATACCCATAAGTTAACTAAATCTGCTAAGTCTAACGAGCACATTCCAAAACTAATTAGGGGAAGATGTCGAACATCCCATTACATCCCCCTGAAAGCAAAGTGTGAGACGCAAAGAACACAACACATTTAACACACACACAGGCAATGCTCATTTCAAACACCAGCGCAATGGCTGCAGGATACGGCATTGCCACAGCCGTACTCAACTCCATTAATTCCCTTGATTATTAAACCGAGTTCATTAAGTTCTAATGATGGCCAAAGGACCATTGTGGAAGAACAGAGAGAGAAACTGCAGTGAAGCCAAGGAGGGAAAAGAGAGACACACATTTTGCCAAAAATTTCGGGAGGTTGTCTCGAATACTGTGTGAAGCCAGGGTAAATTTTTTAATTAACCTTAATGATAGGGCAGAAGTGTAAGAAGAAAAGGGTTGTACAGGAATTTTGCCCAGGGAAACATTATTGTTCAGCTGTGACACTTTTTGTCCTTTAACAGTCATTTTGTTTTATGAACTTTTACCTCCATAATAAAAAAAAAAACCTAAATCCACTTATCAGTTCCTAGTACTTGCAGAATAGGGAGAGAAGGTCTTAAGCTGATACAGTGGTAAAGAGTTTGCGGGCAACGTTGTTGACTGTGAAAGTACCCACGAAGAAACCTCAGATTACATTTACCTGTGTGGGCGGAGACATTCATATCCAGGAAGTGGCTTTTTCCTGGCATACCACAAAATGCAGACAAGACTCCCCAATATGTTTGGCACAGACGTGCACTGTACATGTAATATGGCTGAAGACAAAGTGTACTTAAGATGAGTTACAGAATTATGCAATGAAAAGCCAAAAACATGTTCATTATTTAGGTTGTTTTGTATTGTTGATACTGTGTGCTAATGCACCTTATTAGTCATAACATGTTGTTCGGGTGATGTGAGATTTATGTTAATACACTATTCACCATTGCAGCTGTCACAATGATTTATGATTGATTCCATTCAGTGTTTTGCTCCTCGTGGTGTACTTCTGTCATTGCAGAATAATCAGAAAAGCAGCTCTAAATGTTGTAATTGAACAGAAGTAATGCACATGCTCAATGTTGGTGAGCAGATTGTTAGAATATCTAAGTGTTGTTTCATGTTTAATGTGGTATATTTAGGAGCCAAGAAGTTGTACTTTATGAAGCTGCCAGGTTGCAGCATGATGTTTGAGTACTTTCTCATGCCAAGAACTGAAGGCTATATGGTATCTTGCAAAACAAATACTGCAAAGACGGACTGCAGAGGGAGATGTATTGATGAAAAAATGTAGTAGGCTGATAAAAAAAAAAGAAAAATGGAGGGACACTTGAGAGATGCTGCAGTACTAGGGCAACCAGAGCGCCTTCGACAAGCAGCACAACCCTATGAAACAACACATTGCTGCAGCAATGGAACAGATATAGCGTGTGTAGGGGAGGAAGTAGGAGGAGGTGAGTGGGTTTTTCCCCACTGAGAATTCCTTATGAAGGTGAGTAACACAGAGCTAATCAAGTTCTTATCTGAGCCCGTCTCAACCCTCTAAACATCTTCTCCTTTCACAGAGCAGTGGGGCTGAGTTGAAATGTTAAAAATACCATGATGCGTGATGGACAATTTGTTGCTTTTTAAACATTTGTAGAATAAAACACTGGATATATAATATAATTTAATTAAAGCCATCACAACTGCTGTCAATTGACAATATGTAAAGTATTAAGTTATAGAATGAACTCAATCGTAACTAAACAGCCATGTTAGAAGCTCTGCGAGGCCTTTTAGCTAATGTTCTAATATCATCATGTTAACATGCATATGAATATATGGTTTTCCCTGCTGACATTAGCACTAAACACACAAAGCACAGCTGTTAGTAATGGGAATAACATTTTTTGCAGGTATTAATAATAAAACAAGGTATTGGACTTAAATGTTTAATGTTTCGCATAAAGATGCAAAATTAAAAATCTGAAGCTTTATCCTAAACCCAAATATCTTAAAAATAATAATAATAATAAATTCACGGCAGTCAAAGCAATACCAAAGTAAAAGACAGACCCATAACATGCAAAACCTTTAAACCACATGATTATCATGGCTAAAAATTTCTTTAACAAGCTTGTAGGTTTCATTTATTGCCAAGTCATACAAGGTACAATTTAACAGATAATATTAATTTTAAATGAATTTCTATTCTCATATTATTCTTGTATTTGCATGGCTTTATTGTTTTTCTTGAGACAAAAACTTTACAGCTGCCACTCCTTATTTGCATACACCAGCATGTAGATAGTACATTTGAACTGGATTCCCAGAGAAGCATTATTTGCATACGTGTGCTCCAGCAGGAACCGCTTGATTTCTACTAAAGTAGTGAACTAAAAATGTGAGGAAAAATTTAATAAGCAATGTCTCTTACATTAATACAACATGTGGTGTGTGAAGCCACTTAAAATTGATCATCTGCAATAAATGCTGCCTGTCCACTGACAGCATTCCTAGAAAAAGTGAAAATACAAATGGGATGTAACACTAATACTGGCAGTGAGCTGCATCTCATGTCCAGTTATGTCTCTGTGATGAGTTAATTTTCTATTTATGCCCCAGTTAATATTTCTAGACTTGATTTAACATTTCAGCCCATGCTTGTGGTATCTGTTAATGTGTCAGTCAAAGAAAATCAAGCTCAGTGATTCAGTGATTTGAAATATGAAACACAATCATAGTTCTTGATAATTTGTTAAATAGAGCATCTGTTTTCTCAACATGTA
>JAUBNQ010000004.1:11619903-11641925 GCA_032353495.1 Ctenopoma kingsleyae | reverse complement strand
TCAGTGATTTGAAATATGAAACACAATCATAGTTCTTGATAATTTGTTAAATAGAGCATCTGTTTTCTCAACATGTACAATGGCAAATGGTTGCTGCATTAACACACAGAGTTTGAGGCAGTCGATTTATTCCCTCAGTCTCAAACATCTCTATCAAGGCTGGCTGAAAAAGCGAGAAGACTTTAATGAATGCGAGCACGCTGTTTATTAGTCTGCTAGCTGTGGTTGGTCAGCCACCCCGTGCTGCTTTCTCAATGACCCTAGATGGACATGTCCAGATGTACAGCCCTGTCTACCTAAAATGCCTAGAGGATAAAGTGACATATGTACCTGGAACATCAAACCAGAACAAAACCATTCATATCACTTACTTCTCAGTGGCAATACATCACTTAAAGGTCAGAAAAAGAGATGGTTCTATCATTTCTTCGCCACGTCTGTTCTGGTTTCTCTTTGAAGGTCAGATCCGCATGAGAAAAAAGTGAAAAGGAGAAGCTGTTTGCAGATAGGCCAACAAACAGAGGGACATTTCTTAACAATAATCTCAAAGAACTGATGGGAGATGTAGTGTGTGTTGATTTGTACAGATAGTGAAACCAGTTCAATCCAATTCAGTTTTACATGTAGCACTATTTGATGTTTAAAAGATCACAGGGACAGTATATCTTAAAACCTGTTAAAGGAACTATTCAAGATTTTTGGAAATACAATAATTACATAAGAGGATTGATACCACTTTCATGTACGTCTATTAAATATAGCTACAACCAGGAAATGGTTATGTTAGCTGCATTAACGCGGCTAGCATGGTTCTGCCTATTTATTTAAGATGGAAGAAATCTTGAGAGTATTTAACAGGTTTAACAAACCTTTCATACTGTGGTTGCTTTGAAACAGAGATACCACACCACTCCTGGGTTATTTGTAGACTTGGCTCCTACCATCACTTTTCACTATAATCATCGAGGATCACCTTGCTGATCCCTGGAGTCAGCAGTGTGATGGGCACAAGTTAATTTGGGTCAACTTGAGAGAAGTTAAGAACATCACACTAAGCTCTCCATCTGTGAGCAGCCAACCCACAGGGAGCAGCCAACTGTTCAGATTAATGTGATTTGATGCTTTCCTCCCTGAAGGCATCCCTGGAGAATGACCATTAGCAGTGTAGCCACTTCCTTCAAATAAGGATAATTGGAAGTGAAAGGTGGTTCTTTTTTGTTTTTTTGATATAGAAAACTGGAGATTTGATCAACACACAAAACAAAGACTTACCTTTACTGTACTGTATCATTTATTTGAAATTACTGCAGCAAGGTAGTAGACTACACAAGTCAAGGATCCGTCTACAAGGTCAAATCTTTCAGAAGAATCACAAGGTCCAGAAATATGACTGACTTCTGACCTTCGCCATGCCTCACCAACTGCTTGAGTGGAGGAAACATACAGATAATGTGAGTAGACAGCTCAGGCTTATGCAGCTCTTCATTTATACATCACATCACCTGGGATCCTCTCTCCTGGCATGTCAGAAAACCTCAAAGTTTCACATCCCAGAGGAGTCAGTGAATGGTGCAACACTGTGCACAAACTCAGGGATGGTCCATGTCGACTCAGAAGTTGTGGGCATGTTGATGCATCGAGATATACAGGTACACACAACTGAGAGTGCACTTCTCCCCACTTGTACATTCCCGTTCGCTTGTTGAAATTTTACCAGCAAGCTGCATAAAACTATATTTAGGATGTGTTACTTTGGACTTCAGCAGTGTGAGCAGTGTTGCAATTGCTTGTAAGAGTTACTTATATATGAGAAGTGAACCGCAACATAGAAAACAACAGAAATAATGAGCAAAATAAGGCCACAATGCAGCTGTCACACTTCAGAGGTATCATGTAAAACATTTCCAACACTGCATACTCACTGTAGATACACACCTTAGAAAATTTAATGTATATTAAAATATACTCTTTATTACTGTTTCCAACTGACGATGAAACAAAATTATGCATTACACTTTAAAAATCAGAAGTTTGTGATAAGATTTTGTTTTATAGACATTCTGTATGTAATGTTTCGTATGAAATCCCCTTTTGAGTTGTTTGCAAGATAGGTAGATAGTTTTATCTCATACTGCTGGTCCAGGATGAGGTGTTGTTTGCTTTGCTGGTGTGAACACCCATATGAACAGTTCTGTTGTAAACATACAGCAAAATGTCATATCTACTGGAAGGAGCAAGTGCTTCTCTGTGTGCTGATTCGTCTCAAACGTGCGATTCCCTATGTCTCACATACATTACCAGTCAAAAGTTTGGACACACGTAGAATTAGAAAAAAAAAAGGCTATCATGTCAGAAATACAGTTCAGACATTGTTAATATTGTAAATGACTAATGTAGCAGGAAAGAACTATTTTTTAAAGGAATAGTTACACAAACATTCAGAGACCTAATATCAGCAAACGTTAGTATTGACTTCCAATAGCAAATTATGTTTGCTAATGGAAGTTTATTAAATTAAGAGGATAACTGATCATTAAAAAACCCTTTTGCAACGACGGTAACACAGCTAAAGACATGTATCTTTTCATGAAAAACATGATAAATCCTATGTTTGTCCAAACTTTTGACTGGTAGTGTACATGATTGCCAGTGCCAATTTATTGATCAAGCCCACAATGAAACGAACCTCAATATGAACCTGTGTCATTTAGTAGCTTTAGTTTTAATATTAGCACTCTCTCTACTGTCATAATTGGTTCAGATATATATTGGTTCAACCCTTGATCTATGTACACAAATACACCATATTTATCTGTGTGTATATATACTGTATGTGTGTATATATATATATAACCCATACGTTTCTTGTACATGTTCACCCTGCCTCCTTCCTCTTTCTCATACTTGGTAACCATGGTTACCTTAGGTGTCACTGTCCCAACCTATTTTAAGCAACTATCATCCCTTATATAGAGTACAACACACACTTTGTAGGAGGAGGCTCCTCTATTTGTCATGCTGATGTGAGTTACGTAATGGTAACTCATGCTAATCTCTTTACAGCACATGCAGTATGAGTAGAGCACCAGGGTATTTTATGTTGACAGTACAAGTCACTGATTAACATTTTATACAGAAATGAGGTAGAGGTTTAATCTATGTAAATTAATTTGACTTGATTATTTCTGTATTTTTAACCTGACTAACAGCCTGACTCTACTACTCCACTGGTCACTCCACCAAATTAAAAAATCTTAATGCATCAACACTCATAGTCCTCACAGTGCGATACAGCTTGTGTCGATATACTGACACCATTAATTAAAATTCTAATGGGTGGGGTTATTACTCACCAACTAATGGATTACTGTCTCTTTCCTCTGTATAACACAAATAGCATAAAATAGCTGCTATACATAGTTGACTAATTATTAAGTTCTATTGCATCTCCAAGATATCTTGTTATTTTGAGCCCGACTTGTCTCATTTTTGATCAGTTTCGATCCTTGAAATGATGGGCATGATGGGTAGTCCTTGAGTTTTCCAGCAATCAATGGTATCTCACATTAGTTTTTCATTACATGCTTGCAAAGAAGTACTCCAAACTTTCTTACTGAGACGTTGTTGTGCCATATATTAAAAAAAAAACATGTCCAACTTTGACTCAGGGTCAACTGAGAAGTACGTTGTCAAGTGGGAAATGAATGAGAGATTAAAAACGACCTGATTAAATCTCCATGCAAGCCATCTCTCAACATAATGAGCACTTCAATAAAATATGGATATGCTAATTAAATATGTATACTTCTAGCAGACACCAGAGTCAAACTGACCTAAGTGTCCAACATCTCTGAAGTCACAGTTAGCTAAGTGGGTGTACAGGCCAGTATTCATCAGCACTTTAATGCAAACACACTCCACAGGATTCACATGCCTGGATGTTCAATTTATAGTTAAGACAAAGAGAAAAAAGTATGCAGCCTCCTTTGTATGCTGTACTCCAATTGTGTATGTGATGTTCTCACATACACAATGGATGATGAGAATTAACAACTGACACAGTGACGGTGACAACTCCAGTCATGAACTCAGAAAACAAAATCCACAAATACCGCATTAGAGTTGAATTATGCATCGTGAGGCATCTATTATTAAGCCTAACAACAGAAAGCAATGTCAGTTATAGTGCAGACATGCTGTCAAGTATCATTCATAGTCAGTGTTATTTTCCAGCGGCACTTTCAATGTCATGTTGATCTTATTGCCTCTTTCATGGCTTTTCGTTAAATGAACTATTTTTCCCGGAGCATAACAATATTCCTGACATGAAATAAGAGAACATTGTGTTGGCATGAAAATATCAACGACATCATCTCCTGCTGCATTTCTTATCAGGGGATCCTGCTGTTGTAGCAGCCAGATGTTCAGAGATAGATGACCAAAGTAGCAGACCAGTCATTTAAAGATCGTTAGAGCAAAGTGCTCAGATGGATGAGCAGATAAATTAATGGAGTTACACATGTGAGCATTGATTTTCTTAGAAGACTGTGCAGGCCAACATGTATCCTGTGGAGCAATTCTGAGCTGCCATTGATAGAGAAAACGATCGTGTGGCAGAGCATCATAGATTTCTGGCAGGTTGCAATTATGTCCTTCACCGTGGAAACAAGACTCATGTCTCCTGTGGGTCCATTAGAGGCTTTTGTAAATGAGAAGAAGAATGGCACACACAGGCAAGTAGTCCTCCCTGACCTTTTGACACCCACGGGAACCCAAGGGTCTCCAGTATAGTTTATTAGTCACAACATCAGCCAAAGTGACAGTGTGCACTGAAAATAGATTTTTAAATAAGGGCACCACCGGCTGCTTGCCAAGGCTCAAGTAATAAACCCACCTAGAATTACAGCTCGGGGAAGAACATTAAAGAAGAACATTGGGGAATATGTGGCTATTGATTCAAATCAGAGGGAGAAGCAGAGAAAGAGTTTTACAGTGCTTGCATAATGCAGGCTTCATGAAATGAAATAATTAGTTTTGCAGATTTAGTTTGAGCAGAATGTGGTTTTCAACCCACTGCAGAAGACTGTGCAATCTATTAAAATCTTTACATCAGCATTTTAGTTCTATTGTCGAAATAATTTGGTTTATTGTTGGAAACTCAAATGTATCGATAATTTCAAAGTGCTGATGAATGCACAAAGCCTTTGGACTTTGAGCAAGCACCAAAAGGGCTGGTCAGCTTAACTAGCTAAAATTACAGTTAATAAGACAAAGCACTCTTAGGTTTAAAAGAAAACGTTTCCATTGTGTTTCAACTGTTTAAGCAAGTTGCTTTACTAATGTCATGATTTCTCAAAACGTTTATTTTTTGAGTCAGTGCAAAAAAGCTGTGTCACTGACACATTTTCACAGTGTAAAGTTGACAAATGTGCCAGCAAGCTGTGAATTTACATATCAAGAAGTTATGGTACAACATTAATATACAGTATATTTAGAGGTGTGTTTGATTCTACCTGATGAATCCAGTATTCTCTCTGTTTTAGCCTGATGCTGATGCTGAGCTGATGAAAATAACAGTCTCTTCAGCTGATAAGAGCTCCACTGTGTTTATTAGCTAGTCATTGACTTTACCTGCTCTTTAGTTGATGCTGGGCTGATGGTGTAAAGTGGGTTTTTAGAGGTTTCTTGCTAAAAGCAGATCTGGCTGAAAATGAGGAGAACAGAGAGACTGAAACAAATCTTTAAAGTTGAGGTTGGAAAACCAAGACAATTAGCTAAATGACGCTAAAATTGTAGATAGAACTAGCTGTGATAACTCTACGTGGGTTGACTATGAGTGAAACATTTCACATTACACATGGTAATTTAAGTTCTTGTAATTATGCTTCAATAAACTGAGGAAAATGTTTTAGAGTCAGGTACAGTGATGCACACTCTAAAAGAAGAAAGAAGTTTTTGTAGTCCCTGGTTTTGAGGTGGTGGTGGGGAGTGCAGTGACAGGTGCAAACACCAGGTAACTGACATGATGCAAAGAGACAAGGCGATGAGTCACCCCAGCCCTCAGCAAGCTCCTTTGCTTAACCTGCAGAGGCTCCTAAACGATTACCTATTTATAACCCTTCCACAGCAGTCCTTCACCACTGACAGACGGGTAAATCTGGCTTCATCTGAGCTCAGTTTTGCTCAGAAGCATATTGAAGACATAATGCTAAATCTGCGGCTGTTTAATAGATTAGGTTTAATAGGTTTAATGAAAGATCTTAGAGCAGAAAGGCCTTACACATGCAGTCTGATCCTGTGGCACACCGGGGACAGCAGCTCTCACATAGATGGGGTAATTTAATTGTTAATGCTTCTTATTTGAGTGATGGGGTAAACTGTGAACAAAACAACACACTGACATTCTTCACTGACTGTGCCATACCTGCAAACACACCCCACAGGGTTTATTTAATTGTTAATTAGCACTAATAATGTTTAATTGATAATCCTCCATTGTTTCTTCAAAAAAAATTGTAATACCTTTGAAGACGGATACTGAGACAGTATCAAACGATGGCTGTTTTCAGTCTACAGATCAATAATACAAACACAGATACATACCAAACACATTAAATTTATTCATTTTCTAACAGCTAGGACCTCTGGCACAGCATCACTACAGTAGAAAGAATTCATCATATTAATGATCTTGAGGCCACTTCATTATTCACAGAGAGGCAGCTTGCCTGTCCAAATAAATTATCATTGGTGTTCCATTAATGGAAGTTTTCAAATATTGCCACGGAGGATACCATTAATCTGCACACGGTGTCTCTCTGGAGTGGACCAGTCAGCTACTGTACCAATGCCAGTGATCTGTGAAGATGAGGAACTCCCCTCTGTCCTCCTTCATATTCCTTCTATGGAAGGAATATGACTTTGTTAACTACTGCGGCTCCAGACCAGATCTCTCCTGGGTTGCACATTTAGCATTTTTTTCGTGTATTTCTAAGTGCTCACAAGTGAAGGATAGAGCTACAAAGTAGTGCTTTCTGAAGTTGCAGACGTCACACTCCAACCTTTTCTCCTCCCGACGGAGAGCTTTCATATAATTTGACACATACTGCATTTGTGTGTTAGATAATTGCAAAGGCAAAAGACTCTGCTGGTCCCTCGAGACTCCCTACATATCCATTCCCTCAGCATTGGTGCCCAGACATGGGCCAACTTCCAGACACATACTGTTAATATTCAGATTGAACATTTGTAGAAGGACCTTGAAAAGTCACACACTGTGCAACTTTCGAACAGTTTAATGAAATTGCCTCACATAATGTTGGCATTCACTGACTATTATGTTTTTCATTATGACAACCTACTGTAGGAGTCAAACTCATTTCCATTTTTCCAGTATGTAAGAGGGCAATAAATCCTTTTTTTTTAATACCCTACAGACTGCCTGGCTTTAATATTAGACCTTAACAAGTAACGTAAGTGAAGTAATGTAATATGGCTCTCAGAAATGTATTCTGTGGGAGCATGACAGCAGCATTTCATGATAAACAAAGTTACAAGAGTTTGTGTTGTGCTTGTTGGCTTTTAAGCTCAATTTGCTCCATTTATAGGAAATAAGCACTGCCTGAAGGTGAACAGCTGGGTTTGTTATATTTTGCTACCAATCTACAGTCTTATTTATCACCACTTCTAATCTGCACATTGTTTCTGTGTTCACCCTTTTCCTGTCATAACAGGACATGATACTTCCTGGCTAGCTCGCCGTATCCTGAGTGAGGTGATGAATATGAGACAGCAATAAGAGGATTGAAGCATGTCTCTTGGTCTGGAAGAAGCTCTAGTCTCTGTTACTGCCAAAACCTTTTCATATGCCAAACCTCATCGTGCACCTGAACTTGGCTCAGCAGGGACTGAGGTCCTACTGTTTTCTGCTGACTGACCTCTTTGGCATAACAGATGAGCTCATCATGCAGCACCTGATGTCTGAGATGAGCACTAGCACCAGAAAGTGAAACAGATACAGTTCTGGGCTGAAAATATATTTTAAAAATTATAATTTAATTTTTTAATTTATTCATAAACAGATACATGAATTTGTCTAAGTGTTAATGCAAATATGAACTAGGTATCCAAGCTGATTTTACAGTGTATATTTCCCACAATCCCTTGGACTGATTCAGTGGTCAGAGTTGCTCTACAGGCACAAGCTCAGTTCAAGTGTTTAATCTACCAGAAAATAATGCACAGAACGGTCATGTGGGAAAAGCTGGTTAAATCCCTCCTTCTTGACAAAAGCCAGCTAGACCAGATCAAATTAAGTGGTTTGATACGTTCTCTGCCAATCGGATTAGGCTGATTAATTCTCAAAGTGTTTAAATCATTAAAGCTGTTTAATGGACCTTAGGAAAGTTCATGGTGTCAGATTTGGCTGTGATATCAGAGGTGGAGGAAAGTCAATACAGCCGGTAACTGTAAAAACGCTTCCTGCATTAGTAATGGTGTTTGCCAGTCAGGAGTGCATGAATATGCATGTGACAAATTCTGCTCA
Source organism: Ctenopoma kingsleyae (assembly GCA_032353495.1). Taxonomy (NCBI): domain Eukaryota; kingdom Metazoa; phylum Chordata; class Actinopteri; order Anabantiformes; family Anabantidae; genus Ctenopoma; species Ctenopoma kingsleyae. Next base: position 11,633,380 of record JAUBNQ010000004.1, on the reverse strand, counting down.
AATAATCAGAAATAATAATTTGTTTCTTGAAATTGAAAGACTTGGAGGAAAAAATATTTCATCTGCTATGTAGTGACACTGTGTCTAAATATAGAGTGGAAAATAGAGCAGAAGAAAGGGGCACAGTAAGGACCATAAATATTCAGTCCATCTAGAGAAGGCTGGGAAAAGCACAACTAAAAAACTGAACTATACTATAAAAATAAACTATACTTAATGTGGCACCGCCTGTGCTGGTTTTGCCTGAGATGCCTCTGCCATTCTGATGCAGATCTTCATTAGAAACTGCTACTCTGAATGTTACGGTGATGGCTGATGGAGAGAGTGAAAAATGGGTACTAGTCCCCCTCCACGCCATCGTCTCTTCTAATATACTTGTCTCCTGGGGCAGCGGTATGCGTCACTGAGATGGCAGGGTTGTTACGCCATGTTGCCTCATGCATGTTAACAGTAGGTGACTCTGGAAGTGACACAGCTCACGTGTGTCCAGTCTTTAAATGCAGCCCCATGTTTCTCCCATAAAGTGTCCATCAGCACCTTAATGCATCTCCCAGTGAAAGCGACAGAGCCTGGCCTTGCACATTATTAACTTCAGACATTTTTATAAGCCTGTGGAACAGAGTGCTCCTTCTGAATAAGATATGTGTTCAGTGGTTGCATATCAGTCTTTTAGTTTTTGGCACACCATTACAATCTCTGATAGGCAATGTTTTTAAACCACATACTGTATCTCTGTAAATCAGTGTAAACTGGGTTTAATTTTGCTGTGTAAAATCTATGATACCACCCATTTGCTTCTATGGGAATACATCTACATGTATATTAATGTTATGTAAACAGTGTTTGCAATGACAAATTGTGGCATGGAATCATAAGCAGCTTAGCAAAGTGGGGTTAAAGACATGACCAAATTGGCAGGCTCATGATAAATGCATGGGATTTGTCTAAAATATTAATCAAATGTAAATGTGCAATGAATTTAATAGTGGCTTATTCCTGAGCTATATTTGGAACCAGTACAAAGTCATTCACACTGCAGGGTCAATTTCTGAAAAACAATAAAAGCTGAAATTATGGGAAGAAGTGTAAAGTTCTTGTAGCATAAGGACGGCTTTCCCAAATTGTGTGTGAAGTTTGTGTGTTCTGTGTATTCTACATTTAGTGGGCGTTTTCAGTGGGGAAGAATAACAAACACTTTACGATTACAGTGCGGAAGTAATAAGCAGTGTTCTATATTGGCACAAATCTTATAAGTCTCCAATATGGGAGCGATTCAGAACATATTTCAGCGGCTTTCTCCGGAGACACCCAATCTATTATGCAACGACGCAAAATAGCACCGCTGGGGGCGCGGAAAAAAAACAGCCAGCACATGAGACACGGGGCAGGAGGAAGACGCCCAAACACAGCAAGTTTGGAAATGTCAGATCTGTGGTAGGTAAGAGAGTTTACATCGCGCCCCGCAAAGCCAACCAGTTGGCTGGAGTCCGATCATTCTCTGGCGGAGTTGTTTGGAGCCTGATCTCGGTGCGATACTGTGCGTAAAAACCTACCTGCCAGACGCAGCAGCGGTGCCATGGCAGGCGGACCTCAGCGAGCGAGCAAAGTCCATGCTTACACGCACGGAATAACTTCCTTTTAATCGGATACCGTGTGTTGCGCTGCTGTCTATCAAAACTGACAATGTGAAGTAGAAAGGTGGGTCCGTCCGTCTCCATCGTCTCAGTTGCGCCGAGCAACGATGCTGAACAAACCTGCGGGAGGATTTTCCACTTCAGGTAAGACGTCTTTCGGAGATGTTTAGCCGCAAAATGATGTGAGGTCTGTTTTGAATACAACAGAGCAATAAGAGTTAAAATGTGAGAATGTCCCACAGCTACGCTACATCTGCAAATAAACTATGTGCAAAAAGGGTGTGATGTCATCAAAACTACAGAATAATGTGTTTTCTTTGAGTGTATTTACATGAATAAACTCTAGGAAGAAACAAAACAGTGGGAGAGAGAAGGCAGAGATCATTAATAGATCGTGATCATGAATTGCTGTGCAGTCTAAGCACACTCACAGGTGCTAAGTCCACATCATCTGGTGCCAGATGAATTATGTGTGGATGTGGTTTTTGTAGTCTAATGTAGTGTGTAATAGAATTGGCCGTTATCGTTATCGAGTGGCTCAGCCTCAGAAGCATCTGAGAATAAAGACCGCAGGACACATTGTTGAAGACACTGAGCCTGAGCTTTGTGTGTGTGTGTGTGTGTGTGTGTGTGTGTGTGTGTGTGTGTGTATGGTGGGGGGCTCACACTCAGCCACTGGACCATATTATTCACGCTGTTCCATGTCGTACAGTTGTGAAGCCTACTGTAGCTGCGTGGACCTTTGTTCTCATGGAGTCACAGGGGCTAGAGGTCTTTGAAGAGCTGCATGTCGTGTTAGAGGGCCAGGAAATCATTTCATAGACAGTATAATGTAAAACAATGCAATACTCTTAAACAAACATTAGCTTTATTATGGTTCACATATTGTATTTTTCTTCATACTGTGTCAGAGATATTTATAACCTTGATGGCACACATTTATGGTGTGTGTGTGTGTCTGTGTGTGTGTGTATTTCATTCGTTGCAACTCAATCACCTCTCAGACATAAATCAAGCTTTACCACACTTTTTTTTTTTAACTGTGAAAAATCACTACATTTTCTTGTGTATTTCTACCCTGTGCCTCATTTCGCACCACAGCACTTTCAACAAAAAGCGTGAAATGACTCTGACTTGATTTGCTACTTTCTACTAATTCAAAAATGCGACACAGCTGCTTCAGAGGCTATTATCTTATTTCATCATTAGACATGGGATGAAAGATTAATTTGATGGATGAGGTCTTCACGCCATGAGGGACTGATTATTGGTGCTGGGTGGCAAATTTACAAAACAAAATAGTATATGTTTGTGGACATGCTCAGAACAGTCTTCCATCTGCAGATTGTTGCCTTAGAGACTTCCTCACCTGACAGTGTTCTTTTTTGTTCTTTTGTTACCCAAACAACACTTTTTTTTTTTTTAATAAGCTTCATCTTAATTTTAGCAGGTTGCTAAAACATCCAGGAGGAGTCAACAAGGCCAGTCCACAGAGTCACCAAAGTAATCAGTATGCACTATGAAATACAGCAGCACCTGCCGCAGCTGTGACATGTGGACAATGTTTTTTTTTTTTCTCTTCACGTGTATATGAATCTGAGGGTGTGATATGCAACAGTTGAACATACAGCAGATGGTGATTTTATGGCTCAGACAGTCAAGAACCTGTGAGACGAATGCTGATTACCAAGAGAAAATGTTTCCATTTATTTGCTCAGAAACCAAGAGAGCACATTATTATATTAAAAAAAACATGTTAGATCAGACTGGGTAGCTTTGGATAGATTTAACTGCACTGTTGTTGTTGTTGTTTTATATCTAAAGGTGTTATTATTAACATGTTTTGTTGTTTTTTTTTGTTTTGTTTTTTCAGATTTCAACCTGCCAAATCTTTCTTGGGCTATATCTTCTGATCCACTAGTCTTCTGAACCTGTCGTGATCATGGACAGCCTCAGTGAGCTCCAGAACCCCTTGCTGGACAAAACCAGCAGGCATGTGGTCCACAACGACTGCCAGGGTTATCAGAGTGAATTCCCAAGCCAGCCTTACCAAGACAACCTCATTGGCTATTACTACACAGGGACTAATGGCAAGCAAAAGACTCAACAGTTCCTGGATGCAACATCCCTGCATCTAGCTGTGGAGGCCTTCTACGGACCCAGCTTCATACTGTACAAGGATGACGTCAGCCTTCACAGCAAGGACTCAAAGAGCGAGAACTCTGAGACAACATTTACAGAGACTAAGGACGCTGTTTTAGATGGAGGCTCTACAGAAAACACACTGGACAGCATACAAGAAGAGAAGGATGTGAAGATCCAGACGGTGTCGTATGAGGTGGAGGATGAGCAAGGTCCGGAGTATGAGGTCAGAGGTCACAATAGAGCAGAGAGTGAAACGGCTTGCAGTTCTCGCAGTGCAGCCTGATTTATATTTATAAAGTGTGCACATGTAGAAATAGTTACACTTCAAGTATCTCACTCCTGCTGTAATAATAATTACTGTTCCTACACACATTAAGGAGCAAATGATACAATAAGAGCTATGTGGCAGTGTTTGACAGTCTAATTAGAATATTGAGTTGCTATATGAAATTAAAGGCGTTTTGACATTTGCTCATAACTGTCGGGACCATCTTTCAGAAGAAAGTGAGTCATGGCACATATACAGTAGTGATGCCTATTATTTAATTTACGGTTCTAATAGTCTGCCAGGGTGATTCACATTTATGTCGCCTCTCTGTTATCTAAATGGTCAATTTACTGGAGTCTTTAAAATCTATTGCAGAGTAATTGCATGCTTTTGTTTTATAATTACATTCTAAGAAAATGAAACATCTGATTTTATCTGTCTAGGCTATTGTTCTTTTGGGGCTATAACTACACTCTCCCAAGAAAACCATGATAGCAAAAGAGCAAAGTCTTTTCAGAAGTTGTAAAAATCTAATTTCACCCGGGGATACTTGTGAGACACCAAGAGCTCTGAGCTGACAGAGGAAGACGTATAGCACCCTTACTGGGCTGATGATCGTGCCAGCTCTTGTCACTCGGAGGCCTGGCAGATAGATAGAGATGTGGGAGCAACTGCTATTAATGCCATAAGTAATGCCATGCTTTGAGGGTATTAGCAGGACTGCACAGATGCATGTCTGCCGAAGCAGGTGAGCCTGGAGTTAAGTTATTCTGTGCCAATTCAAAAGAGCAAATTAATCTGGTGAATAGTGTCCATATGAAAGTTGGATTTCCAGCTGGAATAATTCTTGTGTGTCTGTATGTGTGTTTGCCTCAGTGCTGAGATTCACGTCCTTTTGATCATAAAAAACATACGCTAGATTAATTTAGGGTTATTCCAAGACTTGTGTAGAGCATGTGGCAGGTGTGTATTGATGCACAGCATATTTCTGCAGCACCAAATAATAAAAAAATAGAGGACATTCCCAGCTTTTGGAACAAAAAACGAGAGCAATGGAGTCAAACTGGAGAAGATTTCCACACAACACTTCATTATACAGTCTGAGTCAGTTTGTGTCTGGTGTTTACATATTTTTCCTTCACAGTTGCACTATTTAGTACATGTATTTTGGTAAACTGCAACCCATGTAATCACTCTATATTTCTATGCAACAGATGTTTGACATCTGTGGTACAGAAACTAAAAATTGCTTGTAAAAGTAACAAGAACTGCTGGATGGTGCCACTGTGAATAACCCTGCTACTACAGGGTGCAGGGGTCTCTGTGTACCCTGTTGTGGAGTCGACTGTCCACTCCAGACTCCAACAAGACCTCAGAGAGAGCTGTGACAGTGTTAATAAAGGCACTTTGGCCCAGTGGAGCCCCATCAGTTATACAGGCATCAGACCAGATTGGGAGTGTGTCCCCAGCCGGCAGGATTCTGTCTCAGGGAGACCGTCAGTAAGACTGAATGCACCAGTCACTCAGGAGTGTTATCAGGTCTTGCTACAAAGATAAAAGGAGATTACTGCTGTTTGTGCTCACCAGTTTATTCATGTGATGTCAGATTATGTGGTTATGACCAGCTGCTGTTTTGATGGATCACACCCAGCTGTCCAGGTGGACAGTGTTCATAAAACAGATAACAGGCAGCTTCATAATCTTTTCTTGGCAAAGGTATCAGTGTGGAAACAGTTTGGATAGTATATTGCTGCTGTCCTCCACTTCCTTCTAACATCTAAATAATGTTTCTACACAGAAACACTCCCAAAATAGCTCAGGATAATGACATTAGATCCTGTGGTTTGGTAAATGTAGATGAGATTAGAAGCTAAAAGGGAAAACTGTGCACAATATGTTTAGAAATGTGGTTAGTGCACAAATATGGTTCCTCTCTTTTTGCCCACCTACCTGACTGTTCTTTAATTATCTCAAAAATGGTTGATTCACTCCCCATGCTATGTATAGATTTTTATTTTGCCTCCGTTTTCCTCACTTTGATTGATTCCTGCAGGCAACAGGACTAACAGATGAAACCTGCTCCTCATTGGGGCTATTTATTTATCCACTCTGTTTCTGGGACAGCTGAGAGAAGTGAGGCCATGTCCTCGTAAAGGACAGCCATGCAGTCACATTGCCATCCTTGCTGGAGGCATAGTGTGCCAATGTAGTCTGAGTGGCATTCGTATCTATCATTCATTAGCTCGCCCAGCCCCTCAGGTCCTGAGTGTGAGTGTCATGACTCAGTATTGAGAGCCTGTTGAGCACTCACTGCCTTGTAAGACGCCAGGTGCATTGAGGAGAGATGGTGGAGGTCTCTCATGCAGTGGAAGCAATTTAGGACATAAATGACACTGTCTTCTTGCTATTTCCCCTGTCACCTCACAATGATGGAACAATCCGTTAATCCTGTGTTATCTGTCAGGCCGTTCATGGGTGTTGACAGAGGCTCCAAATCCTCTCTGGCTGGCTAAGCACAACCTGTCCTGCTTGTGGATGTGGAACAAGGGCAGATACACTGGCCTTGGAGGAGCCACAAGTTGTCAGTTTACATCACTGCAAAGATATTCAATGTACACCTGAGCATCCACACACGTCAACCTTATTCTGTTATTATTTAGGTGTCAACCTCAGGATCACCACACTCACCTGTCATCCCATTTTAAGAAGGTGTACTCACATAATGTATTTGCACTGTGAAAAATATCCACTAAACAACATCATCTGTTCTTTTTCTGGCAATAAATTATTCTCTATCAACCCACTGTCTTCCAGAGTGACAGCTCCAGTGACAGCGAGAGTGAGGACAACTTCATGGTTCTGCCCCCTCGGGACTACTTGGGTCTAGCCATCTTTTCCATGCTCTGCTGTTTCTGGCCTTTGGGCATCATTGCCTTTTACTACTCTCACAAGGTAAAGGCCTGGGCACCTCAAGCCTGTCATTAACTCTGATTATATTACATTTTATATAAGGTCAGTGAACATAAGCACCCAAACAAGTGCTACCACAGCCTATTTTCCACCCTGTGACCTTCCTTTCAGTTGTTTCAGATGATTGACTGCGTAGATTCAGCAGGTTTGGCCCACTTGTCTGTCCTCCCTGTTTTCACTTTAGGAAACCATTAAGACTGAGATTTTGGTTTGGTGTATGTTCTGTATGAGTAACACTTTGTGTTTTTCTCTCAGTGTCTTTCTGATTTCAAAAGATTATGTGCCCTTAAACTAACCTTAAACTAAGCACAGCAAACTTGTGGCTTTGACACAGCTACCACTATTATTGCAGAGACAATTACACCGGAACAGAAAATAATGTGTCAGAAGAACACATTAAGGCCAGGCTCACTTTTTGATCGGAAACCAAAACACCCAAACAACACATTTGTCACTGTCAGAGGAATAATGACCTAATTGCCATGGTAACTAATGGCTCCCTGAGAGCATTTCTTGTTTTCTCTCTTTTAACTGTAGCTTAACACCTACTCATACACTCAGTACTGATGACTAACACACTGGCTCATTTCAGTATCTGCTTTGTTTTTTTCAGACCGTCAAGGCCATCACTAAAGGAGATTTCTCCAGAGCAGGAATGAGCTCCAGAAGAGCCCTATTTCTGGCTGCTCTTTCCATTACCATTGGAACAGGGATGTATGTAGGGGTGGTTGTGGCCCTCATAGCGTACCTGTCCAAGCCTGGACATGTATAGTACTGGGATCGGTTTGCTTGGAGTAAGAGAAAAAGAAAGCAAGATGGGAAGAAGAGAAAAGACAAGGTTGGACAGATCTCTTCTCCTTTCCTGTAGGCAGGTGTCTGTGCTGCTGCCTGGCTGTCTGCAAAAAGAAGAAGCTATATAAAGAAAAAAGATTCAACCAGAGAGACAGAGAGAGAAAAATAAGACAAAAAAGATGCGTGGATGGAGTATTACTTGGACTGCATATTGATCTGGACTGACTCTCTATTTCTGGGATGCAACACTCCTACCGAGGTATTCCACAACCATCACAAGAAGAAAAAAGACTGCGCTAAGAAAGTTTACCACTCTTCCACAGACTGTGTATTTACAGTATGTGTTATAAAAGAACTGAGCTCATAACAATAAAGAACTACCTATCTTTGAACACATTACTCGTTTACAACAGGTTTATTTTACCTTTACAGTAGATGTATTCTATCAATACTATTGCATATGTGTAGTGTCCACATTTCTTGCAACAGTCAGCCAGTGTTTTTTTATGTTATTGTTTATACAAGTTATAGGCTATTGGAAATTGATCCAGTTGCTAAACTGAAACAAGTGGACATTAAATACAAAGTCTGTGCCCAAAATTACTCCCTGCTTATTCATTCACTACTCCTTATATAATGTGTACTCACGCGTTATATTCGCAATTATGAGCAGTAAATTTAATCTTTTTGCGTCGTCACTCAGTTAAATGGTAGACAGGAGTGCACTATTTCGCCTATATAGGGAATAATTTTGGACACAGCCAATGAGAACAAAGGTAGTAGTAAGAGTGCACACAAAACTGCTGAGAAGTGGTTAAGACAGTTATTTGTGTATACTGTGTACTGTAAATTTGGTCAATAAATACATTTGGCATGAATAATGTAATATATTGTTTCTCATAGTCTTTGTGTCAGTACAGTATGTCGTTGGAAGTAGTGTCTTAAAACAGTGATACCAAAGCAAGGGTACCACTTTCATGGGTACCTCTGCAAGACAGTATGAGAAAAGCTCAACTAATTAACCTAGCTCACTAAATGCACTTGTGTTAGAGGGGAACATAAGATGCCAGTTAACAGTAGTAAAGTTAGAGTTACAAGACCTAGCTAAAATACTGTAAATACAATTTGTCTGTATAAGTAGCTAGCTAGAAATAATTAATAAACAAAATAGTTATTCACAAGAATTTAATGGGTCATCAGAATATAATCACACAGTTCAAGTATTTAACTAATAATAATTAGCTAAAAGTAACTTAGTTATTTACATAAATTGCAATACCACCTATTTATAATAATTAATAGAATTAAATACAATCTAGGTTATAAACTACACTGTAAAAATGTATTTGGAACATAGAGGCTGGAGTCAGTGAAGGAGTACTTAAATTCATCGGATACGGTAGTCAGGGTAATGTGCTATCAGACAACAAAGATTGGGTACTAGTGAACAAGACATTCGTGTGAGCAAGATAGCATTGTGTGATTAGAGAAGCCTGTCAGAGCAAACTGTTGACCACAGAGTGTTACACTGACTACTGCAGACGCAAGCTTTTGCTGTCTGTAACTGGCATGGCTAATCACACTCTCTTGGCATCAGTCACTGTCTAACCTCGAGGTGACTTCAGCTGCCAGAGTGCTGCGAGCGTCAGGAACAACGCGTGCTCTCCAATGTCAAGATGTCAGAACAAAATGAGAGCTGCACTTTATTGGACGGACCATCATGCACATCCTGTTCTCTTGCCCCACCTGCTATCCAATCAGAATATTAGCCAGACTCCAGATCCAGACTATCCTAAAGCACTAAGTGGTGTTCAGGTTCAGCTTTCCAGACAGCATTGATCATATACTGTGTTCAAGAAGGAGAAGAGAAATGATTCTCTACCCCTGTATACCTTGTTATTCTCTGCATGTGGCTAAATGGAGCAGGTGGTCAGGCAAGTCTTACAGAAAAGCTTGCACAGCCTGACCTTTTCCTAAATGTGTCTGTTTTCTCTTTTGCAGCTTCTCTCAAAGCAAGTCTCTAATGCATAAAATGTGGCTCAATGGGGTATACGGGGGCGAAAGTGCCTCTCTCATCAATGGGAGCTGTATGGGGTACTGAAGTGGGTTCATTCTGCGAGCGAGTGCACCAGTGCATGTGTTTTCTCTCCCTCAATAGATAGGAAGTGTTACCCACACTTGGTCGCTCACTCACTCACAGCGTCCATAGCTAGTGCAGACCATCAGAAGCAAGCTGATTTCATTAGTCATCCATCTCCACGTACATAAAAACTTACCAAGAGGCAGCAGCAGGCTGAATCGCAACTCCTGCAAATATTCCATTACATGTGCGAATGCTGTCATAGGGTGTGTATCCCTGCATACTACGCAGGGTTTGTTGTGAAAATATCATAACATTGTCCTTTTATCTAAAACTAACTAAAAGTTTGCTTTTGTCAAGTTTGCCAAAGTCATGACTTGACTTGTCATATCTAGCAAATGACAAAAAAAGAAAACAATGATGAATGAGCTGAAACAGAATAGAAAGCAGTGGAAAGACAAAAAGACATTAGAGCTGAGTGCTACATTAATAAGAGGCACGATGCCCCTGACTGTTCATGCAACTGAAAGGCATTTTCAGGTTCTTGGCATTGCTTTGATTAAATACCTGTCACCACTCTCTGCTCATGGGCAACAGACGCATAAATAATATCCTCAGTTTGTGCCATGCTTCTGCAAAAGAGGATTTGGTGGTTGCATCAATTTCAGTAAAAAAAAAAAAAAAAATCTGCGTTGTGTCATTTTGTTTTACTGACATTTTGAAGAGTAACCATGGGGAAAAAAGCCATTGTAATACTCAATAATAAGATTTAACAGTCATATTTCAACTTACAACCATCCAAAGCCACAATGGGAGGATGCGAATGCGTTTGCAGACTCTGTCCTGAAATTTCACACGATTGGGGAAATAGTAAAAATAGGAAAACCTCTTGGCTCTGTGTTGTGCATCAGATCTTAAATCAAAACCACATGGTTCATTTGGTAGATTACAGAAACTTGCATGCTGTTTGAAGTTCATCCAGAGATCATTTTCTGTGCAGGCAGATAAATTTAATGTATATTTGATTATTCCTGAGACACTTTCTAGGTCGACAGCAGCACCAACAATATCTCTGGCTATGGATAGAACTAAATCCATGTCTGATACCCGCTGAGATTCAAACACTAACATGCAGATATGAATACTAGTGAAACATATAGTAGCACTAACTCGGCAGTTCAACACACCAGGAGCTCACTTGTATTGTCACATTTAGAGCCAAATCTTTTTTTTTTCTTTAAACTGTAGTCGGTGTGTTGACATTTTAATGTGTATGCACACATATAAGTACACACACACACACATTCTGGCTGCCCTTGTTTTCTCATCCTGTCTCAGCCCAGCTCAGAGTCTCCCTGGCCTGCCTCTTCACTCACTCAGTTCCTCCCATTCCTTTGTCTGATTTTCCCTCCATTTTCACCAGCTCCACCCTGCTCCACCTATTCACTCACCTGCTCTTTTTAAGGACCCTACATAGTCAGCCAGTTACACACCAGATTGCTGGTTAGAACATTCAGAATCCTGCTTTGCTGCTTTATTCAAGTTACTTACTTTCTTTACTTTCTTTGCCTTTGTTATTCTTAGTTGTTTACTTTTTATACTATACTTTGTGACCATATTTTGTTCTTGAAGTTAAGTTATTTTCTGAATTTCTGTCACTGTAGTTACCTCAGTATTGTTGTTGTTTCTCACCTAGTCAGTCACTTTCTCATTCCCTGTTTATTATTCTGTTTTTTTTTTTTCACTGTTTGTTATTCTGGACAGTTTCATTTGTTTTTGCATTATCTTCTTAATCTTTATTGTCTTGCTTTTGAGTGCTGTGCTGTGTGTGCCGTGGCAATTATTGCTGGTGCATTTCTTTACACTGGAGCAGTGTGAAAGCTAATTAAATTGCCTTAAGTGAGGTTACAAAAATCACATCACTTCAGATAGGTCTGAACACTGCAAATCTGAAAATAGACATTCATTGTGAGATTGTAGAGTTACCTGATTTCTGTAGTCCACTTCTCATCTCTGGTTGTGGCTGAAGCTTCTGGGAATCAGGGCTACATTAACTGCTATAAGCGAACAGCAGTTAAATATTTGTCTGAACTCTTAGTGTTTGAGTGGGATTGTGGGTTGTGTAGGCCTTTTGAATTTTTTAACTGCATATTTTAGACTACACCTTGTCACTCAGATAATGTTGTTTAATTCACTTATACCACTTTACTACATATGTTCATTTTATGCAATGTTAAACTTCTACCACAGTAGATCATGTTGAGTTTGATTTTGATTTGATTATGAGCTCCAGTATTTTTGTCTTATGATTCATAAACAAAAATAATGTTTCACTGGGCATTTTTATCAGCTGGTTTATGTTTTAGGCCTAAAGCTTGTGGCCAAAATAGTCATGTCACACTATTATGCACATTTGGGCCTGACCCAGGTTGAGAACGGTGTTGTGTATGAAGTAGCTCCACCTCAGCGAGCTCAACATATGATCATTTCATTATGTCATATAACGCAATGATAAACACAAAATCCACATTTTATGCAGAAATATTACTTATGATTCAACACTGCTTAGCTTCAGCAAGACAAATCTATATTCTCTGCAGGTTTTCTGTAGCACTTTTAGTGTGCACCAGGATATGAAGACATCCCTACAGCAACTCAACACAACAGATGCCAGCTTCCATTTCTGTAAACCCATCTTTCTCTCATTCCCTCTTCCTTTCAAATACCACTTTCACATCAGAGTTAAGCTCATCTTTGAAGCATTTCACACGTACATGCTTATCTGTCCTCACACCTTTGTCGCACAGCAACATGCCTCTTTTTGTGGCGCCGGCATTTGCCAGGACACACTCTGGACTGATAAGAACCTCACAGCCTCATCTTCTGGCTTCACTTATCACTCTTGAGCAACAAGCAGGCACTGTCTATCTGTTCATGTTTCTCTTCCCTTGATCAGTTCTGACTGGACACTTGTTTTCTTCTTGGCTCTGGGTGTTCCTCAAAACTCCTGTCTTGTGCCAACAAAAACATCTAAGGCAGCTCTAAGATAAGACTCTGAGAGATGTGAGAGTTTTTAATGGCGTACCTTGGACTTCACAGGGAAGATGATGTCATTTTCTGAGATGAGAAATGTAAAGCAGGAAGTAATAATAGGCAGATAAGATAATATTATAGTAAACAGAGACTGACACAGTTTAAGGTCTACACAGATGACTGGAGTTGGCATCCAAAACCACCCACAGATGGACTGCTGAAAATACTGAGCACAGAAGCTAGAGGGTGGCTGCAGTGGATGAATGCTGGTTTTTTGCCACACATAAATCTTTTTGGGACATTTAGTCAACTTCAAGAGATAATCGATATCTATTACTAGACTAAGCAACAATGACAGAGAAAAACATGTGCTGGTTGCAGTAAAGGTCATTCCACTAATCTACTGTCTTAACGCTATAATGGTGATGCTTGATATTCAAGGAGCTTTCAGTTTAATTAACTTTATTTATAGAGCTTTAAATCATCTCATGGCACTTTACATACTTCCGATATGACAGATATGAAATACTTTTTGGAAAAAGAAGAGAAAATAAG
>JAUBNQ010000004.1:11607409-11619803 GCA_032353495.1 Ctenopoma kingsleyae | reverse complement strand
AAATCATCTCATGGCACTTTACATACTTCCGATATGACAGATATGAAATACTTTTTGGAAAAAGAAGAGAAAATAAGTATATTTTTAGGGACGTGCTTGTGTGTGTTTGGGGCAAGACAAATGATGGTTAATTTTACAGATTGATTTTACAGCTATATTGCCAAAACAAATGCCAACAGGTCAGCAGGTGAAACAAGATATCATTTAGTTTCCACTGTGGACCTTTCCTGTTCCCTTACCTGCTGGAGTCAGACTTTAATCTATTATAATAAAAGAATAATGTAGTATTCAATAGGCCACATACATCAACAGCAGGCTTCAATCGGCAGCCTAATCAAAAAGCCTGTGGGGCTAAATTAGCATTATTATTGCACAAATAGAGTGTTAATATCCTGCACAAATTCAGAATACTGATTTCTGTGAGTTTGAAGTACTGAGATGATGATGATACTCATCCAGTGAAGTGTAAAAGAGAGCCAGTCGGCTCTGTGTGATCAGCCCAGGATGGTTTTGGAATAATGAACCTTGGAGATGAAATCAGCCCCAAGCCAGGACATATCATTTAGCTACAGTATCAATCCCGTCTCCATTAACCTTCAGCAGACTGCCTCATCACAAAGAGCACCAGAAGAGTGACAAGAGATGACAAGTATTGATCACCATATCAGATCATGGTTGCTCAATGTAACCCTTTTTTCAGCATGATTGATGTGCATAGATGTGTTATATTTCAGTACTAGGATTTTCATATAATAATAGTATATACAATCAGACATGTGAATGTGCTATTTAATTCACATGCTGTTCGAATTCATAAGGATCTAGTATGAAATTCAAGACTGCCACCATGTGGCCACAACAAAGCTCTGTGGTACCAGTGAAAAGATGGTAAAAAACACAGTCACAAACTATACTTAGAATTTATTTAGGGAATGTGCATAAGCACTGTATGTATGGGTCAAAATTAAAAAAAAAAGGTTAGGTACAAACAGTTAAACCAGTGCAATCCAACAATCCTGTAATAAATCCATCATGTACAGTAGGTTATAAAACTCAGATTTTATTTGAAAATGCTTTATATAGGTTTTGGTTCCATCACTGATAACTGTGAAAGATGTCATTTGTGGCAGTGAGAACAGTATTGTGCTGTAGTGGTTGCTGTTTCTATTATTTTGCTCACTATATTTACTCAGCTACAACATTAACACCACCTGGTGGTTTTATACATATAGTACACACACGTCTGTGTATATATTATAACTAAAACTCTTCAGCACATACAGAATGCTTATGTATATACAGCAAATGTGCTATATACAGACCAACAACTGTGACTGATAGAGCAAAAGCATTATAAGCTGGACACATATATATATATATATATAAAAATGCTGCAAATGCTTATTGCTGAAAAATGAAAAAACAATGACAGTGTACTGTATTACTGTATTTTAACAGTATCACCTGCTGTTACTAATGTCAAGAATTAAGTGTCAAGTTAGAATAATGTGTGTATTTAAAACATATCAATTTAATATTCTAAATTGACATGTGTAAAGTACATTTTATTTTTGTTTATACCACTACAATATAGCTGTTTTATAATGCCTGTAAATTACATTTCTGCTCACTATCTTATTCATTTACTGTTGCATGTATTTAAAAACATACCTAAAAAACAACTTAATATTTGTATGCTGCACCAAAATAATTAAATACAATTCCATAACAACTCTATATGAGAAAGATCATGTGAAATGATTCAAACGATCTAAAACAGCAACAAATGGCCCCGTAAAACTGCCCATGAGTAACAAAGTTGTTGATCACATATTCAGTCATACTGAAACACAAATGATGCAAACAGACTGGAATTAATCAGTGGTCATTAGGTGAAAGTTTACCATGATCTCAACATTGCACTACATTTATATATTTCATTGATTGATTCAGCTTCAATAACAACCTTCTCTTTATTACTCACTCAGGTAATGTGGCTGTTGTACTAGTAGCTTTGTGCAGCAGAGGGCAGAGCAACACCACATTTCAATAATCTTCAGTCTGACTACAAGAGCCAAGATCCTTACCAAAATGATGTGTGTACACTTAATCTCACCAAAGAAATCATAATGCTCATAAACCCATCAAGAAGAAACTGAATATTAATGTTACATTAGTTGAAATCTTTCCATAAACCTCCCTCTGATCTCACTTTGCATGGATTGAGATGATCTTATGATGGTCTTCAACAAGCAGACTGTCCATCATAAGGGTTGGTGTGAATTACCTCCTCATATCCAATGTAAACAGCTTGATCTTTAGCAATTCTGATCTATCATAACCTTCTATTCCACTCTCAGAGGATTAAATGGCTTTGCAGTTTAGAGGAATAATCTTTATATGTCTTGGCCTCAATAACTGAATTAGACTGAGGGTCTATGGAGGTGAGGGCTTGGTCTATTGCAAATCATTTCTCTTGCTCAGTCTCAAATGTTAGTTTCTCTTTTAAAGAGGACGTGGCAATGTTTGTTTCCAGCTTTGTTCTAGTATGATCCAAATTCTGTAAGACTAAACCATATTGCCACCAGTAATACTTTGATAGTTATATGCTGAATTTTAGCATGTGTTATGTTTATCGTCTTATTTTTGCATGTTAGCCAACTTTCACTAATTACCACTAATTAGAGACTGAGCACGGTCTTTGGTTTTGCAGATACTTGATGATGAAAAGGCTAAATGAAAAGTCTGGGGATCACCAAAATTATTACAATTCAGCTGTCAGTGAAAATGTCAACATGAATGTGGCACTTTATAGAAATCAGAAGAGTCTTAACAGCAGTAGGTCTGTCTGTTGTAGAATGTTTATATAAAGTATCACAGCAATCAACACAACACCTCCATACTCTTAAATGCATGTTGTTAGCATGGCTGAAAACTGACTTCTAACAGTTAATGACCTATAAACTGGAAATTACACATGTAGTTTAGCTGCAAAGTTGTGAAACAGGAGAGCAATGGTATTAGCCTTTAACCAAGAGTGAACCGGGCTCAAGCACAGTGTTCAAGTACTTTCTCTCTCAAAATGTACTATAAACTTAACAGATGAAGATGCATGTTTTATGAAGTATTTATGTAGATCAGTCTTTGCAAGTTATAATGTAAAATAAAACATATTTAGTGCTTGAACAAGAACTCTCCATCACAAAATTCCCTCATTCTTTACTGCTGACACTATTGGTCGAGCATCATCCTAAATCTACACCTCATAATACACCAGTTATTCCCAGGTTCACCGCATCATTTGAGATTATCCTGACACACTGCAGTCCATTTCCTTGCCATCATTAATTATGCCATGTAAACGTATCTCTGTCAACAATGTAATTAGCAAACCTTTTCCCCATCCAGTAACATTACGGTTCCAGTGTGAGAGCCATTCAGTGCTCAGACATGCAGCAGCATACTGATAATCATCGTCCCTTGCCCTTTGAAATTGCTCTTTGTTTAATTGGAATGGAACTCAATTGTTCAACGTCTTAAGAAAGCCCATTAGCTAACTGAGGATGTGTTAAATGTGATATGGATTACAGCTAATGCGGACACGTAGCCGTGTTGCAAAGCTGAGTTCAAGTGGCCTGAAACAAAGTTTCATGAACAGCCTGGGGAAAATGAAGATTGCCAACAAATAAAGCTGTTAGACTTTGGCTAAGTATTTAGATAAGAGGATGACTGTGGGCTGTTAATAGCATCTATCAAAGTGATTTGACATCAGACTGAGGTCATCCTGCCTGCGGGGGTGCTTTTACTTTTTCTCGTCCCAAGAGCACAAGCCCCCTAGTTTAATCTGAAATTGAAGGCTCTCAACTGCAACGGATTATATAGGGACTAAACCATGCATGTAGTCAGGGACTGTCTCCTAATGAGCCCAGCCAGCAGAGCATCAAGTAACAAGTAGCTACTCTGACAACGGGGCCAACTTCATGCCAGTTAAGAGTTAAACTAATGCTTTGACAATGCAGTCATTGGTTACAGGTTTAAACCATTTGTTTGAAAGGAAATAATAATAAATAGACACCAGAAAGTCATATTTAATAAAAGGTTATTTCTATTTTGTGCTTTGTATTTTGAGTTATACACACTTGAAAATGAAAACACAAACATTTTTAGACTACAAGAAAACATCTTTAAAATTGTGCCGTAGTGAGAGAGATTAATATATCAGTTATATACAGCGTAATATAGGACAACATTTACTGTCGGTGGGATGGTTCTTATTTCGAAGGTCACCATAGTAACTGCACAAGCAACACTGGCTGCTCACTGGCCATTGGTAGCTCTAATTGATTTATTATAACTGTATGGATAAAATTTTTACTCATCTGGCTCTCTATGTACATCAATATTTACACTCCACTCTCACTCAGTCAAATCTCCTCCATTATGCACAAGCAACAACAACTAAGTTTGGAAGTAAATCAGAAAAAGTGCATTTGCGTCTTCTGCGTAGCAGCGAACTAGTGGTGGCCAGATGAGATTTCTTCTAGAAGAAGTCCAGGTGGAGACCAGATTACAGGTGTCAATGAAGGATGAAAACCTGCAGGAGAGATTGATGTTGGGTAAGTCCGTAAACATGCTGAAAGCAACCAGGCCACTGCATTCACTCATGAGAATAGTGAACAGTCCTCAGTCTCTATGGACTTTTCTCCTCCTCTGCTGGACTCAGGGGATCAGTGGCTTTCTTCTCAGCTGCCTGTCTCTCCTGTTTGTCCTCCAGCAGTCTGTCATGAGAAACCGTCCCCAGCACTTTGGCACTGTGCTCCTGTGCCTTGGCCCTGAGTGCAGCAATGCTGTTCTCTCTCAGTTCCTCCTTAGAAATGGTGGACTTGCCTTCTGACCTCTTCTCCTCTGCATCAGCGTCTTCTGCCCTCTGAGAGCTCGGCTGCTGGGGCGCTTCGCACTTTCCTGTTGGCGGGGGAACTGCTGCCTCCATGGACTTTTTGTGCATCCCTGCAAAGAGTTGCGGGTATTCAGATTTAGAATAGCGTCTGGTGATTGGTAAGCCATCTTGGACTGAAAATAGCAAGCAAAAATAGTTCTGGTTTAGAATATAATGTTCGAATGGACAATGGCAATGCATGACCAGGGGAGAAGATGAACTTGACCATGTTGTTTTCTATTTAGGAAGTATCTGTTCTTAAAATTGTCATGCCATACCATACTATTATTACCTGTTTATACAGTATTCTGCAAAGGTCTTAAGCCACCATTAGATTTATTGTTTTGGCAATGCTATTATGACCATATATATACTGTATATATACTGTACATAATAATAATTATTATTATTATATATATATGTTTATTTCTTAGTCTCTTAATTAGAATGCAACTAAAACTATAGGAAAAAACACAAGTATTAAAAAATTTGAAAAAAAAAACTACTTCTGTGAGCTACAGTGACAAATATTGAGTGTGATCTCTGCAGAGGAATTATGGACAGGTCAAGGACAAAAACAGGAGTGAAAGACCAGCCAAAAGCTGATGAGAAGTTTCTCTGAGACCAGAAGAAGTCCAGCAACAACCTGACTCAGCATCTGGCAGCTTAATCTAGATGCCAAGATGATCCTTCCATAGTCTGAAGAAGCTTAATCAGGAATGGTGTTTGTGGAAGGATAGCAGCCAAGAAACCACTTTTTCTGTTTAGTTGTTCTAATGTAAAAACTAAAAAACAAATCTAACGGTGGCCTGAGACTATTGCACAGTACTGTACGTATCAGTCAGTTACTACTGTAGTGTAACACCCCCATGCCGTAATGATGATGTGTAATGATTACAGAGCACAAACTTTCAAACAACACAGAGAATACTGATGATGTTCCTTCTTACTATCTGTTAGCACATTTAAGATTTTTTTGGAAACACAATGAGACTAAAATGAGCAGAGAAACAGCAACATATCGGCCTCACCAAGCAGCCAGGGTGCACATGACTCCATGATGCCATCCTTTGCAGATTTGAGGATGGACTCAGGCAGGGGGATTGAATGCCTCACCATGGCTCCATACAGCCCATACTCAGCCATGACGGTGCTGCGGCCCCAGCATTTCTCCCTCTTCCTCCACTTGGCTCTGCGGTTCTGAAACCATACCTTTCAGAGCAGGACAAATTCCATGATTATTAATTACCAGCACACCATCACACTCCAACCCCAAACTTTGAACAAGTTGCATTGCAATGGTAGAAAATATGTGAATGTTTTTATATTTTTTTAAACTATAATGATCACCTTGTTACTGTCAGCAAGAGATACAGATTGGTGATCCTTCTGACTTCAAACACACTTTGATTTTCTAGGATTCATTATTAAAGGTTGCTTTGGCAGCTTGTGTGCAACATGATACAGTTGGTACTTTAAAGAGGCTTTGACTTTATAAATGATGAATAAATTATTTATTGTTGTTTTATTCATTAGTTTGAACAATAAGACTACATTTTGTCAGTTTAGGTGGTGCTTCTCTTTCATGTTGACCTTTTGAAAACTCTTAAATCATTAGATTTGGTATTTTGCTGTCACTTACCAAAAGAAAAAAAGGTTGTTGTGAAACTCTTAATTAATGTCTTAATAACATTTGTAGATACAACACAGTATTAGTATGTATTGTTGTATAAAAAAAATGTTAAATTATTTATTAACCATCACTTAAGTGACTAGTTACAACTTAACAACCAAAAGGTCCTTAACAGAGTGGAAGCCATGTATTTCTTTAGTTTGTGTATGAAAACATTCTGCACCTTAGCAGCTATTTTAAATATGATTGTGTGTGTGATTCAAAGTAACTTAAGATAACAGCTTGTCCATTTTCATCCAGCCCATTGATTTCCCATAACCTGCTGCCAACAGGTGTGAAGGATCTCTGCCTCCTGTCAGAGCTCATCTCCAGCTGTCTGTGGTGGTCCTTATAGATGCTTTGACACATCAAGACACTTCACTCCGCAACAGCCAACAACTGCTTAATGCTCTGCAGGCTATCTGTCAGCCCAGAGAGAAGCCAAATTGATTGTATATCTTAACACAGGACTGTTAAACACTCTACTTAGACACCTCTTAAGGCTCTGTGAGGAGAAGAGAGGCCAGAGAGGAGACTCAAGTGAGGGGACAGATATCAAATCGAAAAGCCTCTTTCCTTGGCAATTCTGATGATAACCCTTATTTCATACAAGATAGTCTTTTTTATGAGAGATTGCTCCTCCGCCCCTCAGAAGAAGTAAGTGTAGAAACTGCAGGAGGAGCGACCCTAGGGCACGCCGAGGATGATTGAAAAATAAGTTAATTTCAGGCCCAATCGATGGTGGGCAGGCGGGCAAATATCACGGGAAATTAAACTACCGGGACTCGGGGGAGCAGCGCTATTGACCCGTGCTAATAAATTCAATGTAGTTATTTCATTTGAACTCCCTGTGCCTCTCCAGCAGCAGCAGCCAGCCTCCCGAGCTCGTCTGATTTAACTAATTACACTCAATGAGAAAATTGGGTGTTAATTTTATTTAGGCTAGGAGCAGGCTCTGGGCTTATTTATTTATTTCCTTTTATTATTTATTCGCGGCTGTACAGCAGCCCGTAATGAGAAAGAGATTAAAAGGCACCCCGGCAGATGGATGGCCCAGGTCACACTGCAATCTTCTTCCGCCTTGATAGCTTGATTAGGTCGTTAGTGGCTCCTTCTCCGAGAACAAATTGTTTCACATCCAACTGCGCCTGATGAGAGATTATCTGTCCTGGCGAGGCTGCTGGAGGAGAGCGGTCTTTGTTCAGACAGGAGGGGAGCAGCACTGATCGATTTACGGTGGCTCACTTAGCCTAGCTCCCCATTAACACTAGAGCAGCATGAGAGGCAGCTGGCGGCCTCCACTCAAATATTACAGCAGGTTATTAGTGCTGATGGAAAAGTGAAAGATGAGGAAGCTGCATCTGCGCTTACAGGTGCAGATTCGTAAGGCAAACAATTATATTATTAATGGAAATTAATCAGCCTTATGATTTAAGAGTATGTGTTGTATGTGCCTATGTGTTTTGCAATGTGCTAAAAGGCTGTTTTTATGTTTTTTGTTTGTTTGTTTTTTTAATACAGCTAATCAAGACCAAGTGTTTTAATCTCATTGTATAAGTGCCTTTATTTGCCTTTAATTAGATGGGTATATCGTTTATGCATATTTTTTGCTGAAATCATGCCTATAGATTAGAATATACTGTTTCAGTTTTCTAAAAATCATTTTACAAACCTGTATAAAATATACAACAGCTTTAAAAACTTTGATGTATCAATAAACTGGTTAAAAATAGATCAATTCATAAAATTTAAGTGAACCATAAATTCATTCAGGGTGGATATAATGAAATTAAAGTCAACACAAATTAAACACCTGTGTCAAAAAATGGCAATGCCAAAACATATAAAATACGATAGCAGAATAATCTATCTAAGTAATCTAAGTAAACTTTCGATTTAAAAAATATCGAATCATTATTTTCATGAAAAATGTAAAAACACGGGAAGATAAAGCAGACAGTTACCTGTATCCTGTCTTCAGGTAGCTCTGTTTTCATGGCCAACATCTCTCGAGCATAAACATCCGGGTAGTGCGCTTCATTAAAGGCCTTTTCCAGCTCCTCCAACTGATATGAGGTGAATATGGTCCTGTGGAAACGGGGTTTTCATTTTAGATATGGACATGTTAAACATAATATCATGCGTCCTGCAGAAATCACTGTAAGACTGTGTCAGTCAACGCGAAAGACAAACTTGATCAAATTAGAGCCAATTATATTTTATTGTCCACCATTTATTTAATGGTGTAAAAATTAAGCAAATTGAATTGGAGCAAGTTCAAAATATCTGGATGTCAGTGAGCTAAAAACTTTCTGTTGCCAGTGTGTAAATCCCATCAATAAGTGGGCTAGTTCCTTATCGGTATCAATAGCAAAAAATAAAAAAAAATAAAAATGGAAAGAAAACAGAACCATTATTAAATTTTGATAAGAAAATCAGCCAGGCAAACGTCTCGTTGACTGACTGTTCTGTATGAAATTGTGTAAATATGTAATTTCTACAAATTATTTTCCTCACAACCACAAATATTTACTAACCGGTGGCGCCTTTTCTTGCGTTTCTTGCTCTGGCTTACTGACGATTTTGAGAGTTTTCGTTCATTTGAAGAGAAATCGTCAGAATCTGAATTTAAAAAAGGTAAGCATAAAGGTTAATAAAGACTAAAAAGAACCTTATTCAACTGTCATAATAAGTGTTAACTGTTGAACATTAGCAACACGTATTTTTTCCTGTGGTCTCCTTTAGCCTCTAATTCATTCATTCAAACCCACATACCTGGTAATTATAATTATTACAATATAATAATAATAATAATAATAATAATAATAATAATAATAAGCTAGCAATAGCCCACATGCCTGACACACAGGCTGTACATGTCATAAATACACACACTTCTGTGTTTCAGGGGTTGGAGGATTTATTATTTATTATTTATTATAATTGAAATAATAAAGTGCAGATCACCTGAGCTGGCGGACTGGCTGGTGTCCAGCGGGCCTACGGACCTGCTGTGGGGCTGCAGGTGAACATCTTGTGCGTCCGACAGCACCGTCTCCAAAAACGCTGGCTGGCTGTAAAACGAAGGAATTCCACCAGGGCCAATTAATCCCATCCCGACGCCCACACCCACGCCGGCGGGGCCCAGCACGGACCTGGCAGCGATCAGGTGAGCCCCGGGCGGTAGCGACGCTAGCTGGCTCCTTGGGGCCGCGGACGGTTCCTTATTCAGCCCCAGTATCTCCTGGATGCCAAAGCCGGTGCACCTGGGCGGCGGGTGGGTCGCGCTGCTCTTCGGCTGGTGGTTGTCGCTCCCTCCGTTTGCACCCAGAGAGGTTTTCTCCGACAAATGTAAACTTTCCGACAGCACAGCGCCTTGTTTCCCCGTCATAATGTGTCTGCGATGCACCTTGAAAGGCCTTTTTCTTATTATAGCGTCTTACGAGATGGTCCCCAGTGCATGATCCTCTGTGTAACACAAGAGTCCTTTAGAAAATGGTCCTTTTATCCAACAGGTCCATCCCAACAAGAGGCAGGAGCCAGCAGCCAATCAGCTGCAAGGATTCTGGATTCCTGTGGATCATGGATGCATTATACGCCCTCTTGGATACATATCTGCATTTTCCTGAGGACTATGGATAAACGATGAAGAGATTTAAGCTCCTGAAAGAAAGGGAGGAACGAAATGCTTTTCTTCAAGTGTAGGCTGCAGGAAATTTTGTAGGATATTAAATATTACAGGGATTAGAAAAAAAATAAAACAAAAATATAAGCGCTGTAAGAAACAATATCTCTATATCTCCGTTATAAACTCACTGTAGATATATAATTCTAATATAATTTAAAGTAAGGATGTCAGGCCTAATTAAAGATGTGTGAAATACATCTTACTTGCATTTGAAATGCGGCATCTTCAGAAAATTACCTCAGTCTCCCAGAATAAATCAGTATGTATTACTTTTCGCTGAATGGTTTCCACACATACACACAGCCAGCTATGATCTCTCTGCCCAACTACTGGCTCACATGAATGGATAATTGATCTCCAGATGCTTTGCGAAACTCATCACACGCAAATCAAAGGCCCTCCCCAAAAACGACAGCTGGACGACACGGACCCTCTGTGCTGCGCGGTCCTGCTCGGCGCTAATCCCACAGCAGCGGCACAGCACAGACTACAGAGCAGATTAAATCACAGGGGCATTTCCTCCGAGGAAGTGGGAAATGATACAAAATAGATACGGGCCACAGGAGGAAGAATACATAATCAACTGATCTTTTTTTATTAACTGTTAGTTTAATATACCACTAATGCTAATAATAATACTAATAATAATAATATAGGCTGTGGATACCCCGTATTAATAATTACAGTATTGGCAGCAAACTGAAAAATCGTCATGCCAGGAAGCTGGTTTATTAAATCAACAGTTTTTTGTATTATGTTGTTGTCAGCCTTTACATGTAAACCTATAAAATATGAATTAGCTTCTTTTGTGTCTTAATTGCAGAAAAAAAAATAGAAACCTGGCATTCTTATTCTGTGATTATTTTCATATTTCTAAGATGCAGACCAAAGCCATCAATCTTCTTGGTGTTTCAGTTAATCATAAAAGGAGATTGCTGAGAGTTAAGAAAGACAATAATGTCACCATCACAAATCTAATTTTATGTAAAATAAGTAAAGCTCTTGGAATGATGTGATTTGCTTGTTTATCTAATTACCTCTGGTATAATTTTTCTGTTTATTACACTGAAGCCATATTAAGACCCTTTCAGAACAAAGGAAGGATTGACCAATTTTTTGCATATGTGGTGCAAATGTTTATGACTGATTTACTTTGTACACAGACATTATCAAAGTGATGAAATAATAATTAAATAAGACAGAAAATAAAAATAATAAATACACATGTATGTGACCTGTACCAACTGGAGAGGCCATAATGCAAAATGACATACTTTATTGAGTAAAGCAACACAGAACTATGTGAACTGGGACTGGGACTGGGACTGAGACGTGGTGTGGACAGTGTAGAAGTGCAGAATCTTGCAAAGTCATATTTTCTATCAAATGTTATGAAATGAGCTGCTGATTAAAGAGGAGAAAAATGTTGCTACTGCAGTTAGTGGCTGGCCAGTTGAATATAATTAGGGCCTATTTAGTGGAAATTCTATTAATGAAGAAATCAATGTTATTAGGACATGCTAATGACACATCAGCCTGTTGGGATCAAGTCATTTAATAACATGGAAGGTGTGAGTCAGGATGACCCGTCAATTACAGGCAAGTCGCTGCCCTCCCCTCACTCCATCATCACTCCTGCTGCAATCTATGCAGGCTCTTTATGTTTGTTGATAGTGCATCACTTTCTCCACTCTGTGCAGCTTTTAATAATCCATCTCCTATATAAAAAGGCTGTGTGCTGATTTACATGTAGAAAAGAGGCTGCCTAATAAGGCTCTAGATTAAGGCAAGATTTAGTTCAGTCATTCGTGTAGATTGGGTTGCCCATCAAAGACACACAAGATCTGACGGCTGCAGATTAAAAAAGCAAACAGCTGTTGGGATTTTTTTTTTTTGTTTATCACCCCCCCCTCGGTCCTCCTGTTACTATCACAGCATATTTAGGCTTAATTATAATCCTTCTACATATGTTCATAGTAGGTAAAACTAAGGTAAGCAGTTTTTCTTTGTAGGAAGGTTACTTTAACATTAACTGATCCTCAGAGATGCATTTTGGATGGCAGTGACAGAGTGATGTAAAACTATAGTCTAACAGGCT
>JAUBNQ010000004.1:11553527-11581163 GCA_032353495.1 Ctenopoma kingsleyae | reverse complement strand
TTTTCTGTATGCGTGGACTTTGGCAATGATAAACTGGTTAGGTGAGCTGCAGTCATCCTGAATAAGTTCTTATTTCATTAAATACCTGTACAGTGTCCGTGTTCTTGTTATACTGATGTCTTCCAATAATACTATAACTATAAACAGATGTTATTCCTTACCGACACACTCAAGCCGAATGTTGTCGTAATAGAACCCAGAGCGGCAGTAGCAGGTATAGGTGGAAAAGAGATTTGAACACTTTCCATTCTTGCAAATGTCTGATCCAAACATCTCACATTCATTTGCATCTGAAGAAAGAAAGATATTTACACCTCGGCATTACTTATTAGTGAAACAGAAATAAATAACACAGTTTCTGAAAACACTCGCACCCTGTTTTAAATTTTAATTCACTCCCCAGTTGTCAGGACACACAACAATTACAATACAGTCAGGTATGCAGGCAGGTATCCCATCAGGCCATTGCTAGCTGGAGAGACAGACTCATAAATGTGGTGTGTGGAGAGATTATGTCTGTCTATCTGGCTTTGAAAGTTGCTGCAGGAACTAAAACAGGAACTGACATTGCATCTTTCTGTGCCAATGTAAAGTTTTGTATGAAGGGAAGCAGTAAAAACCCATGGATACCAGTAAAACAAGTTAGTATTTATGAAAGAGAGACTACCTATGAAAGGACGCTGTTCTCCCAGACTTTGTTCAGAGGAAAGAGGCACAGGTAATAATCCACTGCCATGGGGACACAACTGGTTATAATCATCTAGAAATGAGAAATGGCTTCATGAGTGAAATGCAAAAGGAATAAAAAAATGGTTATAAATAGGTCAATAGGGAGCATTTGCTTTCTGTTGTACCTTTTCCAGGGACAGGACAGGCATGGATCTCGCAGTTGTCTCCCCAGCCTGCTCCTACTGTGCAGCAGCACTCCTGCTTAGTGGTATTGCGAGACAAGACGTTGTCGCAGAAGTTGGCGTCATTCAAGTTGTAGTAACACTCTTTCCTCTCCTCAGCTGGCAAAATGAGTGAAGGGACTCGAGCTGCAGGTTTCGGGGAAATATCAGCTCCTGATGAACAAAGAAAACATTTCTTTAGGCTAGGAAGGTCAGAGGTCATGGCTAACGTCACCTGTGGAGGTGGCAGGGTTTTGGAGGCTAAATATTCACTGAACTGCTTGAACTTAATTCTCTCTGTCAGGTGGGATATCTCATTACATAAAGTTACAGTAGATCATACAGACCAGTAGAACATCATTACAGAGTAACAGCATCAAAAGGGGTCTGCCTCATGCCTCCAGCTGGAAGTGCATTATCCACTGCTGAGCCTGCTCATTTGTCCGAAGGCACTGGCTCCGGCATTTTACCCTTAAGCTGCCAGATTAGCCAAATGGAAACACTGGCATGTGAGTCAACACACCATTCATTCTCACATGATTGATTAACACACGTCGAAAGCAAACAGAGGAATGTGGCAAAAAGGTACACAAAGGCATAGCTGGGGTTTAGTGCCTGGGCAGAAGAAAAAACATCCCTGTTGAGGGTGCGCCGCTTATTAGTGTAAATACATCCAATTCATGTCCACTATGCCTGTCAATCTAGAGATGTGATATTTCCATGACTCAAAAGGTTTGTTTTGACTTTCTGAAATTACAACAAATTGTATATCCGTGACCTATTGCAACAGCTACACCTTATCGTTGTCTTTGTGGGGAAATGGGTCTAACAGTAATTTGGGTCTTTTGGCAATAACTGGAGTACTTAGTTCATAATTTAGTGGAGGGATTAAGCTAATATCGTTTTTTTGGAGGAAGCCCACCCAACCATAACCCTAGCCTATAAAACTAATGGAAACAGTCAGGTCAAAAGATACTCTAAGAGATGTTACATTTATGTCCACTTCGTCACCCTAGTTGTTTGGATAATGAGAGACAGCCCATTAAATCAGGGAAAACGCCGTCTCCCACTGA
The DNA here is from genome assembly GCA_032353495.1 of Ctenopoma kingsleyae. Lineage (NCBI taxonomy): Eukaryota > Metazoa > Chordata > Actinopteri > Anabantiformes > Anabantidae > Ctenopoma > Ctenopoma kingsleyae. Next base: position 11,579,200 of record JAUBNQ010000004.1, on the reverse strand, counting down.
TGGGATGGAGAATTAAATCCAGTGAGTCACTGTTAGTGCTAGTCCTGCTCCATTACCCAGGGAGCGGCACTGGCTGGTGATGGGATCAAATTCCTCATTGTCGTTGGGGCAGATGCACAGGAAGCTGCCGTCAAAGTTCTCACACAGGGCTTCCCCGCACAGCGCCAAGCTCATCTCACACTCATTCACATCTGAGAAAGACAGGAGAGAAGAGCGCGTGGTCAGTAAAGTATCAGACACGTACGCACAGACATGTTCACCAAGGCTGAGGCAAGGTCATGCAAAGCCAAAGACACAAAATAACATAAGCTTTATCTTTTCTAGAAGTCATTAATATTCAATTAAAAGCAAAATGAAGACATTTCTTATTATTAAGCAACATATAGTCTGTATTTGTGCAATTTTTTATTAGGGGAAATACTTTATCTGCATATGTGAAAGTCTAATTTTGGAACAAACGTTTTAATTTTTCTAAATGTGAAATGCTGAAACTGCCTAGATAAAAGTGACCAAACATTGCACAGAATAACAAATAAAAAAAAATTAAATGAAAAATTTGTCTGGTGATAATTTTTATTTTTTGTGTTCACATAACACAACACATATAAAGTCTATAATTTGATAAAACCCATTTAAAAAACAATATTCAATAATGAATTTATATATACAGCTCTGGAAAATGATCAGTTTCTCTGATTTTGCTCTTTAAAGGCATATGTTTGAGTAAAACTTTTTGTTTTATTCTATAAAGTACTGGCAACATAACTTCCAAATTCCAAATACAAATATTGTCATTTAAAGCATTTCTTTACAGAAAACGAAAAATGGTCAAAATACCAGAAAAGGTCCAGTGTTTTCAGATCTCAAATAATGCAAAAACAAAAATAAATAAAACAAGTTCATATTCATTTTTACACAACACATTACTAATGTTTTAACTTAGGAAGTGTTCAGAAATCAATATTTGGTGGAATAACCCTGATTTGCAACCACAGCTCTCATGCCGTGGTCTCTTCATTTTTTCCAGAGCTGTATATCAACTTTATTGTCGTTGATCACATTTACATGTTACAACGAAATTTGACTTCTGCATTCAACCCATCCCCCTTGGCTAGCGAGTGTCTTGTTCAAGGACACACCTGGTATGGGTGATTTTAATACATCTTCAGATTCCCTTATCTTTGGGTTTGTTGGTCTAAAACCCAAGGCTATTGATTCCTGCTGTAAATCTTTAGTTTGCATTGGCATTTAATTAGGGGTCATAAAATATATATATTTCAAATTCAAAACAGGGTTTGGTACAGCTGGGTAATTGTGTTTTTATTGGGACTAGTTTCACCTGTGGGTTACTACACATTTGCTGCACTTGTGAGTATTTATGGAAGCAAGATGGTTTGTGTGATGTTCATGTAAGTGCAAGAATGTGACTGTGGTATGGAGAATATCAGGCTTTTTCTACAGCTACAACACTTGTTAGCAGGATCAATTAATTGCTGTTTTGTTATTTTCAGGGGGTTTGATGGCAGTATGGAACTAGAAAATATCATCAGACACATTGTTTAGTTTGATGAAGAATATTTCCTGGAGAGCAGTTACTAACCGACACATCTGGTTACATCTCCAGGCGGGTTGGTGTAGCCTTGGTCACACTGGCAGCGGAAGGACCCATCTGTGTTCTCGCAGAAGCCATGGTTCCCACAGATGGTTTCATTGACACACTCATCAATATCTGCAAGGCCAGAACACACAAGCAGGTGAGCACAACATTAATATTTACAGTGTCAGTCTGCACAGTACACTTTCAAACTGCCTCTGTAAACACGGTACTGCATTTCCAAAATAAACACGACTACCACTGAGACCTCACAGCAACAACAGAAATCACTGCCATCATAACATGTCAGACACCGTGAACAGATTAGACAATTCATTAAGAAGGTTGTCAAACTGTGTCAATTAATTGAGAGAGACTTTCTCCGCATCAACACGGGGTATCTGAAAAGTGAATGTTTTTTGGTTGTGTTAACGAAGTGAGAAGTGACACTTAGGTCACTGGAATGTTGGCAACATGTAAGGGATGGAGGAGTTTGCAGCATACAGCCAGCATTCTGCATTCACCCACACACATTAAAAGCAGTTGGAGAGAGATGGCCCAGATTTCTTATGAAGAGGTTTTTGACAGTATTCTGGCAGGAACTGCTTTCCACTGTAGTCGATCAAACAGTGTAAACCCATTTTAATCTGTCTGACATCAGCAGTAGATGAAAATTGTCCTATGAAATTATTCTGACCATTCTGTAAGACTTGACTTTAGTCCAAAAACTGTATTTTGTAACCAAATCTGGCAGGTGACAGCCCATAGTAGTTAGTTGTTTGCACAGCAATAAATCATAAAACAAGTTTAATAAAACCACTGGAGGAATGCTGCTATATGTCAGTGTATGTGGGGAGCACAAGACATGATATTAACACTGGACTATGTAACACTGCTGACTGCCTACCACTCACTGTTTAAAGGCAACATTTGTTAACAATTTCATACATACATGATTTAGCATTTGTTGGCATCTCAAGTACAGCTCAGAGGCCAAAGAGAGATGCTGTACAACTGGAGGGCACGTCAGATTGTAATTAATTAAAAAAACAGTCAGAGTGTTGTTTAAATTTGCTGTCAGTCAGTCAGTTTGCCACTGATCACTGTTAACTGTATGTGAAAAACCACATCTGGTTGGGAGTTCAGTTCGGAACATTATGATAGACGGGGCAGATACATTTGATATAAACTGATGAAATGAAAGAACTGTCTGTTTTATCATAAGCGTGATTTGATTTTCTGATGATGTTTTAGTTTGATAAACATCCTCTATGACCATTTAGTTCAAAGTTTGAGTGATGACTGATAGCAGCTCCACCGGATTCATTACACGTTTTAGAAAAGCACAAAGAAATTTGCGAAATATTTCAAATTAAGACAATAAAAACAATTTGAATAATTACTTACTATTTACATTTATTTAAGTTTTATTTATTTATCAGTGTCATACTTGTAAAGCTCATCTGCTCAGTTAAAATAATTTAAGTGCAGTACAAACTTGTATTTTATTTGTTTTATTTTGCTTCTGGAAACTGAAAAAGGCTTTATGCACTGAAAAAAAGGACCAGGGAATCCTCAGTCCTTTGATTTGAAAAGAGTGTCTGTCTCCCCCTCCAACACAGACAACTGCTTTCTCAGGCTTGCTAGGGTGCTCGTTCTCTGTTAGTGTTCCTGTCCTGACTAGGCCACTTCTCTAACATGCCTCTGGGGTCAGAGACAGGGGATCCCACAAGCTAATAAAACTGTAGAGACAAAATTGTCTTTGTCATTTGCAAAACCTTTCACAGCAAATGCCTAAAAGGGACAACATTGCTAGAATAGACTTGTGGGTTCAGATAGTTGCAATATGATAGAGGAAGGATAGAAGGACACATACTGGAAATCGCCTACACATCAGATTTGCATTTTGCAGCTGAAGATTGAGATGCCGAAGAAGTAAATAAGTGGAGTAGTTTTTTGGGAAATTTTTGAGAATATTTCCATGGCTCAGTCAAGAGTATTCAATATCAGTGTTAGAGGAAGATTTGCTCAAGTGTGAAGTGTTTAAGTGGAGTTAGGAATGTTGGAAAGACAACGGCCGCTGGCTGGGAGGTCTGGGAGGCAGACAGAAAGCTCTCCACTAATACATGAAATAATCATTGTCTGCAGGCAGATTTTCATTCATGTGTAACAGGGAACAAATCTGTTGCAAATCATATGTTGTGATGAGATGCAATCAAAGTAGTGGGAGGAATGAAAGCCTGGAAACCAAAACAATTTTAATGGTCTTTATTTTTCTATGTATCTGACTCTGGTAGTGTTTGAGTGGCAGCATTAGTTAACCAGAAATTTAGATTTGTCATCCGAGTAGAGTCAGTTTGCTAATCGCAGTCATAATAGTTTGTGGGAAAAAATGGATAATCCAAAATGAGATCAACTCCATCAAGGGGAAGTCTCACCCCAGCAGGACATGGGGTTGCCTCTCTTATTATTTCCATGTAATGGATTAATCTGTTACGTCAAGTCACATGCAGTGCTGTAAATTGCCTGAAGGGAAGAACTGAGTCAGGGAACTGGGTGAGGAGTCAAATCATAACCCAGGTTCAATATGCAAAGATTTCAATGGCTCGATCCAGGAGGACCTGCTTCCCAGGTCCTGTGATGCCGGTTGATTTGGGGTTGAAAGATGGATAAGTGTCTGACATTACATCTACATCCCAGTGTGGGTTTACAATGACAGCGAATAAAATCTCTGTGCTTGTATGGAGAAACATCATCTTACAACACAGCAGCATGAGCAATCACACACACAAACACACACACACATGCGCGCACACACACACACGGTAAAGTCTTTAGATTTCTATGCATTTACAGGGGTGGGAGTTTGGGAAGAGTGTGACCGCAGACAATTTCCGCCCTTGGGCAAGTCTTATTAAAGACAAGGCATAGCTTGGGGGAATTTATGAGCATGATAGAGGGTTAAAGCTAAAAACAACGATCTGGGAATGAATACATCAACACACACACATATGATAAGTCCTGTATACAGCATCATGGCAAGGCTGAATGCAGCCCTCATAACACAGCTGTGGCTGACGCACTGTTACAGAAAAAAAAACCTGTTTTTCCCCTTTGTATCATGGCCTCTAAATCTAAATGAGTGCTGCGAGCAGAGCCAAAGACAACCACTGCCCCTTCGAAGGCCGGTGAATAAAAATAAAACAACGCCCCTCACAGAAACTGCAAATTACAGCGTCTGGCCTCTTCTTAAATATTTGATGATTTTTACGAGCAGACAAAAATGCCCCAGAGTAACTGAGCTCCCTCCCTGCACTTTTATTGGGGTGACGGCAGCATCTCCCACAACTTCCCATCGTGAGGTGAAACAAGCCACTATTGTCTTTAGTGTCAGGCTTCTGAGGGTATGAGGACTTGGTTCACAAACTGGGGCTGTGAGTCAACGCCAAGCTGTACGAGTGTTTGTTATGGGGTCTCGTGAAAACACTAACAGCTGGCGTCACAACATAGCAACAGGAGAAAGGTGGCCAGACGTGGTCATAACTGGGAACACGTACAGATAAGTTAAGTAACTTGGAGCATTTTGGCACCATATGGGACAACGTGGTCCTGCACAGACGCTATACAACAGACACTTATTTGAACCTATATGATCTGCTTAGTTGTGTTTTTACTTTTACTCTGACACTGAAGGAGTGGAGGTGAGCAGCTGGTTTCAATCTGCCCTTATCACACCACAGGCCTCTGCACTCTTCAGTTGGTGCCAGACAGACAACATCATAAAGTGCACTGAAGAGGCAGCCACATGTAGCCAGGAACAGGGTGATGGAAGGGGCATAGAACTGATCAGCGCCGCAGCAGCATATTCTCCCCTGATCTCCATCTGTTGATAGTCCAGTAAAAACTCAGGGTCATGAGAACAGTGAAGCTGCACTGCACACGAGTGCATCTCTACAACCGTTACAGTCTCTGGTTCTCTTTCTCTAACACAAACACACAAGTGCAGATGCAACGACCCACAGTTAACCACATGCACACACACAATCGCAATCACATACACACACAATCACCCACAGCTTCCATCTGCAGTCCAAGACATCATTCCAATCTGATGCGCTCAGACTGCTTTCCCATCTTTGCCTGTCACTATCTGGTGATGGTTTGGATCTTGTCTTAATATGAGGCAATTATTTGGCCTTTTGTTTTTGTCTCTTATAGTCCTCATAAACTCAACTTGTTGTTTTATAGTGCTACAAAGACAAGGAATACTGCACTACGAAATAAAGAGTGATAAACCCAAATTGCTGTGCAACAAACTACATTAATGCCCAAGGTATCTAGTCCTGCCAGTAAACACATCATGAAGATCGTCTCTTGTTATTGTCCAACTGAGAGTCCAGATGTAGTAAAAATTTAAATGCTCCCAGCCAGCAAGGTGACTGGGTTCCTCGAATGGGGGTACAAAGAGGTAAAGGAGATGTACTGTCAGCTAGTCTGACAGTCCTTTCCCCTCTCAAAAGGAGAACAGTGATGATCATGTTCCACCTGGTGTCTGCCAGAGGCGCTCCACTAGCTCCGTTGTCAGGAGGATGACACTAATATTGGGTGTTGGCCACACACACAGCCGCCAATGACTGTGCACTCCTCTTTCTAAAGTGCCTCAATTTCAGGGGCCACTTCCCCTCATCACCCCATGGCATCTTGTGCAAGAGAACCTTGAACACCTGATAGCTTTTTATTCACACTGGCCACTTTGTGTCTGTATGCCAAACAGATATCATTATCAATGCACCGAGGGAGAGTCCTGAAGAGTATGAGAGTGGTGGGTTGATTGGAGGCTACACTTTCCTCTTATGTGCAGCCCAAATGGTAAATGCATGAAACCGGGGGACATACATGGTACAACAGGACGGGGGAATTCTTTATTTGCCTGCTTTTTCTTTTTGTTGCTAATCTTACATGCAGTTCAACTACTCACCACAGTCTGCGGCGTCTTCTCCCTCGAGGCCAGGCTGGCAGCCCATGAAGCACCGGTAGGAGCCGATGGTGTTCTCGCATCTCCAGGTACCACACACTGAGCTTCCAAACTCCTTGCACTCATTCTGGTCTGTGAAAACACAGAGAGACACACAGATGCTGTTTAGTAACTGACAGACAGAGGCACAACACAACCACATGTGCAATTACACACTAACATGTATGCGTGCACCCCTGCACACACACTCAATATGCCTTCCACTGCTCCTCCTGCTTCCAGTGTAATGGCTGTACAGCAAGAGTCAGCCAGGAGGCCTGTGGTGTAGCTGTCCTCAGTAAATGCAGCAGTCAACAGGAGTGGCCAAGAACAATATTATCACAGCAACCAAAGAACTTGTGAAGGGAGCTAAAGGGAGATGTTCCAGGGGGAGAAACACCTCCTGCTTACAATGGGGTCATTCATACTTCTCTCAGGGGAGAGGGACTTCAGGCTCCAGCCACGTAATCCCAGCACCCTTCAGTCCTGAGAACATGGAGGAAAACCTCTAAGCCAGGCTTGGACACTCTCACTAGAGCCCCACCTCTACTGGCTATAGACAATCAATCGTAGCCAACTGTGCTATACCGTGTAAGCCTAAATGTGGTGTGACAATCAAACAGCTAATGCTGACAAGCTGGTTTGCTTGGAGAGGACTTCAGGCCAGGGTTTGGGGTCAGTACGCAACAGGACATCACAAGCAAAATGTATTCAGCCTTACCTTCACAGTCAGCTGTGTCAGCGTTAAACTTGAAACCAGCCTCACACAAGCACAAGAAAGACCCATCAGTGTTGAGACACTGGCCACGGATGCATACGTTGTCTTTACTGCATTCATCCACATCTATAGCAGAAAGAAGGTGAAAGGGAACTCAGACAAATTAAGAGAGATAATTGCAGAAAGGGTGAGCCAAGATTTTTTATACATTGACTGTCATACATCCTCTGTCTTCATTATGTCCACAGGGAAACACCACTCGTTTTTATTAAGTTAAGTAAGAAGAACACAAGAACGTGTAATCAACGCTTGTCTGAAAACAAGATGCATTAGCTATTTGGAGCACTTAATGGTATACTGGCAGCAGGAATCAAGGAAGGAAAAAAAATATCTTCCTCCGTTCTTCAGGCAGAGAACCTTTCCTTCCGACTCATAAGAATTAATAATGAATGCATGAAGCTTGATTAGCTGTGGATAATTGCAGCATTACAACATAACTTGAAAAGACTTGTCTTCCATTTTAATCAGATGCATATTTCAAAGATGACAAAGTGAACACAGTGATTTGAAAAAAAAAATTCTCCACATAAATATGTATGAACAGATAGTTTTAGAGTTAATTCAAGGACTTCAAAGTCTGTACTGAAAAGCACAGCAATGTCTTAGTACAACCTGTTGATCTGGTTAAAATGTTAATGTATTTTCAGTCTGCCGCCAGTCCTTTGTCACATATATTTCATTTTTGCTGAAACTTCAGTAAGGTCAAGCCAGGCATCATTTTCACTAAACCCATATTTCATTCAAATAAACTCACATACCCTGATCCTCCGTTCACCTACCCCTGCAGGCTCATGTCAGAGAGGTCTGGCTTTTATTGTGTCAACACTGTACACACAATGGCAGACTGGAAGAAAATATATGACAACTCCTGATTTATAGGATAATTATAGTCCAGTGTTTTTTGTGGTGGGCAGCCAAAGTACCTGATTCAGACTGGCCAGTTTGCTTGGAGTCTGTGGGTGCTATCTATGCTCCAAGGCCAAAGTCTCAGTAAAAGAATTATCCTGTTCAAGGACTGACCCTAGTCCTCTACTGTCAACCTCACCCACTACAGGATCATTTGAAGAGATCCTGCCTCATATGACAAGATAGACAACCTACTACTACCTAGGATAACCTCTTGACTGGAAATAACACAATCTAAATCTAACATCCTAGTCACAGTTATTTAATGTATTTTGACAGTAATTGCACCAGTTTGCTGAAAAGAATCAGGTTCTTTAGCTGATGATCAGGCTACATTTTTTCCCCATCGCTATGACCAGTGGGTCACTGGGTGCAGCTGGAATAATGTCAAATCTATGACTGAGCTGAGAGTGAGTGAACTGTGACTTGATGAGGCCAAAGCCCAGAACACAGAACACAGAAAGACTGGCCTGAGCACCCATGCCAGGGGTCCCAGACCTGGACTTGACATGCAGGGCACTAGGATGAGGACATTGTCAGTCACCCTGCGTGCACTGAATGAAGAAACTTGTGCGAAGTTAATATAAAATGACCTGTAAAAAAAAACATAAATTTCTCCAATTTTGACTCTGCCTCACCCAATTACACAAAACCATAAAATCATCAGAAAAAATTATTTCTCATCTCTATTACTGTACCTTGGCAGCCAGTCTTTCCATCGATGGTGGTATATCCATCAGGACATATGCATGAGTAGGAGCCCTCTGTGTTCAGACAGTCTCCTTCTCCACAGATCCCCACAATGGTTAAGCATTCATTGACATCTGTCACACACATTCACAAATACACACACATGAGGCAAGCCACAAGAAACGCCTAACCACTAATGGCATATTTTACGTGTCAGATAATCCACAGTGTGCACATATATGTGTTTATATACCTCTGCAGGACATCCCATCAACCAGCTCCAGACCATCGGAGCAGGCACAACTATAGGAACCGATGGTGTTAGTACACTGACCTCCCAGACACAGACTGGTGTCCACACATTCATCCACATCTGTACTGACACATACACAGACGTCATCAGTATGATACATTCACACCAGCTGTAAACCACTGGGTCTAACTTCAAAATTTGGTCAACTTTCGTCATTTGGAAGAAGAGCTTCCAGACCACAGTGAACATGCTAGAAAAGTCATGCATCATCAGCAAGTAATGACTTGTTCTTACTATAGTAGGTCATACTGTGCTGGAACAGATGACTGTGAAAACGATTGCATGGAGATCATAAATTTTAATGACCACAGTGAACCACCCACTGTACTCTACCTTCACATGAGAGCCCACTGGGTGCCACGGTGAAACCTGGGTCACAGGACATGCAGGAAAAAGAGCCCTCTGTGTTGGTGCAAATACCCATGGGGCACACACCTGGGGTCTGGCACTCATCGATGTCTTGAGAGAAATACGAAAAGGTTAGATACAGGTCATCATGTTAAGCAAACTGCCCTCTAAAGAGTTTTCTGACTTTGTCTTATCTGTTAAAAATTATTAACAGCTGAGCATGTGCATCAACCTAGCATACAGTAAATAAAGTCTTCTTTATGAGATTGCAGACAGTGTTTTATTAAAAAGAGTGGAAAGATAAGTATGCAAGACGGTCATGGTATCCAAAACAGCAAGCTATTACAGGTGGCATTTAATTACTGTATCTACAAACATTCACTGGATTGCAGTTATGTGATCACCTCCATCCGGTACAGACTATTTCTAACAGAAAATAGTGAGGGCCATTGTCAAGTGATTGAGACAGCTCAGTTTTGCCTTTGGGAGAGCAAGTTCAACAGGGCGTGATGCAGTACATGCTGAGCAGGGGAGTGGTTTACTTCATTACAAATTAAGTCCTTAATATTTTCCATGGCATCAGAGACATCCATTAAAATCCTATCAGAGGCCACCTTGGACTTGGGCATGTTTTGTAAAACTTTTTCCCAGCACAAAGGCACATAAAAGTGGGGGATCTTCCTCTCAGGCTAGATCCACACTTTCATTCAAAAACACTTCAGTATATATGACTAACTGAGGATATGTTTTAATCCATTTATATAATCATTCCTTTTCTGCTTCCCATGAAGTCATGACAGATCTAACCTCCCTGCATTCGTCCAAGAAGCCATTTCACTGCATTGATCTCATAAATCATGTCATGACAAATTACTGAGTACCGTAAAGATTTTCTGTAATCATATTCTGGGACTAATGCAGTTCTCTTTTACTGTGGTCTACTGTAATTTTGTGTTACCATAGTGAGAGCCTAAACTGTCCTATGCAGGCTGGCAAATATAGAGGTAGTTTTACCTTCACAGCTGTAACCATCCTCAGTCAGCCGCATGCCGGCTCCACAGCTCCTGCAGGTGTAAGATCCCGGGGTGTTCAAACACAGCTGGCCCGGGCACACGTTAGTTGCCAAGCACTCATCCACATCTGGACACACATAGATGGACACGTAGCAGAGATTACCATCTCTGGCTTCAAATAAATAAAGCCTGCCAGTTGTAATCAGTTAGAATGGTAATCACTGGAACAAGAAATTACAATGTCGACACCTCTGTCTTTTTAGCTGAACTATCTGCAGGACGTTTGCCTGACATCATCTTGTTCTATTTGTGGACTGATGTCTCATTGTGTTGAACAAAGATTAAATGAGTGGTGCCAGAGGCGCTGGGGCCTGGGATCCAGCTATGATGTGATGTCTAGAAGGAGAATTTTGGGATTTTGAGTTCAAATAAAAGTGGTCTTTTTGTCCAAGCTGTCACACCTGATGTTGTTTACATACAACTTGAACCAGCGGAGAGGTGGCACACAAAGCCTTAATCGCAGCTTTGTTGGGTAATAAGGCATGGTCTGCTGTTTGAATAGAAGAGGAAGTTACACACACCTGTGATCAAGCATACAAACATAACAAAGAACATTCCTACACAAACATATCCAAACCCTCACCATCACACTGTTGCCCATCCTCAGAGACTCTGAAACCCGGTTGACAGATCATACATGTAAAGGAACCCTCTGTGTTTGTACATGTTCCCAAGGGGCATGTAGCGGGCAGCGCACACTCGTCAATATCTGGTGTGAAACAACACATACTGATAAACATTCAGCGCAGGACTGAAGTCTCTACAGTTGAAAAACAAGAACAACTTTTCCAGTGTTTTTTGAGCCAGAATATAAGACACATGCAGTGTTAAATAAACCAACCTTCACATAGCTCTCCATTATATGATACTCTATATCCTGTGGGGCAGTTCTCACAGATGTAAGAGCCTTCTGAGTTTAGACAGATCCCATTGGCACAGGTAGACAGAGACTGGCACTCATCGATGTCTGAGTCAAACACACACAGGAAAGATATTTTTGGACATCACTATAACACTGGATAATATATGGAGGGAATTCAGTTGCAAAGTAAAAAAGTAAACCGACAGATTGTAGCAGTGCCATTACGTTTACCTTCACACCTCTGTCGATCTTGAGAGACTCTGTAGCCAGCTTTACACTTGGTGCAGGTGTAGGATCCCTCCATGTTGGCACACACCCCACCCAGACACAAGTCACCCTGGGCACACTCATCCACATCTGGACACAAAAAGATCAAATTCACCACAAGTGAGCAGATAAGTCAACAATATCTACCAGCATTTATTGAAAACTGGTGTTTAAAGCCATTCATAAGAGAGAAAATCTCATACCTTCACATCTCAGTCCATCAGCAGATGGCCTAAACCCAGGCCTACAGTTCTGGCATGTGTAGGAACCTGCTGTGTTGATGCAAATTCCCGCAGGGCACACATTACCAGTTGCGCACTCATTGACATCTAACAAAAAGAAATAATTTGCAGACATTATACTGCTGTTGAGAGATCGCCACGAGCACAGAAATATGCAGTGGTGAGTTACACCCAATAGCTCTAGATAATCCTTTGCAGACCTTCACAAGCTTTGCTATCTGAGGTGCCTTGGTAACCATAGTTACAAGTGCATTTGTGGGTGCCGTCCAGATTGACACAGCGACCGTTGAGGCAAACTCCCTGGAGCACACACTCATCAACATCTGGAGAGAAGATACAGAGGGAAAATAAGGAGACCCAGAAAATAAAGACAACTGCTAACTCTCTTTAGCCTTTATAAAAACCTTCAGTGGTGCCAGCAAGGCTTCTGTAGAAGCAATGAGGAGAACTATCCACAGAGCTGTTACGTTGATACGGGAGGGTTAACCATGTCTGACTAATTCTCTGACTGACCATTACCTTGGCAAATGTTGTCTGGTGAGAGTTGGTAGCCTTGGAAACAGTTACACCTATAGGAGCCCTCAGTGTTGACACATCTACCACGACCACACACTGTTTGGTTCAAGCACTCATTTGCATCTGTGGACAGAAGGGATTAGGACAAAACACATGCATGGGATTATTAACAGTGTGATTAAAGGGTCAGCTCACACGAAAACAAGAAAACACAACACCAACATATAGCCTACACAATATAAACAATATCCTGATTAGTCTGAATAAATAATCAATACTATTGTTGGCAGTTTTTTTTTACTACAAAGTATTTAGGAAGTAGTAGAATAGTAAAATTCTCTGTATGGATTTTTACAACCTGGAAAGTGACTACCTGCCTACTACTAATAGGTACTACTGGAGATAGGTAAGAAAATATTTTTCCTGTAATTTGGATGATCCTTGATGACCCTGATGATCCCTGTGAGAAAACTGTGGCTTTGCAACAGGAAACATCATTAAGATACAGAAAATTAAAATAAAGACCTGTGTACATAATAAGGGTTGTATAAGCAACTAAAGGAGAAACAATCATAACATAATTAGTGTTGAAAATGACTGCAAACAACAGTCATTAAATTACATCAGTGCACAGACCCAAATCTCATTCATGAAGGCCTTTTACTATTTGCGGCAATAGCTGTCTTTTCCACTTCATGAGTCAGAATAGTTGACCCAGGAATTATATTAGGGGAAAACCTCATGCAGAAATAATGTTTTATAGTGGAATTTACTAAGTGTTAACAATGGCACGTTTTTTTACATTTCATGAAGATGTGGGAAGAGAAAACAACTGATTTCTGGTTATGTATGTGTAAAACACATAGAAGGAAAAATTAAAAGAGGAAGGGAAAGGGGAGAGAGGAAGGAAAAGAATTTGTCTGCAATGGGAGGTGGAGAGAGGCCATTACTGAAACGTGATAGAGATTCTGACACAGCGAGCTCACAGTGAAATCACAGACTGGGTTTTGTTTGCCTTGCTGTGGGTACTGCCAGACGTCTGTCAGTGTGGTCCAATGCTTTGTTCCTGCAATCATCCGGGATCTCTCAGGCCGTCCTGATAAGCTCTGACAAGGGAATGGAGCTGTTTTCTCTATCATACCAGCAATTAGGCTTATCCACGATTCGGCCAATTGGGCCCAAACTACTGAGCTACTGTCAATTGACCGAAGCAAATACTGGAAACCCAGCGCTTGTGTTGCCTGTTTTATGCGATTCCCACAGCGCCTACATACTACAGGACTATTAATGCTGCTTGGGTGGACATTCGGAGCAAAAATATTTACCTCCAGTTTAATACCTCATTCACAGGGTTCCTCTGAGTTACTATTTATACACCAGATATTTACACAGAATTAATAATATTAGTGAACTGACAAACACAAAGTAGCTGATGTATTTTTTTCTTTGGAGGCAATAAAATCATGATCCTTTAACAAGGGCAACGGTTGTCAGACCCGCTGAGAAATCAATTATAAAGGACACTGAAGAACTAGTAAGGTTAATTTCCTTTTTGTCAACCCTAATTCAGTCATCTACTTTCTACATTTCTGGAATCCCCACTCTAGGAGCTTAGGTTTTATAAAGGGTGCAAGCTCATAAAGAGGGGATGTGGTAAGTAACACCAGCCACACTGTTATGTAACAGTGACAAGTTGGGAGATTCTAGCGTGTTATCTTAAACACACACCAAATGTCGTCTGGTGTCATTTGTGTATCCACATCTAATAATCTGCAGTATGAGTTTTACAGTGGACCATGAGAACACTATGGGTGAGAGGGAGACTCTTTTTGTATGTCGGGACCTCCTCGCTGTGGGGGATTGACTCTTTGACCTTCTCATGACTGACACTGGTCTGTTGTCTCACCCAGCTCAGCAGAGGTAATAAAGCCTCGCTGGCCTCTACTGGGCCAAACAGTTAAGTAGCCAGAGCTATCCAACAATAATATGATGTTTGTTCAAGGCTGTGGTCAAGAGAAAATATTTGGACTCTCCCAAATTGAAGTATTATAAACAATCTTTTTACAGGGGCTAGTGATATCGAAAGATTAGCCATAACATGGTAAACGTGTTTAAACAACACTGGGGATACGCAGAGGCTGCTGGGTGGAGGAGTTGATATATCATACTGGATGAAAAGAGAGGGTGGAGGGTTGTGCTCTGCCCATGCAACATAACCATCATCACTGTGGTTTTGGGCTGTCATGGGTTCCCAATAGTGGCCCACACAGGACATAAAATATCCAATATAAAGTCTTTGAAGCATATACAAACAACACTTTTCACAAAGACATGCAATTCAGGAAAACTAAATCAACTTGAGGTATTAGGTGAACTGTACTGCATCACAGGTTGTCAACAGATCTTTACTAGCACGGCTTGTTGCCATGTCACCATGGTTATTTTTGGTGATGCCAACCAGGAGCAGCAGCTTTGCCTACACAAGTGTTACTTAATACAGAAGCTTTTACAGTGTAAGAGGGAACCCCAGTTTATTTCCAAGCATTGGTCAGAAACACCCCTAGACGTTTGGATATTGCTGGGTGTGCTGCTGATGGGGTTGACTTACCCACACATCTGTCACTGACAGGCCTGAACCCCGGGCCGCATGCCTGGCACAGAAAGGAGCCCAAAGTGTTGACACAGACACCGTTGGGACAGGAGTTGGGATCTCTGCACTCATCTACATCTGCTTGGGGAGAAGGTGGGGCATGAAAATAACCATTTGAATTAGTTGTTAATAATACAATGTGCACATGCATAGAGGAAAGAGGGTGTTCACAAATGCTATTATACACAAACACATAATCCCTCTGTCATGAACTGAGCATAATTTTCTTCCTGGCTTCAGCTAGAGGAAAATACACGTACTTTGTTACCAGCTACAGATTAACTCATAGCAGCAAACACATAGTGTAAGTCTGACTCTGTGCTCTCCTATGAACTTGACTACAGTATGTGTTTGTAGGTGCTTGTTGTGCATGTCACCTTCACACAGGCCTCTTCGAGACTTGGCGTAGCCACCGTAACATTCACAGGTGTAAGACCCTTCTGTGTTGACGCATTTGCCGTTCTGGCACTTGTTGGGCATGCTGCACTCATTAATGTCTGCCAATTCAAATGAAAACCAAGGAGAAGGGAAAAGAAAGTGACTATTGTGTTCCACAGCATTAATTAGGGCAGGATACTTTTTAAATGAACAGCGCTGACAGACAAGAACTTGCTGTGCTCTCACAGAAAGTTAGAAAGCTAACAGCATCCTGTAATGGCTTTCATCCACTGGAAACATTATATTTCCTGCTTTCACTTTGACTGTATCTCACCTTGACAGAACTTCCTGTTCTGGGTGATCACCTGGCTGTAGCCGCTATGACACTGACAAGTGTAGGAGCCATAGGAGTTTATGCACCGGCCCTTCCCTTCACAGGGGTCCTCAGTACACTCATTCAAATCTGTGATTGGAGACAGAGAAGGAGAGCAGAAGAAGTTAAATGCAACATTAAATTTCAGTTCCATTGCACCCGCAGAGTGTGTACAGTTTCCAAGCCTTGACTTTGGAGGTCCTCTGCTATAGAGGCATCACAGTAAGTGATGGGCCTGAGCCAGCAGAAGTGGAGCATAGGCTGCAGCTACAGCCTTAACTGGGAGGTAAGGAATCACAGCATTGTGGCAGTTTTTTGGACGGCCTGTACGCTGTTGTCAGGCATCACAGAACAGATCAACATAAACAAATGTATCCCTTTCATTTTGGCTCACTTGATCAAGGCTTCTGCGATGTGTAATGTTTGGTGCTGAAGACATGCTTGCCCTGAGTTGATGACATACAGAGCCACTGGGGCCTCTGGTGTCAGTGTGTGTGTATTTGCGTGCCGCTCCTTCACTCCAAGTGTCCCACTGTTACCACTGTCTTATTCTATGTCTCCCTCCCATTGTTTCTTACCAATGCAGTTGGTCTGCAATGCACTGAGCTTGAATCCTGGTTCACATTGACAGGTGTAGCCGGTCTGCACAGGGATACATTTCCCAGGGCCACATATAGTGGGAGTGGTGGCGCACTTGTCAATCACTGAAAAGCCAAAGAGATGTGCACAGTCATTACTGGAATGAGACAAGAATATTTTTCACAGACATTGTCAAAAATAAAAAGTGCATTCCTCTAACACATGTTGTTTTCCATGGGAAGCCGGCTTGCTGTTTTATAGGTAGAGTCTTGGACAGGTTTTAGTAGTGTTCTAACAGGTGGTATGAAGTGCTTACACAGAGGTCACTAAGAAACAGGTCATGCAGAGTAGAGCTCGACATCAGTGCTGTTCTTCTCCTTTTTGGTCCAAATGCATTTCAATAAAACGGAGATATTGAACTTGACCCATTTGTCTGGCTGAAAAGGAAAAAACTAACTATAATTATATCTTTTTCTATAGAATTATAGTTAATTCTCCTCACTTCCTTAATCTCGCTATTGTTTTTGCTTTTCACTTGCTCTATCACCCAAATACACTTTCACCCTGTCTTTGACTCTTCTTCTATTTATCATACATCTGGCGACTGTCCACTCGGAGTAGCTTCCCCTTCCAAGAGGCACACTCTTTTTTGGTTTCTCGCCCTCTCACCCTCTGTGCAGCACAGCATCTACAAGCCAACTTGGCTTTGAGAAAACGGGTCAAATAAAAGCGTCAGACATGCTCTCCCCAGCTTAAGTTTGGGTAAGCCTGCAAAAATGCCTCATGAGATGCGCCGCTGTCTGCCAGCAGTTGACAGAGAGCATAAAATATGAAGAGTTCAGCTTTGTGCTGCTCTTGTGCATAGTTGTCCTAGAACTTCATACTCTTGTGATACCTTGATACCTTGTGATTTTATATTTGTATCTAGTGTTGCAAGGCACCTAATTTAATTCATGTATATTACATTTAACATATTGACAATACATGTATGTTTTACCTGTTGCTGAATCTGTTTTAGTTGAGTCCTTTGAACCTGGTCTCAAGTTGATAATGGAGAAATCTGGAGAAGTCTCTGTGAAGAGGGAATACAAACCACTACTAATGCTGTCTCGTGATCATGCTCTACACACACGCTCCCAGATACAGGCTAAAACAGTACAATAACTAGTCAACTCAAGTCAAATTTCAGACTTTTAATTTTTCTTTCAGTGTTTTCACTGGCATGAGGGCAAAGCAGGCAAGACTGAAGCTGCCACCACTGTGCAAGAGTGAGAAAAAACAAGAACGACATGTGTAACTGTTGAGCCTGTGTTTCACTTAAACTACTATTGGCCTTTGAGCGTACATATGCTAAATCAAACCACAAAAGCCATTAAACAACATTGTTGAGGCATTTGTTGAGGGTGAACAAGTAGAGTTATATCATATGTGACTGTAAAACCAAGAAAAAAATACCTGGATATTTCAGGGGTGAGTCAGTCACAACAGCTGGCTAGAAAACAAGCAAATACTCGTATTACTTGTCAAAGAAAACAAAAGAATTGAGCTACATTTTCATCACTATATTCATGCCCATACTTCCCTTGTCATATTCAGTGCTAATTGGGTGCATGTAGCTAGTAAAATGTGGACTGAATAAGTTATATAACCCTAATAAAACTTCCAACTGAGATAGTTAGAGCATATCGCTCTAAGATAAACATTTCAAAAGCATGTGCCAAGAGAATGACAGAAAGGGAAAACTTACCGGGCTCGGAATTTCCTCATCTGCCATGAGACAGAAAGAAGAGGAAATGTTTAACAGTAGCACAATTTGTCATTCTGTTCATATTAACCAGTATAATTTTTAACAAAAAACAATACACACAAAAGAAGATAATAGTCCTACACACAGATGAATGCTCATCCATCCATCAGGGTTCTCAACTGGAGCATGAAAAAAATTCAAGAAATTCCAGTGAACTCAAATAACGTCTTCATTTCTAACAAAATAAAGCTTGTGGAGCATTTTTCCTCTAAACCAGACGGAGAAGGTTGTTTCGGAAAAGTAGGGCTCAGTTGAAGAAGCAAGGAGAGACAAAGAACTAGATATCTCTGATAATGATAAAAAATTCCTAAATATTTACATAATTGTCTCCTGAAATAAAGCAAAATGTCACGGCTGTGCCAATAAAGTAACTCACAGGGATTACCTCAGGAAGATACATTTACTGAAAACCCTGAGGATTAAGATATATGGCCAAACTGGATTACTTGTGCGCATTGCTGAAATTCTCACAGGGGTTTGACTTTGATGGATGTCGAACGTGAATATTTCTTCAAATATGTTCAATGTTCAATCAAATGTTTATTTATGGAGATTAAAACATCCTGTTGATGTTTGGATTGTTGCATAAAAGCTCATCCATTTACATCCTGTAGAAAAAAAATCATATTGTGCAATCACTCAGCTGCCCTGTATTGTTTATGCCATGGATTTTGGTAAAAATATTCAAGTGGTTAAGTCAATACCATGTTTAAACAAATCTGAGGCTTAAGTGAATAATATGCACAGAACATTCAGCAGCAACAACTGTTCGTCTATTTACTATTCAGAGTGAACTTTTACCAACCTGAAAGTCAACTTGGCAGAGATTTCATGTACCAAACATTTTCTTCTCACCTTCTGTCTGTTCAGGTATCTCTCTGGCCGGTTGAGAGGGATAAAGAGGCTGCTGTGGAGTCAATGGGTACTGAGGTGCTTGAGGTGTCTCAGGGTACTCTTGGTATTGTGGCACTTGGGGTGTCTGTGGATATAGGGACAATTGTGACCCACTGGGAAGCAGCTGTGAAGGCTGGGAGGATGGAGGCTGAGAAAACGTGGGATTCTGCTCCTCCCATGATAGTCCTGTGCTCTGCAGTTCCTCCTCCTCCAGCTGTCTGAGAGAAATCTGCACATCAGAGCGCAAGTAGGTATATCCATGACCAGCTGGGCAGATCTCCTTAAAATGGTCTGCGGGGTAGGAAACACATCAGCAATTAATGAGCCATGGAAAACACTGCTTCTGTACAGAGCTCCTGGGCTCTTGAAGTTAATATAAAACACTGCCTGAGAGCAACTGTGTCTCATATTACTGCCTGATATTCACAGCAATATCATAAGCCATCCCTGTGATACTGTTATGTTTTTAGCATGCTGGGCTTCACTGAGTGCTGTGAAGGAGGAGGTTGGATTTCAGCTAGTGCTGCGGAACTAGCTAGCTGGCAGGCCAATGACAGACAGCTGTTGCAGAGGACAAGGGGATTTGAAACGATTTAGGGATATCTCGAAACCAAGAGACACAGCCATGCCAGTGCAGGAAGTAAAAGATCATGTAATACTGACTGACCTTTGAACCCTTTGATGCAGAGGTGTGTGAATGAGAGACTAATGGAGGATTGGCTGGTTAGATAAAAGGAACTGCGCCTCTTTGTGCCCAAGCCCAGCGAAACTCAACAATGGTGAATCCATTACAGCTGAAAAGGACTGTGTCCCCTACCTGACCTGAAACCAGCAGCCCTACGCCAAAAGAGTCTGGAATAAAGATACAAGTAATGATAGATGTGTGGTTGCTGTAAATGCTTGTTTAAATGTAGGAAAGATGGATATGATGGTCTTCTGACTGATGAACTTAAAGTGGGGGAAAATGGGACTATACATGATCAGGAGCAAAATCGGAGAAGTAAATATGAAATAAAAGTGAGCAGGCTCCTGTTACCGAATCACAAGTATCACAAGACATGACTGATTTGTGCAGAACATGGCTCTAACAGCTTGTCAGCTCATACAAAGGTCAGTGTTTGAAATAATCAGACACTGTGTGGCTGTGTGTTGTGTCAGTTCTGGCTAAGCACCATGGAGGTCTGTGTCTGTGATATCTGATATATAGCAATCTGAATGAATCATTGGCTAGTGCAGACACTCCATAAAACCAGCCTGTTTCTTTCAGAGACTTTGGAGATTAGATCGGTATGAAAAAAAAAAAAAAAAGACAACTACTTCCCATGTTTCACTTGGCCAAGCTATTTATTTCTGCTGTAAAGCTTTGTCGGTCTATTAGTGGGGTTTCTCTCTAAGGGCTGGAGTGATAACACAAGACTGACTCCCACTGTTGTGTAGCCTCCAAAATATGAAAACTGTTATGCATTTGATCCTTTTCCACTCCAAACAAATTTGGTTATTGTGAACTGCTTAACATGCCTGGCAGAGACCGTGATGGTGACTGAGTGGTAAGTATTCTTTGCCTGTGCTTTCACTACAATTGCTATCTATTGCATAAGATTACATGTGACATTTTCTATTTGCAAAAGTGGTTAACCCCACAAATAGTTTTCAGAAAGTACAGTAAAAAAACAGATAGGGACAGACATATGGAAAACAGGATGAAGTGAGGCAAGTCAAATATGTGTATGAGCAGCACAGGGTAACTAAGGGTGACTCTACCTGATCCTGGCAAAGGGCAGCGATCACACTCAGCACCCCAGGCCTTTCCCACTCGGCTGCAGCAACAGATCTGCTTGGTTATGTGATGACGCAGTGGCAGAGAGCATCCGACTGCTGACAATGATCGGTAGCACAGTGCCTTCTGATCAGACACTGCCTTGTCGGCTGAGAAGAAAGTAAATACAGCCATCAAATCAATCAATAGAATAGATATCGAAATTGTAAAATTGTAAAAAAGATATTAAAAGAAAATAAGTACTTACAGACACAGTGACTCCTGGCAGCATCTAACATGTAGCCTGGTTTACATGTACACCTGTAGCTTCCTTTGGTGTTGAGACATTCAGCATTCTTACAGATCCCAGGCAACAGGCATTCATTGATGTCTGCGAAATATGCAGTGTGTCATTCATGCAGTATCTAATACATTCTGATTATGAAAATATCATGAAGTCATGTTTTTTCCCTGGCAAAAAAAAAATAAAATAAATGAACTCCAAATGAACCTCTCAGCTACACTTGGTACAAGGGCTGATATCAGATTTAGTGTGCTGCATTTCATATGAAATATACAGAGTTGTGTGCTTTCAGACCAGCAGAGATGATGTAAGGCTTTAGAAATCATTTACACCCAGAAAGGTGACACGTTTCAGTATAATGCTATACATCATGTGCTCAAAACCACCAGCTGGTCGGAGGTGGTGAAATATGGAAAGTTAGAGGTTATACATTTGTATGAAAGCAAGGAAGAGTGATGACATGAGGGAAACATGCACAGTAAATTTGGCCACTGTTAAGGAGAAAACACTTAAAATGATGTATAATTCTGACTCCAAAATATTATAGCTGTATAACATTAACTTTTGAAGCATGACAGTCAAGCAGACACGGGAGGAAATTGTAGAATGTTTTAGATTATGAGTCTTCTCGTCAGGAGCCTTATCTTAAATCAGTGGGTGAAAGTTAAAGAGGTTTTTCTCTCTGTCTGACTAACACTGTTAGATGGAGGGATGTGATGACGAGTGGAAACTGCTTATTGCTCCAACAGCTCCTGAGTCACTAAGCCAAATGGAGACAAGCTAGCCAGTTAACATGCCAGTCAACAGCGTAGGGGGACATATTTCAGGCGCTTAGTCATGCGATCACACTGAGACCAGGCAAAGTTTGTTGTTCTACCGTGTTAAACAAAGAGTACATCATTAGGTCTTTTCCCATTGCTTTGATGACTGGAACCTGACAGCCTGCCACCACAGATTTTCCCAATTCTAATTAATCTGCTCTTGTTTTGTTATTTTGCTTCCTGCTGGAAAAAATGAGCTTATAGGGGATGGAGGCTGTTAAATTCCATGGACTGAAGTTTATCCAGGGAATGCCTCAGTGTTCCTTATATTGTGCAGTTGTTTATTCTTTTCTATTGCACTTTGTTTTTCCAGTTCTCTTTTCACTTTCATTCTTGTTGTCACTCAAATTGACTTGTTCTGAAGTTCAAGTTAGTCTTACACTAACAAAAGCCACCAGCATCTACTGTATGTCATGAAAATATAAACCTCTGATAAAAAAAGTAACGCGTTTGGATGAAGAAGGATCAGACACTAAGTTAACTCCAATGAAGCAGACCACAGTCAAACCTGCCTCTGCTTGTAGTATAGTTAAAGTACCTTGCTATCTGGTCATAGTTCAGGTCAGCATTGGGCTCAGCCTTCATCACATGTGGTCTTTAGCCCATGGTTCGGTTGAGTCCCAGATTAGTGCTATTGTTACAGTCTAGTGGTGGGCTGATTGGCATTGAAACTGACTTCCATGACACCCTGTCACGACCAGTACTAATCTCAACATCTATTTTGAATTTTTGCTTGGTTACTCTCATTGATAAATTGTGCTTGTGGTAATTGGTCTGCGATCTTTCAACAGGTTTTATCTTGCTTTTTTTTATAGTTTACATATAGGTGACAGTAATACATCTGACACATTACGCAATAAGAGTTACCAAACTCTGCATTTATACCTGTCTGCTGTAACCTTACTTGACTTGTATGCCTTTAAATTCTGGTTAAAAAAAAACACTCTCATAAAGACCTAAAATTATTTATGGTAGAAGAAATTGTCAACATTATTCTCTTTATGTAATATTGGCTGTGAGCACCTTATTACTACACTGCAACTCTCAAACTAGACATGACATATAGGGCATATTCACAAAATACAGCCAAAGCACCCATTAGTGAGAAAAGTAGGTTTTCACAGGCACATTTCTGCTGTTATGTTAGGGTTTCAACCTTAGATATATTAAATGTCAGCATTTCAAAATGGTTTATAGCTTTTATTAAGTTGATCCAAAATGCCAAAATAATTATTTGAGACTTCCATCTCCTCTGAAGTGAGAAATTACTCTGTATGAGTAATATGACCTGCTCCCAGCACCAGTTTACCACCCACAAGAAGGACACCATGCACGATGCACCTCTGTGGGTCTTTCATCTAACAAGCACAGTAACAAGTGGCCAATTCAGCTGACCTAGCTTCTGAGAATTAGCTTCTGAAGATAAGAAATCGTCTCTGATGTCAGAGAGCTCTGTGGCTCTGAAAGGGCATCTTGTCATATCGTAGAGTAGTTGTCACTGACCACAAGGGTCTGTGTACAAAGCAAGATCAGTAAATCAGACCCATTATAGAACAGGAGGCCAGCTCTGCTCTGTTCCAATTAAAATCGCATGAACATAGCTCAGAACAAGGAGCCCTAGTTTGGCAAGCTGGACACCATCCTAATAATAAAGACGAAATCCCAGAAGAAGACGTTTTTTTCCCTCCTTGGCAGTCGCCCCGAGACCTGATATTAGAAATAATTTGTAGGAATGGTGCAGCAGCTGAACGGGACAGAGGTCCGTTAAATATTGTGGGTAGCTATCGGCATTCCTTCTTTGGAACTAAAGAAATGAGCAACTGAAAGAGAAAAACATCTTGAAACGATCAAAAAAGGAAAATATGAATAATAGAAAAACACATTTCAGCATGTGCTGGCTAGTTGACAACTTATTGTAAAACAAGTGTGTCTTTGTCTGTACGTCTTTGCTTAACTAAGATATGTTTCCAAGCTAAGTTATTACCTGAAAACATTAATAGGCCAAATGTACAGATACGAAAGCAGATAAGAACTTGTTGAACCAGTGGAGGATGCCTGAGTCAAATAAGTCTGTTGGACTGTTAAATTTCACAGGCTTTAGCAAATCTTGTCCTTGGGATTATGACACCATTAATTAAGTTACTGACAGAGCTCAAGTAGATTTTTAGAAAAGCTGCATTTTCTTTTCAGGATCAGTTCACAGATCAAGCAGTGCAGTTCTTCTTGTCTCCTTAAGCCAAGTTTTTTTCTGTTTGTGCTGTTTTATTCAGATGTTGTATACTAATGCTACCATAACAAGGATGGTGGTTACTGCTTCTTGAACCACCAGTCAGCTGAAAAAGACCTACCTCTACAATGCTGTGAATGTATCTCTCTGACTTTGTTTTCACATGCACACGTAGGTATGCTCGGCAAAGACAGATCTGCAACTGAACCTCCATCAAAAATACTCACAAGCCACATTTGCCATAATGGCAGCCCTCTGTACTATACTTCACTCACAGTCCCAAAGGCCAATTAAAACAGCAACCTCAGGAGCATATTGGCTGCCGAACTATGACCCTGGACTAATGCTAATTGCAGTTTTGACCTGGTTTTCATATGGTGAGACATATAGCAAGCAAAACTTTCATAGAAGCCCTCAGGAGTCCATGTATGAATGGAATTTTAGTACACTCAACCCCATTTTGGAGGGCTTATAAATAATGGAATAAAACTAACTTAATTACAAAGGGATTGCCTTTAATACCTTTAATACTTTAATACTGCAAAATTCCTTTGCAGTCAATGACCGCCTGATGTCTGGAATATATGGACATGACCAAATGCTGAGTTACCTTCCCCAAGATGCTTTGCTGCATCTTTACTGCAGCTGCCTTCAGCTGCTGCTTGTTTGTGGGTCTTTCTGCCTTTACACTGCTTCCACCACGTTTGACAGATGATGTGTTATGCTTTGGATCATGAGCTGTTCTTTTGCTTCTTCATATCTTAGCTTAATCTTAGCTTCATCAGTCTAAAGAGTCATGTCAGAGTGTTGCCAGTGTTTTGTATCTTGTTGTGAAGCCTCTGCATTTACATTTCTTTTCATTAAACTGTCTTTTGACTGTAGACTTGTAGAGTGTTCTTGACTTGACTAGATGTTCTGACAGGGTTCTTCTTCACCACGGACAGAATTCTATTGGTGGTCTATATGTCTTCTTTATTATGTGTCATTATATATGTCTTAATTATGGTTAAACTAGTTAATATATCTTCTGAGATAAACCACATAATGACAGAATAATGGCAAAGATCTGAACTACAGTATATAGACATTTTTCTAAATATTTTATAGCTTACCTTGACAGTGTGTGACATTCATCCTTTTAAAACCTTTGGGACATTCCACTTGCCCATTTGCAATCACTGCATATGCTACAAACACAAAGAGAAAGCACACAGTTAGAATGAGCAAAACAGTCCTACAGTGCTGTACCACTCTGTCACAAAGTCATGAATATGTTGAGGA
>JAUBNQ010000004.1:11510270-11553427 GCA_032353495.1 Ctenopoma kingsleyae | reverse complement strand
AAGCACACAGTTAGAATGAGCAAAACAGTCCTACAGTGCTGTACCACTCTGTCACAAAGTCATGAATATGTTGAGGACGCCTTTGTGACAGCACCAACCTTTATCATCAACCACCATGCAAATACTGTAACTTAAATAAAACGCTAATGTTTTAACTGTGCACAACTGAAATTACTATTAATATACAGCTCACGTCAAAGTGACTGACCCAAAAAAAACTTTCTGATTGTTTTTCTAAAGCAATAAAAATGATATGATGTGTGCTTCAGGTGTGTAAATTAGAGGGTCACAGAAATAGTGCAGTATAATATAATAATGTGGTTTGTCTGTTAATGCCTCAGTTCTGCCAAAATGTCAGTGATAGAGACCTGAAAACGTTTCACTTTGCGTTTGAATGCATGTGTCTGTATTTGTGTGCCTGACAGAGAGAAAGAGTTTGTGTATACCAGGTTCTAGAGGTTTCTTAACAGAGACAGGGTGATAATTCGTAGCAGATCATACCATGACATATACACCGAGATGAAGACTTTTCCTTCACATCATGTTGAAAGAAGAAGATTCGGGGTGGGTTGGGGGGCATGGGGGATCTTTGTACATGTGAGGACAAAATTACGACGTGATTGTTTACATGACTGGACTGTTTCTCACTTTTAAAGTCAAATCAAATTACAGTCACAAATTGGACAGCTTAAAGCGATGATGCACTTTTACCTAAATGCACTGGAAAATGTTTCTCATTAGAATATCTGGTGATACAGTATGTACAACAGATATTATTATTCCATGTCATGAACAAGGACGGGCATTTTATTTTTCACTAAGTACAGAAGCACAGAATAGCTTTGAACTTGGTGCCACAGTGTTGAAGGGCTGAAAACAGATGTGCAGATGCACATACAAGAAACTTTGGCAACGGCTCTGCCAGCAAAGAAAACACATCTCCTTCCATGGCAGAGTGATCTGGCAAAGGGAGAATAGTTGCACTCTGTTTGTGACGAAAGCTCCAGTGTTGACTGAAGGGGAGCTCTGGCAGATGTAAATGGCTATCTGGGTGCCTGCCTGCAGGCAAGCAAGAACAGAGAGAATCACTATCGCCCATCTGTCATCATTGACAAAAAGCAATACCAACACATACATACCCCTGTGTTTCAGCAGTTCACTCACTCATTTTCAAAGTAGGTACTGGTAAGCAGTACTATATGACTGAGGTCCATCTTAAAGGGTTAATCAGTCAATGTGTACATGATATATGTAATTAATACAAAATCAGCCACAGGTTTGTGTCATTTTTTCCCAGGAGCGCCTGGAATGTTTGCCACTTGGAGAATTTCTGGGAATGAGGTAGAAGCTGAGTTTAGTTTTGGCCCTGCTGTGACCCAGTGGACCAGGCAGGGACAGTGTACCTGAAGGTTGGCAGAGCAGAAGTGGGTCAGCATGGAGGAGACAACGAGAAAAGGGGGGAACTGTGTCAAAGCAAAGCCCCTGTTCCTGTCTGCCCCCGTCCTCATCTTCCTCCACACCACTCTAATCCCCTTCCAAAGTTTCTGAGTAATGAGCTGTTGTGGTAGGGCGGTGGGCACACCCTCCTGGAGAGATGGGATCAAGTCTGCCCTGAGTGACAGCAGGGTGCACATGCCAAGGAAAGCCCAGTGGGAGGGTAAAATAAAGCTTATTAGGAGGGAAGAGAGGACCACTGCAGTCAGTAACAACTTAAACACAAATCTGAGTGACAGCTCACTTCAAGTCTGTCTTTGTCTTACAAACTTTTTAGACAAGAATGAACTATTTTTCTTAAGCCAAATTATGCAGAAGAACTGCACTGACATTAAAAAAAAAAACAACTTAAAGCTGGCACATATACCAGCTGTATTTACAGTATACATTGGTAAGACTTGATCTAATTTGTCAGGTTGCATTCAACATTTCCTTATGTGCTTTCTGGATCTGAAAATTCTTGCTATCAAGGGTCAGTTCAGTTTATTGTTCTCTCGAGGCAATTTTTTTGCAGTGATGTTTAAAAACCATCTGCTGAGACTCAGCATACAGAAGTTGACCATGGCCATCCTAAATACTGGCTGCCTTTTCCAGTATGCATTTATCATAAGATACAATCTTGGCTGTCTCTTTAATGACTTACTTTTGTAAGTTTGGAACAAGGGTTTATACATCACTGCAGTTGAGTTTTGCACATTAATCCTAGGCTGTAATGGAAAAAAATCAGTGAACGCTTGGCCATGCAATTTTTATTACTATACAAAAAGATAAGAATTACTGTATCCTCGAAAGATTTAATGATGTATCCACTCTCATACTTGCCTCTACAGTAATTTGTTTAGAAAACATAGTGTTACGCAGGCAGTGGCTTGCAAGAGTGAGCTCAGACTGTGCATTAGTGTCACCCGTGGTTACAAAGACTGTAGACCCAGACTGGTCTGTGTCCACCGAGGGCACAGACAGAAACCTTCACTTGTTGTCTATCCATTTAGCCCTGTTCAACAAAAGACTTTGTCACCCCTCACTAATGTATTGTCCATCTCCATTCAGTTGTGTTGGGCATTCCACTGGCAACTATTCAATAATATTTGCTCAAATTCCCTGACCTGAAAGTGTAATTCAAATTCCTTCAAGCTTCTTGATTGGTGGTACGGTTCTAATTCAAATCTGAATAAATCCGTCAAGTCTCTTTCTATCATGAAAGTAACCTCCATGGAGGGCACTGCTGCTGACGGTATTCAAATGAAAGGACAGCTTATGCAAAAAAGGAAGAGAAAGTAAAGAGAGAGAGAGGTGCTGGAGGCTGAGAATGGAGACAGAGTTTATAGACAAATGGATTCCTCAGCTGTACAGAAATCTTTAATTGCTAATTTGGTACAATCACTCTGTGGCCCATCCGGCCTTGGGGCTACTCTAAGAAGATTGAGAGGTCTGGTCCATCAATCAGAGGGCTCAGAGCCTTTCACCAGCTTCCCACTGGGACCTGCCTGGGAGGCAACCTCAGTGTTAGGCTTCTCCCCTTGACTGGCTGAGAAACCTCAGAATGCATGGGAGACAAGAAGGAGGAGGGATGGATGCTATCCACAGGACGTGAACAGGAGACACTCTTCCTTTCCAATTCCATTGGAGGGAAGTCTATAGGAAAACAGGACTCTTTCCAGACTTTCTGACATACTGCAATGGGACAAACTGGTGCTGCCAAGAGAAAACCAGTAGCAAACAGAGCTCTTTAATCTCCATGCAGGGTTTCAGGTCTTTGAATCTCTAAGATGACAAAATCATCTCTTCTTGGTCTTTGAGCCAATGCTTGATTGGAGCAAAAGGTTTGAGGGGACGTGTGGTGGCTGACTCTTTGGCACATGCTGCATTTGCCACTCTGGCACAGTACATGTGAGTTGCCTTGTAAATAATGTGCTAGTGAAGCAAATGTTATTCAGTTAGGAAAAATGGATCTAATATCTATTAGCAACATCCTACTGCTGATACAAAAATAGACACCAATAGCTACAAAATATTTGCTCACATTATCAGTCTTGTATCTGTGTCCTATTATTTCTACATAACCATCCCACGACACATGTGAATCAACTGCAAAAACACTTTGATGAAGAAATTCATTATATTGTATTTTTCCTGCAATGCTAAATATTTAATAAAAACTTACTTTTCATTGTTTCTATTAAAAAATAAATTTTACATATCTGCTTGTAGTTTGACAATTATGCTTAGGACCTTCTCCATGATGCTGAAGGCAGAGAAACCTGCATCAGACACAAATTTAAAACAGACCCACATTCCTCTATAATCTGCAATTCGCAGTAGAATATTAACCACCTGGGCTGGTTCCAAAATAAGGCATGCCACAGTACATTTCCAATAAAATGTGCTTATCATAGCTCGTATCCAATTAAGAAATGCAACACAAATTTCATTTCCATCTGCCTCCAATTGGGATTTATTTCTCATAGTGGTTATGTCTGCTCAGCCCTGATTAGCTACACTGCTGCCCAGCTAATAAATTCCATCATTTTAGTTGTGATGGGATAACACTGAGTCAACATCAATGTATCCAGTGCTGTCAAAGAGATGTGACGTCTCTATCAAATCACCATTAGAAGCTGCTTTGGAGCTGTTCCACTGTGTCTGTTCTCTCGCAGTCTAGTTCTAAAACAAAGTCACCGCTCTGCATCTCTGGTTTTTGTTGGTCATTAACAAGTTTTCATGTTTGATCAGTGCTAATAAAACGCAATAAGCACAGGCTTTGGCCCCTCTATGGATGTCAGATTAAATGTCAGGGGAGTAGATGGAAGATGTGGAGCTCTGTGGGCCCCATCCTTCTTTGCCTCATATGACTTTACTGATCTAAACCTCATGAAGAATGGTGTCCTCAGTGTGGAGAAACACTAAGGTGGAACAAAGAGCAAAGCAAAGACAGAGTGAAGGCAGTGACATCATGAAGACCTCAATGAACCAGGGAGGTAAAGTTGGAGGAAGCCAAAGCTCCTGCGGGTGTGGTGGTTACTTTAGTCCCCAGGGAGCTCTGGCTCCCTGGGAACCCTCCCAGCATTGCATACAGGAACAGTCAGTGAGTGAAGCTGCCCAGCAATGACAGATGGGAAGACAAACGACTTGTGGAATTCCATTAGCTGTGAAAGGCACAGCAAGGTAGGAGCTGCCAGCACTATTATAGAGTGTCATGCCAGGCCACAGCAAACGACCTTCATTTGGATTAGAGAACCTTAGATTACTTTACTGATAGAAATGTGTCACCCCTTCAAGTCATCACCAAATTTGCATAAACATCACTATCATGGCAATAAAATACCTCTCAATAGATTGGATTTAATTTATTTTGTATGCTTCTTATGGAGCTTGCATGAAACTAAATTGCCTCCTGCCCTACTCACATTTTCCCAATCTCTCTTGGCTTTAAAAAAAGTCACTGGTGAGCCTGTATCCTTAAGGACAGTTTCGACCACCTCTATGTCAGTCAAATTACAATCCTACCATGAAGTTGTGTAAGGCAGGTTTTTTTATAACTCCCGCACATCATCAGAATCATAAGGTTTAAGGTAACTATAGTCCATGCTGCTTGATCTGGATCTCATTTCAGGCCAGGAATCCTCAGCATGTGACTTTTACAGGCAGGAGATCGGACACACATTCATGCATCTATAATGTCAACCCTCATTCACATTCACATACACATCCAAACCAGCGCACACACTATATACAGTATATAACCATCCCTTGTTACCACAGTAGCAAAAGTCTTTGGTGTGTAATAACAAACAATCTCCTAATTTCTAATGTTATGAACTGCACTGAAATATATGTGTTTCCAGCCTTCGCGCACAGTGTCAGCCAGACCGCAACAACTGCACTATACTGTACACGAGCCTGTATCACTATATTGAATGAGACAGTGGGATAAAAGATGGAGATGTCATAAGTAAACTCAAGAAGTTATAACTTGTTAAGAGTTCTGTTTGCACCAGAACCCCATTAAACCCCTATATACTGTTAACATTGGCATCTTCTGTAATAAAACAATGAAGCTGCTCTCTCTCAGTCAAAAGTTCATTTTATAACTAGCTGTAAACCGACCAATGGTAGCATTACACCCCCAATACAAACTAGGCTTTCATGACATCATTATCACATACTCAACAAGAGACACGGGAGACTCCTATAAAGCTATGTGACATTTCCCCACACTGCCAGCAGACAACTGACCGATTCACTATGAAATGAATTGAACTCCATCATTTTTCAGGGGCTGTTGTCTCCAGGTTTCACATCATTCCTGTCAAACACGTAAGGCATACCTCTCAGCCAGTAAGGCAGGAATGCAGTTGAAAGATCTAGCCAAGAGTCTTAACTGAGAACAATACTGTAACACTCTGGAGGAATTCAAAGCATTTATCTTATTAAAGCTCCCTCTAAGACTTCTGTGGCATAGCACATGACTTCATTTTGACTTAATATTTTCATTCTCTGTGTCCTTTCTTCCTTGCCTGCATGTGGCCTGAGAGTCAGGCCTGCAGACTGCTGCTCCCCAAAACAACCACAAAAATGAGCAAACTGAGTATTCACTCTGTTTCTCCCTGAAACTTCAAAGGAAGGAGAAAAGGAAAACATCTGGGAGCCAAAAGAGATTGGGACTTAAGAAGAGCGTGAATCTGGCACGCTGAGGGAGTCAGAGTGGGAGAATAAAGAATGGATCGGCATCTATGATAGATGGAGGAGACAGAGAGGGGTGATGTCTGCTTCTGATTAAGGTCTGGTCAGACATTAAACAGGGAATGAGGACTTTGACAGCCAGTTGACATTTGTGGGCATGGAACGTAGCATGATTATGAGTGCCTGGAAATAACTGTAAGCCAAGTGTCCCCACGTGCCACCATCCTGTAGGTGTTTCCCATGAGGCCTTAATAGCAAGTCCTGGATCAGCACAGGGGCATATATGCCCTACAATTAATATACTGAGCTGTTAAGCTGACTGAGAGTCTCCATCTATTGTAAAGGGTGTCATCACCCACCCTGCCTGCCAGCATACAAGCCGCAGCTCTTGTTGGGCTATTCAATTCCTCGCACTTTCAAAGCCACATTGGCTTGTTATACCCGCGTGGTGGGTGGCACTCCTGCCAAGCTCTCATCTTCTAGCTAAATGCGTTTTTGTGTGCTTCCTGCTTTTAGTTTTATAGAGGCAAAAACAGCTTAATTTTAACAACTGGGTGCATGTGTGAGTCATACAGCCACTTTCAGGGAGTTTAGGAATCTAATGAAGACTGCTATGTGCTAATCATCATCAGCCATCCACCGCAGCTAAGGAATAAAACAGGCATCACTGACTAAACAGACTAATACACGACAATATGAAAGCAAAGTCCAGATACAGCTTGCTGTTTTGAACCAATGTGCATAACAGAACAAAGGATCAACATACCAACCGCAAAAGAGAAAAAAAATTCCAACACAATTAAACCTGATTAGAAATAGATTCAATTTACTTTAACTTTGTAATGGAATAGAAAACAAAAATCTTTAGTCAAGAGGGCTTACCTGGTTTGGTTGGACACTTTTGGCACTTGTTGAGACCCCAGGAGGCGCCCACACTTCCACAGCAATCATCCTGTTTGGTTAGGCCTGGCAGAGGCTTGCCACACTAGAACAACAGACATCTGTGTTAAATCTAAGACTCACGTTTTGGAAATAAGTGTTACATGTTTGTCCAAAGCTGCTTGTTTGCGTGGAAATGTTTGTGTGTTAGTGTGTTGACAAGGGCAGAATTCACGTGTGTTCATGTCAGACTGTGCATGTATACCTAGCTGTGAGGACAAAGTGAACCAGACACATCTGAGACTAGTTAGTTGGAGGAGGACATAAACAACTATGAACCTCTTGGCATGCCTCATTAAGGCATTTGGCTAATTGTGAAGAGAGATTCTTATCAGACTTTATTTATTGGATTTTTGGCCAGTAGAGATTTATGAAACTAAAGGGCCAACAAAGAGGACATTCTTCCTGAGTTCACCAAACTGGCCACACTGCCAAGAAAAGAGGGAAAATTGCAAACAAAATCTTCTGTATCCCTGTTTTCAGGGTTGTATTAGCATTCTCAAAACTCACTGTGACTAGAAGAATTAATTTCAAGCTCTCTCTCTATGAAACCAGAGTACAGAAAATAGAAGCAACAGTTCAGCACAAACAAAATTGAAGTAATAAATCTGGCAAAAACAACCA
The DNA here is from genome assembly GCA_032353495.1 of Ctenopoma kingsleyae. Lineage (NCBI taxonomy): Eukaryota > Metazoa > Chordata > Actinopteri > Anabantiformes > Anabantidae > Ctenopoma > Ctenopoma kingsleyae. The sequence goes on along the minus strand of JAUBNQ010000004.1, from coordinate 11,545,687 downwards.
CAAACCTAAAGGCTAAAAGTCAAACATAATACCTTATCACAGCCAAGCAAACAGATGCTGTTCTAAACCATAGATTAGCCAAGCTCACGCACTGCCACTTAACTTCTTCCATTTCCTAACTTCTTTACCTTTCAAGACATGTCTGTTGTGACATACATAAGTTATCCTGACTTTGTGAAGTACAGTAAATCTGCAGTATATGCCATACTGTATGTGTGGTATTACACAGAACATGAAGTGTCTCCACATTTGAGCCACAACAAGGGACACATGGGAGTTTAACCTTCGTCCTCTGTATGCATCCTTTCTCATAAAATGCCTTTGGGGAATTGGTGGAACATGAGATTATCCGTGTGGTCAGAGCTCATAAATCCTGGACATAATATAAATCATAGCCACAGCACTTCCTGTGGTAAAATGTTATAATGGTACCTGTGGACTGCCAGTACCACTGCCCTACAAAGGCAAAGTGCAGTAAATACACATTTGCTCAAGACAGAGTTAAGACTGGAATACCTGTAACACAGCTCAGATCGATGGTCATGTTTCACGAATATTTCTTCATAAGAAGAAGTTGTATATTTGTATACTGACTAATAAAGACTGACTAAACACTCTAAATATGCTTTTCTCAGTTTCTCTGTTTGTGTAGTTACTGTACTTAACAGTTGCACTTAGACTTACAGTTAATGGCTTCGTGGGGCAGACCAAGTGGCTTAGACCAGCTGGTGATAACAGTTTCCATAGTGTGTTTAAATGACTTAACATAATACCTGTCCATCAACGGTTTCCTGAAAGCATCGTCCCACATGTCCATTGTGATGGTTAGGCAGTCTGCCATGACCATTCCCATTCCCATTGGTATGTGGGTGCCTGGTGCTATGGTGCTCATTGGTGTGTTCATGTCCATTTGTAGGTTGGGAGCGCTGCTGGACCGAGTGAGCCCCCTCTGTGGTAGCCGGTCTCTGCCCAGGTTGGACCCGAGCAACTTGGTGGATCTGAACCTCTGCCTCTGGAGGGTGCTGAATGTGAACGTTCACCAAAGATGGGTGAAGAGACACTAAAGGAAGAAAGACAATTTATAAACCCCAGCAGATGATTTATAGGTTCACAGTCTGAATACAGTAAGTGGAAGCATACCTCATACCTCAGCCAGAGAATAAACACTATATATACATACAGAAGTGTGAGAGCTATCAGCTAACCTTCTGCATAAACTTGTTTAATACATACTTGGTTCATCACCAAATTCTTGGATGAGACCTACATGGGGAATTCCCGGCAGTGGAAGATGCTATTAAGATACTACAAAACAACAACAACAGTTTTGGATTCTCTGGTTTAAATCAAATCATCTTAAAGACCAAAAACAGATTTGTTGAGGAGTTGAAAAGATGTTGCAATGTGGAGAATGAGTTCCTTTGTCCTTCTGACAGAGGGAAGCATCTATCCTCAGGCTGTGCCAGGGTTTTTTCCCAGAATCCTGAACAAGCCTCGTGAATTACAGTCTTACAGACAGATGTCACAGAGAGTACAAATGGAAGATGTAGACCTTATCACAAACCTGGGACATGAAACACACTATGTGCATTTACTGTATAAAGTGTGTAGACATGGAAATAACGTTTCTTTAGTGTGACATGACAGTACATAACCTGGACTCGTCATTTAATTACACTTATTCATGTAATTCGTATGTTATGTAATTCAAATTCGAGGTTGGAAGATTTCTGAGTGGAATTTAAATGATCTAAGACAGAACTTCTGCTTCTACTTAATGTTAGACAGAGCAAGAAGTGAGCAAGACACGAGGAGGAAATAAAATAGATAGCAGTAGAGACAGAAAGTGAGCAAATCTTTCTCTTTTATATTCCTTTTTATAGTTTCATGATGTCGCCTTGCTCTGTTTCTAATATCCACTTCTGCTTGATAAAAGCAGCATTGTGTGAACAATGTGAGGACTTCCATTGAGTCATCCATTAGTTATACTGCTTAAAATAGTGTCTGACCTTCATTGATGGCCCTCAGTGTTGAAAATAAAGGAGTAGACTTGTGTGCAGTTAAAAATGGGAGAATTGGCAAACTGGCAAAAAATAATGTTTTACTGTTTTGAATATGTGCTATATATTTAAAAAGTTTCAACAGTTTGACTGATCAATAGCAAGCCAACTTGACAGCTCTGACAGGTCTATATTTTGTGACTTTTTAACTTATTGAGTTATGCTGGTAGCTCATCAACTATCCCTATAAGTAGTAGCTGTATTACCAAGCTGTCAGAACCACATACAGTAGTTTGAGAAGACTTGCAGGCTTTCTTTGTTTGACCGAGCCTAAACATAGTCAGCATGAAAGTAAAGTCAGCCCTCCCGCTGGTCACAGTGCTCAGTGATTACCTTGCTGATTGGACAATGGCAGTGTGTACATGGAATGAGAGGGAGATTTTGGTCCCTGGTGGCTGGCATCCTTCTGGCTGTGAGGGGTGGGCCTGGCAGGAGGAGGCACAGGCAAGTGGCAAAACTTTCCTGTTGAGTTTGATGGACACATGCACAGGTCCCTGCCGATGCATCGACCTCCATTAAGACAGGGGATCTGACAAAAGACTGCAGGGATAAAGAAAGAGGAAGAGGAATGGGAGAGAGAGAGTAAAGGATGACAAAATGACTGCAAGTGAGACATTTATAAATGAAGTGACACATTTAATTGCACAGATTCATGCATGGTCATACACAAGAATCCAATAATAAGAACCAGAAGCAGTAGTCCTAATACTTCAGCACTGGCAATAGGAAAAGAAATTCAAAGTTACCAACCTATTAAACCTTATAAAATTAAGAGGAATTGTTGGCACTGGACAAACAGTGTTTGACAGCACTGTTTTCACAGCACTTTCATTGGCCTTATCTTTTTTTCATGTGGGATGGGCACCGTACATGCCTGGGCGTGCTCCCACCCAAAGATTAGGTTGGCCTGCTCTCTCCTAACTCACAACATCAAAGACTATTAAATCGTAAAAATCTATACAACCGTAACAAATGAGAAAAGAACCACTGTGGGGCAAGAAGGATGTAAAAGTGAACCACTGCACTGTTGTGGCACGACAATGCCACACACCACAAATATGAGAAGAGCTTTACAAGACAGTTGGAGATACAAATGGTAATCATACTGTGAGATGAAAGGGGGTTCACTAGTGATGTGAGTTGCTTCCATTCTGACAGACAGCAATCCAGTAACATGGTGCAAACACAGAACAGAAAGATGCTGGACAGTCTTGATGGCATGTAGGGAATGAGCTCCTTGTCACATAACATTAACAACAGTGAAACTGCAGGAGGAAGCAATAGAGGAATGGAATAACAGAAGAATAAAAAGGTAACAGATTGGGAATGAAAAAGCTTAGCAGAGGAGAATGTTAATAGAGTAAATTGAAAACAGAAAAGAGAAAGGGATGGAGATAAAAAGGCAATAAAGTTGTGGACAGACACAGAGACAGAAGATTCAGCATTGGTGTCCAGATAGACAGGAAGGTCTACTGTGATTAGACATTCTTGCTAAATTATCAGCTCGAGGAGGCTATTAAATCCTCTCAATGTGGGATGCAGGTCTGCACTGGTCTGTGTCAGGCCAGGCCCACACCAGCATGGGGTAGGAACTATTCTTAGACAACAACTTACTGTCAGCTCTGCACTCCACACTCCTTGTCTGTATATCTGTCTGCCCATTTAACAACGTCTAACCATCTTACAGCCAAACAGACAGACAAGCATACACACACACACTCACAGACACACACGCACACTTCTCACTCAATAAGGAGTCTTCGACCCAATTTAATATTGGGCTTTAAAGCAACTGTTGTACACAGGGTGCCTATCAAGGGAGTCTGTTGTAATTATCCAGCCAGATTTTACTGGGAACACTGTGTAGGGAACATAACAACAGCATGAGATAACCGTTTTCTGTCCACTTGACATTCCTTGACGAACACGCACAACCAAGCAATAACAGGATGCAAACATAAATGGAAAGCAATCTCTTTTTAGCACAATCTTTAACACATGATTTTGCATAATGAATGGAGACTTCTAGAGAATACAAATGGGGCATAAAAATAAACCAGTGCTTCCCAGGAAGCAGTGGAGGTGCCAGGAATGTAATCTTGCGGAAGGCCTCTGCCGGGACGGTGGAGTGTTTGGAATATCTACACCATGTTCCAAAATCCCATTAATGGGCACATAAATCTGGAACATCCACCTGTTTATATATTCATAAGTCTGCTGCCCCCCCACCCAATAGAGCCTAATGCACTTGGTCCAGATTGGTTGCATGTTTACAGTTTGTTTTTATGTGAACTGTGACTCATATGTGTGTGGTATGTGCATGCTTCATCTCTAATCCACAAGTAGTAATTAGTCTGAGTATTAGTTGGACCCTTACAACTAATGAAAAAATATGCAGGGTTAAGACCTTCTCCCTGGCACTGACCACCATGGGAAGGGTCCCATGGACACTCCTGTGTGCATTTGGAGAAAAGCCCTCCGGATAAATGGCAGGTTTATTGTAATCTCTATAAAATCCTGTTCATGCTGCTACTCTTTCTCTCCTTCTGCGTCTCCCTTTTCCTCTTTCATTATTCCTGCTCTCCCAGGGAGCGTGTTAAATGGTTAACAGTGGGGCCAACCTCGAGGTGTAAACCGCAAAGAGATGGGGCTAAGTGTTGGGAGCGTGGGACCACGAGCTCCACGTGTGTGTGTGAGGTGAGATTAGTCCCTTTTTACAGAGCCTGCTTTTAATCTGCTCTACACCCGCCTCTCCTGCTTTCACTATCTTTCTTTCTCTTTGACAGTGAGAGTTTTTAGCGTAGCTCTAAGCTTTAATCTCCACCACTCTGAGCTGGGTATTCAGAACAGACAGCATGCCACTGGGAACCCATTTTGTCAAGCTCACCCTATAAAAACAATGAGAAACTAGGATGGAGACTCAGAGGACATAAAAAAGAAAGGAAAAGAGGCACGATGAGACAAGAAGAAGCAGAAACAAGCACATAAGAAAGATCAGTGTTCATAACAATCAGAGGGCCCTGGGTCAACACTCACAGAGTCTGTAGCCCTGGTTGTTGTTTGGCGGCTGTTGCTGTGAGGTCTCACTGTAGACCGTGGTGATGTCTCCCTTCTCACAGCTGTTGTAGCAGCGCCCGCCACTGCACGTCCTCCGGCACATCATAGGAGTGAAGACAATCTTGATGCGGTCCAGGTTCGAGGTGAGGTTGGCTCCTGGAAAACACACACATACCTGGTTGAGAAGGAACAGCAGCAGAGACAGGCTAGAGACGGGCTGCATCCTGCCTCCTTCAGCCTCACTGTGACACACTCTCTGTCTGGGCAAAGGGAGGTTTATAAGTGTGCGAGGGTGTGTGCTGACGCCTGGCCAGTGGCACGCTGCAGCTGAACTAGAGATGTGCCATAGACCAGCAAATGGGGGAGAGAATATTAGGTATCGGGATCTTTTCCAAGCCCTTTATCTTTGGGCAAGGTGTTTTGGATGTGTATATGTGTGAGGGAGACAAAGAGAACATGAGTGTAAGTGAATATTGTGTAATGGTGGGAGGCTGTTCAACAGCTGCTGCCCCGACACTGGGCTTAAAAAACAAGAGCTTGGATAGTGATCGTAAGAAGGTGGTGAAAGGAAAATAAAAATTAGGAAAGACAACATTATGTTACATTTTGTTGTCAGTGGCGGTACGAGGGTGCAAACCCACAATAACACAAACTTCTCATAGTCCAGCAAGTGTGTGTTTGTGGAATCATATCAAGTGTCTGTCTGGCGTGATGCAGATGCATCTGGGTGGCCAGTGGAAGAAGTGCAGTTTGGGGTGCTGGCAATGTTTTAACCTTGTGGCTAATGGTCCATTAGGCGATGACACCACAGCATGTGTATGAATGTATCATAACCTCTGTGGATTGAGCGAGAATGTTGTGTTGGTTTTGACGTGGCTAGGGAGTCATATATGCATAAAATGTAAGAACACATACAAGTTTTATGTTATACGCTTCACAGTGTGCAACAGATGTGCTTGATTTTTTGTTCTTACCTGCTGGTAACAGTGCATTGTTGAACTGTCCATGTAGCTGGCTCTCACTGGTAGGCCTGTGATTGTTCAACGAGTGCCCATTGTTTTGATTGTTTCTGTGTCTGTTCTGTGTGTTCCTGTGCTCATTGCCGTGGCTGTTAGTGTAGCTGTTGCCACTGGGTAGGGCATTGGATGTGATTGGCCCAGAAGATGCTGGATAACGTTTCACAGTGCGGGACGTGCCAGTCTGTTGAGAAGAGGAGTCAGGGGGTCCCCGTCTCACTTGGGTCCTGTCAATGATCATCAGAAGATCATATAGATGTGACCTCAGACAAAAGCTAATGTCCCACAAATATACAGTCGCACAGACACAATCATTAGCAATGTCAGTATATACAACAGAAAATAAGATTCCTTAGAGACAACCACATTATCTTAGGTCATAGCTTTGCTGAACTGATTTGCAGATGAGACAAAGTGATTTGGAAATGTTTTTTCAAATTAACTTAACAACTTAATAATACCATGTCATTATTTAAGCCCAACTAACATCTGTAAGATAACAACTACCTTCGCTTATTAGTGAATATTTGAACAAGAGACAATTTTTCATCACTGATTAGTAAAAAATAAAGTATCAAGCAACCAAAAGAAATAAAGCCCCCTCTTTTGAGCCCCAGTTTGAGGCCATGTGTATGTCTGTTTGAGGCTAGTTCGTTTGTCTTGGAGAAATGTGTGTGATTAAAGACATTAGATCTTTCCATCAGGACTACAAAACCTTTCCATTATCCATTGTGTCTGCTTGACTAGATAATGAACTCCCTGTTCTGTCTGACTGTGGCTAACCAGGGAGCAACATCCTGAGTGTCGTACCGGATTGGAGAAAATATTAAAACTAGGGTCGAAGAACAAAGCCCGACCAGTGCAGCAAGGGGCACGTTTTTTGATTTGGGTCAATTACTGAGCCTTTGTGGCACGGCCTGGAAGCTGAGCTCATGTGAGCAACCTGGGGGAGACGCATGCCTCTCAGACAGACAGGCAGACAGGCCTACATTGGCTCTGTGGGTCTAGGAAAGCTTGCAGAGTGCTGGGATTCATCCCTGCAAAAAACATCTGGATTCCCCCGACAGACAGTCAGCAGAGCAAGACAAAGATGATCCATGTCGGAAAGATCAGAGGAACAGTTGTACAAAGCACACCTGTGGCCCTGTAGGTAATTGAGGCTGTAATCAAACTCCAAATAACAATTGAAGTCATGCATTAACTTTTATTAGATGTGATTTTTAGCCACACAGCACATATTTATACACGCAATGCCAAACCACAGAAACACAACAAGGATCTGGTAGATAAACACAAGTGTGCATGTTGCACAAAAATATATACATGTATGTGTACACACACAAAAAACACACGCCCTGTCCCAGCTGTGCTGGGTGTAGCACAAGCCTCTGCATGTCTTTTTATTCACCAACCACATTCCTGCTTCTGAGGAGAATGGGACACTAAATAAGAAAGACAACATGCAGCACCTATAGCTGACAGCTGCTGACCCAGATCCTGAATCTCCAGGGCTGGAATAGGATGTGTCATAGGGAAACAAGAGGTGCTAGTGTCAAGGTTGCAAGTGTCACACTTGCTAACACCTGGCCTGCAAGCATCCTGCTTCACTTCCTAGGCTTAGCCAGATGTTGTTTTCTTAATCTCTCTCATGTTCAGTGGCAAAGTGACTTTTTCCTAGAATGAGTTCATCTCTGCTCTCTCTGCCTGCACAACGGAGGTTGGGGGTTGGGGTAAGCACAAGCACGACACAATATTCACGTTTGATGTCATCATTAGGAACTTCAAGGCATCTGTAATCCAAAGAGGAACCATTCCTCGCCTTGTTCTGGGTGACTTGAAAGCAATTTGAAGACATCTGCCACGAATACATAGCTTGAACAGACATATGGGAAAAATGTTTTGGGTATCAAATTATGGACACACAGTTTTAATTAAATCACTGATGGGGCTGATAAGAGATCTGCTGAAAGAGCATATGGTACAAAGACAGAAATGAGGCAAATAAAAATGTTTTACACAAATATATTAAATTGGTTTGTCTTCTGAAAGTACTTCTTCTTGGTGCTGTTCACTTTAACAGCTATCATAGAACGCCAATGATTATTAAATAAAAAACAGCATCAACAACAACAAAATTAGCAACCAGCATGGTGAATCCAATGGAGCTCATTTATTCAGCATAGCTTCAATGAGAACATACACAAATGACATCATAAACATTTTCAGATCTAATAAAGAAATAAAGTGAATATTTCCAAATGAATGCAGAACAGTTCTTTTAATTACACGCATTAGCAACAACCAAAGAAAACGTATTGTATACACACAAGGCCAACAATACTTAATACTAATTTAGAGAGTTTGAGGACATTAGCCAGATTCACTTGCATCCATGAGAGTTGAAAGTTTAGTACATGACGTGTATTATTTCATTTTCAGAACATATGCTCAATGATTATATTCAAAGAGAAACAATTCATATGTGCTGATAAATCTCAATCCAAACATTTGATCAAAGCATCAGTTTATATTTGATAGGAAAGGAGGCCTCCAACTAAGACATAAATCCATTGGCGCTGTCCACTTTCACTCATCATTATTCATTTCACATGTATGGAAAGCAATTAGAACTAAACCTCATCACATTTTAGGAAATTACAAATCACACTGGTGGCCAAAAATCTACAGTGTGCATGATACTTCCAATGCACTGCAAAAGCATTACTTGGCACGTGGTTGCTCCACATCTTTGAACTCACTGCAGCATTGCAGCATGTGAATATTAGCTCTCGTGAAGGCATGACAGGCAGCATGAATGGCAGTTCCAGCCACGCCTCTTGACTCAGATGTGTTGGAGAGGAGGCAGTTTTGGAGCACAAACAGCACACAGTGAAGGACTGCAGAAAACACAAGCCAGGACCAAGAACTGGAAGACAGTCAAAAAGGCTACAAACCCTCTGATCTCTGAGCTTCTGCTGATGCTGTACTGTACATAAAGCATGATGTTAATAGAATCTGATGAATTACATTGCCAAGTAAAATGCTAGGTGCACTTTGAAGTTTTGATGAGAGTGTGTTTGGGGAGAAGGGGTTTATGTGAAGAGATTTGGTTAGGTGGCTTTGTTTAAGCGCCAGGAAACCCCACGTAGTGTTGGCTTGGAACACAACACTTCCCATCATCCCAGTGGTGATTGTGTTGTTTCTGTAAGTTGCCCACTGGGAAATAGGAGCCTTTTAGATACACCGGGAAATTCTGGATTTATCTGATTATCCTGTTCACCCCAAACATTCACTCACACTCACACACACGCACACAGTGACTCAGATCCTCAGGAATTGTTTACATCTTAAACCATCTCCATAGCCCATTCAGTCTGACAAGGCCAAAGCAGTGTTTATGTAAGGCACTGCACTGTAATGTATGGGTCACAGCTGATTCATTCACTAACAGTTCAGTCTCTGAGGGGCTTTCATTATTTTTTGTTTCAATAAATCTTCATATGAAATGAATCATTTACTTCAGATAATGTATTTCAGACAGAGAGGCTAGTTTATCTGGGCCTAGGATGCCAGATTGGTTGGGAAGAGGGTCAGGATTTTGTTATTAAATGTTTTTTTCACTGGCCCTGTCAGCCGTTGAAGCACAACACAAGTCTACCTTGGCAAAGCTCATTTTTCATTTTGATTTGTTTGAGAATACCAAAGTCTGAACCCACATCTAATGGCTTGGATTCAGCTAGTGCAGAAAAAACGGCTGATATGAAGGGCTCGTCTGTGGAGCCATTTGGCTTTGAACACACTGTCTAAACAAGACAGCCTGACAGCAGGCAGAAGTGTTTGGCATGAGCATCCCCAGTCTGGGTCACATCATGCAACCTGATAGCTCCCAGCTTTGTCGCCTTGTCACTTTGTCCCAACACAGTTCTCTTTGTGTTGGACTGGACATGACCTCAAGAGTGACGAGTGGCAAACCTCTGGAACCATCAGGAGTTTTATGACCAATCAACACAAGAGTTGCTTAACTGAGTCTTTTTATTTAAACAAAATGTTTAATGGTTCCATTTACCTCTTTCCAAAATGGAGTATCAGCCAAAAGCCCTTATTACATAAGAACTACACATAATTATGGCAATTTGAAGGCTACTGATGGCTAAATAGGAAAGTGAATATGCGGTCATCAAGCCGACATGTAAATCACTTTCAAGACACATTCATCTGATTTTGTGGAAGCATTTAAGGCTATTGTTCATTTCAAAGCTTGCGCTTAAATATGCAGATCATCAGTCTAACTAGAGGGAACAGCAGAAATATATTTTAAAAAAATGTGCAAACAGCAGTTGAGTCAATGCAAACTTTGTACTGCTCAACCACTGCAAACGTTGTTGGCAACAAAAGGGGAAAAGATTTATGAGTGTATTTGGGATATGCATATTTGCAGTCAGAGAAGGAGCACAGAAAGCTGTACAAAGCTGTAAGTGAGGGCCACAAACAGGTTTTGGAAGCAACAAAGCATATTGGCCATACTCCAGAGTTTTAGGTTGCCTACCAAGTGGCAAAGCAACAGTGACTTGGATTGAGATGGTTTATGATGAGACAAACCACGCAGTCCAGTGAGTTTGCACTAACAATTAACCTAACGTACTTTTTAACTGGGAAACACCTTGAAACAGACAGCGCCAACGTATCTTTCTGTTCTAGATTTAAGATTTGAGAATGCCAAGGGAAAGATGTTTATCAGCAAACGGCTCTGCAACAGATGGTGCTCCACATTTCACAGACTAAAGCTTGCAGACGAGAAAGCTGAGTGCAGACTGTTGAAAATAGTCCCAGGAGGTGTTATTCAAGAACATTTGCAAAGGCATACACACTTGACTCTTGTTCATGTTTTGCTATTCAGAGCCCAATAGTGTCATGATTTTCAATGATGTCCAAGACATTATCTACAATGTAGCTAGGAAAAGAGAAAACATTCCAGATTATAAAGATACTATCACTGGTTGACTAGTGTTTGTGTTCCAAGTATGACTGGCTAGCTTCAAAATTTGATTTAGTAAAAAGGCATTTATCTGATATTTGATAAGAAACTAATTACTAATTGGGTATTTTAAGTCTATTTTGTTTTTACTTTGAGACGATGGACTTGCAAGCTTCCAAGGCCCACAGGCAAAAAGGGAAAAGTTTAATTCAGAATTTGATATGTCTTCCCTGCCTTGGTGTATTTTAGGAGGTGAAAGGAGTCTCTGCGGGCAGAGAGAGAATTAATCCTTTCTTACCCACCCAGTGAGAGTACCAAACCATCTGCACCACCAACGTTCAAACCCACTGTGGTCACACATCTCATTCCTCAGGCTTTATGCAGAAACCTCTCATTCATTCATCATTTGCCACTGCAGGCCCCGTGTGTTTCTTTCAATAAAATCCTGAGGTTTGATCCTTAGCATGCACCAATAAATATAATATCCAACCCCAAGGCCATTTTCATTATATTGTTGTTTTGTGTCCCTCATAGCAACAAGGTCAAGCCGTGGCATGATGGTAAGGTTTGTGTTCATTGGAAATTCAAAAATAACCCAACACCAGCCTCTGTTACATTAAAGTCTTACCCTAAATTACAGCTTTTTGTGGATGTTTAAAAAGTAGTAAACATTTTAACTTCCAGAGTCTGGGCTTTTCTCACAGCTTGTTTTGCAAGATAATCATGAAGTTTGAATGTTTGTATAGCCTTGTTAAAACTCACTGAGAAGGATTTGATGCTGACCTTGCTTTAAAGGAAGTTGTGCCAATACAATTCTTCTCTTTCTTGCCAACAGATTGATGAGAAGACTGATATCACTCATGTGCTGGACAGTAAATATGATGCTACCGCCAGCAGCCAGTTAGCTTACCATACAGATTGGGAATGGGAAAAACAGCTCTGTCTACAGGTTAAAAAAAATCAATGGATAAGCACACTAATAGAGAAGTTAAGTATACTGTAGATATGCTGATACTGATGCTGATGATCTAAACTATGAATACACATATGAGTAGTGGTGATGGAAATGTTGCTACAAGGTTAGCAATTGATCGCCAAAACAAAAACAGCAATGAATTTGTGAAATAATATCTGGGCAAACTGAAAACAAAAAACAGATTTTATACTTGGAGACATGACTAATGAATGACTAATGCAAATCCCTAGAGCTCCACGAACAGTCAGACACAAGACACAAGACCAAAAAACAAAATGATGAAATTTTGGCTGAACGCTCCTTGAAACTGAAACATTGCCAGTAGTGCCAGTAGTCCAATATGTGTCCCATACTATAAACAAGAAATAACAGGAAAACACCTAGTCACAGAAACATGTGCAGGGTTGTAACGATAAGCTCCTATCTCCTTAAACAAGTTGCCATAAGGCCAAACATCAGTGAGCAATTAAGGCCCAGTCTTTCTTTGATAACATCTCTAGTCATTATGACTTGGATAATTGTAGGTCTTGGCAGAATATTTCCCCTTGTGAAAATTTGGGTGTGTCTGAGGGCTTATCGCACCAGCCACGGAGGCTGGATTAAATCATGTTCTCTCTGTCTGGACAGCCTTCCAGGAATCCCGCTAGTAGCAGCCAGAGCCTGGGTGAAATGAATTACAGTGGGGCTAGATTGATTCAGAACTTTTTTCCCCAGGAGATGAAGCTTATATTAGTGCAACAACTGGGTCTAGTGCACATTGGAAAGCATGAAAGGTTCTTGAGAAATTTATTTAGCAAAGACGGCTATTTGGATAGCTAAAGAGCTGCACAGACAAATGAAGAGATGAAGTTCCACTTAATGTTATAGGTATAACTTCCTTCACCGCTTGCATAAAAATAGATTTTCTCTAAACTTGATTTCACTGAGGTTTTCAGACACTGCATGATCAAAACATATGACCACTGCTGTCAACTCAATCAGAGGCCAAAAGCTGTGAAATAAACAGTTCATTTTTATCTCCAGGGGGCTTATATCAGTGCCAACCTTTCTGTTTTCACCTCAACATTTATAAAGCAGGGTTTTCAAGCTATTTGAAATCCAGAAAATCTTAATAGCCAAGTGTTGCGGTTGCTGTGGTGCAGGGACCAGAATCAGAATGCCTGGAAATGTGGCGAGCTGAGAGGCTATTCAATACTCTCCAGTTTATTGTAGCTGCTCTGATCATTCACTTAGTAAAATGCCGCAAGTTAGGTCAGCAAGAAGAGCCATTACAAAGTGCTGACTGAGGCTATGGCTATGCTGATCAGTGTCAGACTACTCTGACAACATACCAAAGACCGTTTCCAATAAGAGAAGTAACTGAGGGAATTTTCGAAAGGACTTGCAACATGGATTTGAAAAGCAATAGAAACTTTAGCAGAGACTCACAAAGTACATGAGGGAAAACTGTAGACATGAAAATGGCCAACAGAAAGTTGAGTTGTGACATCTGGATATAAGCGAAGAAATTCATGTGTGTGGGAGCACATTGCATGTGTATGTTTGCCCCATTTGGAGATCTACTCCACCACTCAGCCCCACAGGAACCCTACATCCTGACATCTGAATGGATTAACTAGTCCCATACACAGCCACACTGTTAATTCATGCTTTCAACACCATGTCCCATATTTGGGAGATGAGTCTGATTGATGCTGTCTCCATCTGCCTCATCTCCGGAGATGGATGCTGGAGTTCATTCTGGGATAGGTGCCTCTCTTCCTATAACTGCTGTACAAAATTTGTCCCTCCGACAGCTGCAATGTGCACAGGCCTGCTCGATGAGAAAGATCTGGCTAAAGACACAGAGCCTGCTGGCACTGTGGCACAGAGAGCATGTATCGGATGGGGCTTTGGGAGAGTTCTGTGGATGGGGAGAGACATGTCTGTCTCATACTGTATGCTGAGTTCTCTGTGCTCCTTTGTTCCCTCTAGCCTAGCAGGAAGCCAAACACCCATGGGACTTGTTTGGCTTTGTATGTTGATAGAAACACACCAACTCTTCCAGGCCTGGCTTGGTTAATATTACTGTGTGTTTAGCTTCCTCACATTAAAAAATGCTATGCTGGAGCTCTGTTAAATTCTATAATGACATATGGTACCAAATTGAAAAATGCGTTTTCTTGCCTTTTCCAACATGCGCAGTAGAGAGTTCACCTAAGGACAAGGTGGCCTCCAAAGAGGATCTCAAGCCATGCTCTGGAAAGCTACATTCTCATCACAAGTGAAAATGCTCACCAGGGACTGGGGTCAGGGCAAAAGTCATTTGTGCCACCAGCTTGCAAGACAAACACGCCTGCAATACCGAAGAAAAGGGCCAGATAACCTGACCTCGTTCAAGCTCAACATCTGCCCAAGAAGGGATAAAAATCACAACTCCAGATACACATACAGGTCATATACCTGGTTTAGAATAGAGATGGAGGCCTACCCAGCAGACAGCAACACATACAACCTGTGTGAAATTACCCTGCACTTTACCCTCCTACTCTACTTTACCTTGGCTCCATGTCTGCAGACCTCTTCTACTTTTTTCAACGTTCTACTCTACTCTCTACTGGCAGCGGCCAAAATGGGAGATAAGAGGATGACTCTGGACACATCCTCTTTGAGTAGCAAAGCAGACTGCCAGGTGGTACACTAGGAAAACTTTCCCAGGCTGAATGTTTAGATACAAATTTTAGTCTTAAGGACACACATACAGTATCTGATCCAAGTCAAAGGCATAAAGAGTAATATGAGATGGAAAGCTACTGTGGGATTTCGGCTGCTCTTTTAATTTATTATCCTCTCAACTGAGTTATGAGAAATGTGTTGAGTGAATTTCCACTCGTGCCTTTCAACATTTATGATCATATTTTATTCAAGCTTTGCGTTTTTCTTATATTTGATAATCCAGATTCTTCAGTGATCATTATAACCAAGAACAGTGGCGATGAGAGTGAAACAGTTTTCTTTTTCTACAGGTGCTGATTTCACCTCAAAGGATTTTGACAGTGACTTCTGTCAGCACTGGCGGTGTGGTTTGTCTGCAGTGGGAGTGAAAGCAACTAGTGATCCACGATTAACATGGAGAACTCCCACTATGACCACAGTTTCCTCTGAGAAATGGCTGTATGGTTATGTTCAAAGTCTTGAGTCAACAAGCCACAAAACCACCAACACTATTAGTCACAGGCAAACAGTAGGGCCAATATAAGAATAATAGTTAATGCAGAGAAAGCAATATCATCTGCCTTAGCTGAATCAAGTCAGTGGCCTGATTTAAATGAAAGAAGGAGCCGTGTTTTTACGCACAGTACTACTGCCTGCCTGAGCATGGCCTTATGCATTAGTTTAGCATGTTTAAATGACACATGTAAATAACATAACTGCAAACTGTGTGTCAGTTAATCATTTAATCATCAGATCTATGTTTAAGCTCCTGAACAAAAACCTTGACAACTTGAGCTCTATGAAATATCATTGCATTGCTCTGTTTTCCAGGTAGCCGATGTAAGCTGAGTGTGATTATGTAACAGACAGCAGAGAGAGAGAGATGACCTTTGCATACATATCCTGTTCTGCCCTATTCTGTTTCCTGCAGAGGACTGATGTCAGAGAAAGGTGGGGAGCATTTAGTTGATATAAAGGATTCATAGGAGGGGGTGAATCCATCCTCTCAGCTGTAAGTGCAGTTTAGCCACAAGTGTTCACCATTGCCCCTGACCTTCATACTGGGAGCTGATGGACCAGCTGTGACCTACAGGATCTCATGCTGACAGGGACAAGCCTTTCACTGCTTCTGAGCATAGCGCTCACGGGAAACTTGGGGTTAAAGCGAAACAAATTTGTTCCACAGCACAGGTCAGAGGAGGAAACAGTTATTTGTTTGCCAGCTGCATATAGAATGTGCCTATTGTAAATTTTAGGGTTTTAATCCCACAGAACAAGTAGCTGGGACATTTAGGACAGACCTGAAAACGTCAGAGGAGAGGTAGAAGACAAGAATACCAGAAGAGGGAGTAACGTATAGAGTTATGCTCCCATTTCTCAAAATTTCCACTGAACAGGAGCCTTCTCTCATATGTTTTGTCAATCCCACTAAGACTTTATTCTGGGCTGTCATAAACTCATAAATGTGGTGGATTTGTTCAGTAGGACTATTCATACATGACTTTATTCTCTAAAATAACATTTCACATTGGAGGTGTGCCTGGAAAGGGCTGACAACATGTCTGTCATCACTAGATTTCATAAAAAAGAAATTTCAACTGAAAAAAATAAACTTTTGGAAAGATTGGCTACCATACATATGTCCAGTATATATGGTTACTCTCCACACACACTGCGGAAAATTGCACCATATTCAATAAAATCTTATAAACCTCCTAAAATCAACCACACATACTAAATCTTTCCTGTTTGGTGACTGCTGATGTGCACACAGTAGATTTTCATCATCAAGTATGAACATCAGAAGATCTGACTGACTTTAAACTCAACAGACACTTTCATTTGTTCTGTTCTTCCTTGTCTAAAAGAGCTCTTCGTCTCATTATTCTCTGCACTATTCCTTGTTCTTGGCAGCACCTAATGCGCTAAATCAGTAACAGGGTGCTTCTGACAAAAAGAGCCAGGCCTGCTCCAAGAAAGACATATACAATACTTCACACCTTCTTTAGCAGGGAGAAATAAATAGAGACTGGCTGTAGGGTGTCCTATTGTGTCCGCCCCACTCCTCTTCTTACTCCTTAATAGAGCCTTGGCACTAGTCTTGCTTACTCTCATTATTTGTGACCTCACATTTCTCGTGCTTTCCTGGCTTTGGAATATGTGGAACCTCAGCCTGATATATTAAACCAAGACTTGCATCCACCACTTCTCCAGAGGAACACTGTTCCACCCCTAAAAGATCATTCAGCGCTGAGAGTATGCAGAACATTTGCAACAGCTCACAAGGGCCCAGTGTTAAACGTGCATTACACAAGCACTCAAATAGCTTTCTACTACCAATGAAAGTACCAATGAAAGAGAGCCAACGATTCTCATAATTTCTTACTCATATTTAAAAGAAGAAATTTTTAAATTTTGGCATTCATTCATTCAATTCAGGAAAACAGTCATTGTATGGGCATTTGTGACTCAGAAACATTGTCTGCTTTTGACAACATTGAACCTGCATCTTAAGTTCTGTTGATTTAGCCCAGATCTGTGACTCAGGACACAAAAATGTTCTGCAAAACAAGAACAAAGAAAACATGCATAGCAATTGTGCATTCTACAAAGGTATTGATTAAGAAGATTTACAATGACTCCAAGATAATTGTTTTGGGAAGGAGGATGTATAAAAACATTTTTATGAACCAGCTGCCAAAACATTTAGTAGAGTTTCACTGAACTACCACAAACATGTGGATGGCTCAGCCATCTAATTCTATAACATCAGCAAAGGCACAGGATGACACAAGACCCTCACAATTAGCAAGAGGAGCACCATAAATGTCAGATGTAATTGAGAATGTTTAAGTGGTTTGGTGGAGAATAATTACCCAGATGACAAACTGGCTAAAAAGTGAATGATGACCTCAGTGCCCAAACAAATTTTGGCACTTCAACTGACTGTGAGCAGATTAGAAAAGCACTGGGCCTGAGTCCAAAATGGAGGACAACTTGACAAGATAGGTCTGAACCTGTAAGCAATAACAATCCATCAAAATATTCCCGGAAATGATTACTCTCTTTCAACATCCTTTATCAAGAAAATGGTTCTATCCATGGCAAAATAATTAATCAAACCAAAAGGTTATTTTCAACAACACTGGAACTAAAACAGTCAGACACTCAAGCCAAGAAACTATTAGGCCTGTCTGATTAGCAGTCTTTAGAGAGTTTGCTGAATGCACTGAAAGAGCTCTTCGTCTAAGCAATTATTTATTGGACATGTTATAGTCACGGTTATTCCAGCAACTATATAACAAACTGAAACAATCAAAGACTAAAGAAAATATCACTTTCCTGCTCTATTTTCAAAGCAAACAGAATGGGTTAATACTGTAAATCATGCTATATTTTCCGACATTTTACAGATTTACTTTCATACTTAGCAAGTGGTAGTTAAAGTGTACTTGCATTACTGAATATTTGTTTTACTTTGAGTGTATTAAAGATTTAACATATGAACCCAGGCATCTGGTCTGATTTATTGTTATGATAAACACAACCAGCGTTGAACAGGAGTGTAATGAACTACTGTTTGTTCAAGACTGTTTAAATAACATCTAATAGCATAGTGTGTCAATTCGTTTTCTGTGAGCCTGCCTCTATGACAGTAATGGTAGCAAAAACAAGTTTCTCTTGGTGAAAAACCACAAACTGAGACTATTAATATACAGTACATTCAACAAATAAAGTTTTTATATACTCTTAAACAGCAGCACTAGGCTGAAAGTCAAGGTTTTATTATCTATGCTGAAATAAAGATACAGGAGCAGATTACTGGCATCAGATCAAAATCTCTATTTGTGGTTGCTCTGTCAGTAGGAGTGTTAATATGGATCAAGAAAAATAAACTCTTCTAATTTTAGAAGTATCACACAAATTAAACGTGTTAGGTAGGTTTAATATAAAAACTAAAAACCTGAGAGTCTTAGCACCCCTGCATTTCAAACAGTGAAGTCAATTCATTTCAGCAAAATTTGCAATGGATTTTCTCACATGAGCAAAGAAAACCCATAATAAATGTTCCTCGTGTTCATTTGTGATTTGACCAAAAGCAGCTGGAACAATGGACAAACAAAGAAGCAGATTCAAAAATCGAGGAAGCTTTTAGCTGCAAGCAGCTTATTAGCTGTGTTGTTCCATCCACTTCAAATTAAGCCGACCATTTTGGCATATAAACTGCTCCTCAGAACAGGAATGGTTTCCAGACGGATACAAGATTTGATGATACATTAGCCTTTTGAATAAATTCTCAGCTGACAGTCAGTGGTAATTAACTGAAAACCTAAAAAGCTCTCTTACCTTAAATGTCTCTTTAATAAATTAACTGCAATTGTCATATAAAAACATTTTATATTTCTAAGGTAACTGACTGACACTAGCATGTTTAACTCTCAACATTCAGTAGTTTATCAAACTAGTTGTATGGGTGATACTTAAGATTCATCATTGCTATCTGATGTGATACTGTAGAGGTGATGGAAGGCTTCTCTGACCTATCCTTTTTCTGGCAAAGTGCTGAGGTTTTGCCAAAAAAGGATCTGACTATAATAAGAAGCACAGCTGCGTCACTTACACAGTGTGGCCAGGCTGTTTAGTGGTCACAGGTTGCTGGGTCTGAACCTTGGTGGTGTCAGTGCCCTGCTTTTCTGAGGGCCTTCTCCGTGGTTGGTCTTTCTGGAAAGGGTTGGTGCCAGGTTGGATGCGCCGCAGGGAGCCTCCGTCACGGATGTACACCTGCTCTGGGGCCACCTCCTCACAGCGGGGGCCCTGAAAGCCTGAGCGACACACACAAGTATGTGGCCGGCTGCAGGAGCCACGGTTCTGGCAGGGGGGCTGGCAGTCAGCTGAAGAGAGAGCACAGATGGAGATCAAGTCTTCAGAAGGTCATGACATGCATGTAGCCCCCTTGTATGAAGGAGCAGTAGCAGATATGGCTCTCTGTCATCTTAACACCAGACCTCACTTTAAATTGATTCAATCAAAAGGCTTTAGTTACACTTCTTTCTTTGGCCATTTAATTCAGCAGAGAGCCTGGAGGGACTGTCATGTTCAATTTCAAAAGAATTTTTCACTGATGTGTTTAGTCTAAATGTATATGATCACTTATTTTAAATCCATATCTAATTTCTTGCTGACGTAAAGCTTCTCCAGGTTTATGGCTCAGTTTTGTGCTGCCAGCATTTATATACAGAGAGGTTTCCTTTTGTCACTGATCTACAATTATACGAGTGTTTCATTGTAACACAGGCAGCTTAAAAAGGCAATAAAAGTAAGAGGGCATAAAAAAATGAGCAAATGGGAAAAACAGGTTACTGAAGGCCAACTGCAAATAGCTAACACTTAATCAAAGAAATGGCCTGCAGGGCTGCATCCCTTTAACTAAATCCGAGGGGGCTTACTGTACTTAAAAGATGAATGGGTGCATAATATTTTTCAATTGTCTGCAAATACACAGTGCTGAGGTCATTTCATGCACATGGAAAAATAATCTTCTGTCACTCTACCAGCCACCACACATCCTCCTATCACACTTGAGTTACTTGAAGTACTGAAAGACCTATGGCACGCAACTGAAAGTAAAGAAGCTCTCAATCTTGTGACACAAATGTATGCTGTAGACGGCACTTCAGAATTTATGACATTGTTCTCAAACACTAAATCAGGCCACTGGTTCGTCGTGGCTAAAGCAAACAGCAGCGCTCTGTCAACAGGACTATGGAATGCTATTGACACAGATGCTGTGGACACTGTTAGATTGCAGGCAAGAACATTTCCACAGTTCTTGGCAGTGAGGAGTGCTGGCAGTCGAAAAGGACCCCACTGGGTGTGAACAGTGCTCTACCTGCTGCACACTTCCTGTTATTGCGATACAACTCAGAGTCTAGGGCCATTCTATATTTCTTTTAGACTTGAGTGAAAGCACAGCTCACACTGAAGGGACAGAAGGAAACATGACAGCAGTGTATAATAACTACAGCAATAGGTTCCCACACAGAGATTTCTACTTTGGTTTTACCAGATCATCAGGTCAGCTTGTGGTATAATCATAAAAAATTACAAATTGAGGATTAAGCCTCATACAATTGCCACTTTATTCTCCTCTAGCTTCAGCTAATTTTATATAGACCACTGAAGCATTTAGCTTTAATTAATTCTGATGAAGCATACACATTTAGAGAATTGTGGCTGTGGAATAGTATTACTTAGTATGTGATCTGAATTTTCCATCAATGGATAAAATAGGAATTGCCTGAGCTCTGTTTGGCATGGAATTAAATACATCATCTAACTAAAGTAGGAGTTGGCTGAGCGCCACTACCTTGTCCGGAGTCTGTTTAACCTCATATTTGGCGATGAAGCGGTGGATCAAATAAACCACAGATTCCAAGGACATTATGCTACAGATGGAGAACTCTGTAATGTGTGAAAGTGCATTCTTCAAATAAACTGTTTAAATTAAAATGAGAACCTGTGTGGGGCACAAAAAACAACCCAATAAATAGAGTTTCACGGATGGCTTACAATGGGATATGTGTTCAGTCGTGTGATGTGTGACCCGTTTTCAACTGTGAGGCACAGAATTGATACCAGGAAAACATGTCGCCTGTGCTGACAATACAGTGGACAGGTCAGTGACTCTGGGGCTGACATGTGCCCCACATGAAGCCTTGCGTGGCTGCAGCATGCAGTGTCATTGCCTATCTGTGTTGTCTCTGGGCCCTGCCTCTGGACTGTTGAACACATTGTCACAGTAATTGCTGTCGTGCAGATTTGTCTTGCACATCATTAAAACTAATTGCCTCACATTCCATCCATTTCACAAATATGTGCAGCAATTGTTACTTTGCAAGAGTAATAATAAAATAACAATCCATCGGAAATAAAAGAGGAGAAATGGCTAACAT
Organism: Ctenopoma kingsleyae; assembly: GCA_032353495.1. Classification (NCBI taxonomy): domain Eukaryota; kingdom Metazoa; phylum Chordata; class Actinopteri; order Anabantiformes; family Anabantidae; genus Ctenopoma; species Ctenopoma kingsleyae. The sequence goes on along the minus strand of JAUBNQ010000004.1, from coordinate 11,523,956 downwards.
TCCTGGCGTTGACACTTAAGCCTTAATTATGACTGAGACAGAGTGGCCAAGCTATGAAAGATTGTGTCCAGATTCAGTCATCTGAAAAGAGGAGACTGTTAGACTGTTGTTTGCAGCTTTGAACCTTCAAAACAAATCCAGTCAAATCAGTAATAAAAACACATGATTAATCTTTGAGTTTAGCTATCTTCAACAATATACTTCCAATTCTATCAAACTTAAGCCATATAATGATGCAAAATGTATTTATTTGGGGGTTAAACAAAAAGTTTTCCAACAATATAAGCTTTCTATTGTCAAAGTTCTTAGTTGAATTTAAGTAGATCACATACAGTAGTAATTCTGTACCTCAAGTTAAAGTTATCCTGGAATCTTTATTACGGTAAAAATTGTCTATAATTTCTCCAGTGGGTTACAGTTACCTATTTTAAGCTAAGGTCTAAAGGTGCCTCTATAGCCAAAGAAAATTCCAACTTCCACTGTACTCTCATTTCAACCCTAGCACTCGTTTCCAGGCCATTACAATACTCTAGAGATTTGCCTTCCTCTTTCTCTGACTCATAGTAATACAACCCATCAAATCTTTACAGTCCTCTCATTCAGTGAGAACCACTGTGAAAACAATATCTGACATAACTCAAATGTAGATAAATCTCCTCACTTTACACAGATCACTGGGCACTACCAGAGGTAACATGTCATTTCTGAAAATAATATTGATAATGAAAGCTTAATAGCAATAATCTTGAGAAGAGCTCTCTACATTCTGAGGACATTATGTGCCATTATGGGATTTAGAGGCTGGAAGCTGCTCCAGAGATTAGAATTTAGTAGAATTTGACAAAAGGCTTGACTAAAGGTCCTTTCAACCCCTAAAAATGAGAGACAGGAAGTTAGGAAATAAGAATGAAAGGTAAAATGTCATGAGAAATTATGGTTACCTCAACATACCCCTGACCATTTTTTAATTTTTTTTAAGTGGATAAAGTGAGACTAACTCTAATGTTAATACTGTGAATATGAAAAAAAAAAAACCCTGAATATACAATTTAAATAAGGTTTTAAAAATTTGCTGCAATTTTCCAACAAACCAAACAATTGTAAAACTCAGAGCATGTTGTTAGGATTCACCACAGAACATGACAGATCTCATAAATAGGTCAAGTGTTTAAGATTGGAGCCAGCAGGGAGGGGCGGGCTTAAAAATCTGCCTCTCATCCAGACTCACTATCCACTGAAGAAGTAAGAATTGGTCTATTGAGCAGTTAATACAATTACTTCTCAATGTTAATCATTTCAAGTGAGTGTTAATCTCTTTACAACATGTGATTTCCACATGGTTACCAGTGCAAGTGGTATCATTTCAGGTTTGCCAAATGCTAACTTTGCTGTCTAGAATCAGACTCCTGTTACTGTAACGCTACATACAGTACTTTCATTAAAAGAATCAAATATCTCTCTTGTTCTAATCAGATGCAGAAGAGAGGGAGCCTGACACTATGTGACTAATCCTTTATTTTGTCTCTGTGGTTATTCTTACAAGGATAACATTTCACCAAATTAAGGTGCCTCTGTCATAATTTTTTCAGTGCACAGTGCCGTGTTTTTTGGTCCAATTCAGTAGTTGGAGTTTTTATTCTCCTAACCAACCTCAACTCTTTCGAGGGATTTTATTAACCTACATCTGACCCATAACACTGTGTACATTATTGCTATACTGAGCATCTACCACACCTCTCAAACACCCACATTCAGCTTCTGACGACCCACATGATGGAGAGCTCTGTGGAGGATATCTGGATTTGGGTGTATGTGTCCACAACTCGTAAGAGATTGTGTGAGACGTGGTGTTCACCAAAAACCCACAAAACCCCATCCTCTTGAGGGATCCTACCCAAACAACTTCCATATGGTCTTTAAGCAGGAGGGTGCTATGATATATGGTTAGCTATGGGCTGCCCTAACAACACTGTGGCCTCTGTGAGCGTTTGTGTGACTCAAGCAGAGTGGTGTTTGTTGTTAATGTTTCTCTGTAAGTGTCAATCAAGTCCGGTCTTGCTTTCCAGGCTTACTGCTTAGAGCACATGTGTTTTCTTGTGTTATTGAAGAATACTGTTCCCTTCATTATTTCCTTTTTATCAACAGCTCACAAACGAAGACATACAAATAAACAAAAAATTAATTCTGCAGGAAAACAGGTCCAGATGCTGAATAGTACCTCATTTTCAGCACTATGGTAGCAATTAGAAAAACATGTGGTACAGGAGGCCAAAACAACACCCAACTGCAACCTACAAAGACACACACCAGCTGGAGTGGAGAAAACAGTACTAGTGGTTTGGGGACAAAATCTAAGAGTGAGTTAAAGTCTATGTTAATAATGGGGTTTGGGATGATGGGGTGTGTATTGATTACAGGATCTGTCTAATGGGCCATAACTCTCTACAGGGCCTGCAAAGGGAGTGTTATGCCCCTGAACTGTGAACTGTGCAACCCCTACAAATCCACATGCAGGGACATATAAAGCAGAGGAGGACTCTGTGGCATCTTAAATACCTCCTCCTGTTCTTGTAAAACAGAGACCGCTGCTCTGGGGACTTGGTTCTCATCAGTGTTTGTGTTTTTTTTAGCCTTTGGGAAAACCAAGCTTCTAGCCCTTTATCTCTTGTAATTGCCACAGTGCTGCAGAATAATTGCAAATGTAGGATTTCATTAATTTAATATTAGTCTTGCATATCATAAATGTCATTTTTATAGTATAAACTAGAAAGTAAGCTCTCAACTCTGAAGCTGCCTCAGGAATGCTGTGTATTAAAAACTGCATGTTTTCCACAGGATATAAATGCATCATATTTATAGTAACCACTAAAACAGAACACATTTATAATAATAATAAATTTTTATAAACTATTGATACAGCACTTCGACATACAACATGCAGTAAAAATACAACTATAAAAAACAGTGGTTCATATACAAAAATATAAATATCAAAAAATGAAAAAATAAAATAAAATAAATAAAAAGTTAGTTCATAAACATACAAAGATCCAGACAACCTCAGATCCTCTGGAAGTGCATTCCATAACTGTGAGGCTCAAACAGCAAAAGCATAATGTCCTTTTGTTGCAACATGCGATCTGGGAATAGTCAGTAAGCTCAAGTCAGAGGAATGTAGGAAGTATTTTAGCACATATAGTATCATTAAGTATTTAATATAAATTGGTGCAAGACCACGTAGGGCTTTAAAACAACTAATATAACTAAATTTGACTGGTGACCATAGAGAAAGTGTTATGTGGTCTCTTTTATTTGAATAAGTCAGTAATTCAGCAGCTGCAGCTGCATTTTAAACTAGTTGGAGACATGTAATAGACTTTGTGGTAAGCTACAAGTAAATGGTATTACAGTAGTCTAAACAAGAGAAAATAAGGGCATAAATTGTTTTCTCAAGGTCTGAGTGGGAGAGGAAAGCTTTAATCTTATTTATATTCCTGAGATATACAAAACAGAACTGAACTGTCTTGGTCATTTGTTGTTCATTGCACAACATGGGAGTCCAAGATAACACCCAAATTCCATGCTGAACGCCTAATGTTACTGTTTAAGATATGTATTCAATATGTATCGTCGAAAAGTCGTCGTAGGGAATCTTTCAGTGGGACATAAAGCCAGGTGTCATCAGTTTAACACTGAAAATATATGATGTGTTTACATTTGATTTATTCTAATAGAAGCATGTAAATAGAAAATAACAGAGGGCCAAGAACTGAGCCCTAATGGGTGCCAGCAGAATTCAACGACAGTTACAGAAAAAGATCGTTGACTAAGGTATAAATAAAACCAAGTCAGGACAGTATTCCTAGCTCCAGCCCCATTTTCTAGACAATCTAAAAGTAGACTATGAACAAATCCAGCATTTAATTCAACCTCATATCAGCTAGATAAAGATAGTGAACCTACATTATTTGGTACTGTTTTGTAGATAAGAAAACGGTATGTCCATGAAACTGCGCTTGAAACTACACACAAAAACAACCAGCACTAAATTTGGGTTAAAATTATTAAAATAACTCCATTATAATCAGCTCAATAATTAATGTAAAAATGGTGAAAACCGTATCTACTCTCTTTCACTGAATCCAACCAATCATTGATATGTGCACACAAGATTACCATAAAAATGTTAACAGCTAAGGTGCAATTGGGGCATGATGGAATCAGAGAAACATGCTACATGTTATATTTTTATGTTTGGAAAAATAGGAAGAGACTATTTATGATGGGAAGCAAGAGGAAGACTTTCTGCATGAGGAGTTATTTTTGAGTTGGGACGGGGGCCCTGAGGGGCACAGCAGGCCAAAGAAAGCTGGAAGGCAATCAAAAAGAAACTCCTCTCTACCGTATTTCACTCTGTCAATCACCAACTGCTTAAGACACTGAAAACAACTTTATTGCTCCATGTGAATGACGCACCTTTCATCTACACCCTCTAAGACAGCAACAGGTTTAAATCAGGAGCCATCTGTGGGCTTTTTTGAGGGTCATGCTCTCAGTGTTGGCTGTACTTGCAGCATGTTGCCATATGTACCACATGCTTTCGGCAAAACATTGTGATATAAAGTGTGGCAAACGAATCTACTGTATGAAGCTGCAATTTAGGGAGCTTAGGTAAAATGTAAAGCCAGTTCTTGTCTATGCTGCAGAGAGTACCCGGCCACAGGTATCCTACAATATATTGTCCCATACATTAACTTTGAGTATTGTCGTCCATGCCATTGATCCACCCACTAAAACAGCTATATGAACTACAGAATTCAAACCAAGATAACATCACTGGTATAGCAACCGTGTCAGTATGAGCTACATCATCACCTATTATTTCTTTTTAGCCATGCAGGCAGGACTCTCAGGCTTTGTGATTTAACTATTATGAAATTTTACCATCCTCAGCCAACCAACATTGATCTCTGGCACATGAAATGTGGAGCGCTGCTGCCCAGGTCCCTAGGGTTAGGGGACTAATCCACTGCTTCATTTTAGACTTCAGTGATGGATGTGCTGTGTTTCTTCTTTCTTACAAGTGTTAGTGGGGAAAGGGAAGGCTTTTCCTGCAGCTTGTCTTGCAGAATTTGGTGACAAACCAATCAAACAGCATCCTTTTAGGTTGACATTTCATCAGTGGTGCTTACTGCAAGTTCCTGCGGTGGAATCTGACGGTCATGTCAGATGCCCTCTTTCACCACCCTTTTAAACCCATTGAGGGAGCATGTTGGAAATTTCTCTCTATTAAGACTCCCCCCTGCTTTTAGCTCTAACCACATCTAAGGATGTGAGTGATTTACAAACACTGTCGAACCGCCCTGTGGTGTGCTCCATGACCCGCTAAGGTGTGTCAGCGACCTGATCTTTTATTTTGCCTAAATTAGAGGATTCGTCTTACATGTATCACACTGTGGAGGTTTTGGCTTACCACTCGGGTCAGTTTGATCATCATGTCCTGGGTCGCTTTTACAGCTTTGGGAGAACTCAGTGTCACTGGAGCTTTAAATGACTCTGTTATCAAAGAACCAAGGATTACATTAAGTCACCTACATTTTTAGTGGCATACTGAAACTATTAGGTGGATTTCATGGATTTGCATGAAATCTGATAAATCTGATGGATTAAAGTTCCCTCTTCCCGCCTCCCCTATCTTTATGCCCCCCTCAGGATAACTGGCAATTAATTGTGGATCCCAAAACCTTTTATTTAGTGCCATCAACTAATACTTACCACACTACCTAGTTTGTCCAGTACTGCAGTAGGTTTATGATGCAACACCTATAAAATTAATTACATTATCAGCCTCAGCTGTACTTTGGTTGTGTTAATTATCAAATGTTGCTGAATGGAACATGGTGAACACCTGCTATTACACCTCATGGTGTGGGTGCTACCTGGAAACCTATCCAAGACTCCACTTACAGCCAGGCTTGAATCAAAGCCACAATCAAGAGTGCACAGATAACAGTGAGGCCTCTGACAGCAGATACAAAGGTGAAGAAACACACTTTAAATCTTATTTCAAATGACACAGACTTGAAAAGTTGCTGTTATATTGTTTTTCAAGAAATGTTGTAAACCAAAACGTCAAAACAGTAATTCTACACTGATACAGAAGACAACTAATTGAGGGTTACTATGTTTATCCTAAAACATGTCAGCAATTCAATCTTTCATCCTAATTCCAATGCTAAGTAACTTACTATTTTGCAAACAGATTTCTGTTACCACATACAAACAAATGGTACACACTTTACTGAAACAACACACTTGTTTTCTGTTTGAGCAATTACTGTTTGGCCAGGAGTATAACATTCCCACAGCTTTCTATTACCGTAATATCCTATTAATTATGTTGTTGATCTGGCTGTTAGTTAGTTAGTTTGTTTGTTTAAAATCAGTTTTCGATGAAAACAAGGACAAGACTTTGTTCATTGATTTGCATTAAGGCTGAAGACATTTTAAAATTTCAATCAACCATCTGCAGTGTTCAGCACAACATTTAATTAATGTTTGTGTCAAGACATGTTGACTGTTGACAGACAGACTTGTCTATGTCAGACAGGATTGTTGCTGAGCTGTGTCTGAGCATGGCTACAATATGGCCTTCCTCTGCTCTTTGTCTAAACAGCAATCTGTTGCATGACCAGATGTGACTCTCAACACAGTGGGTCTAGGTCCTGAAACAAGATGGTGCATTCATTTCAATGGGAAAACGAGAATAAATTACCGAAAAGCTCACTTCTGGGCCCTGTTCTTCATACATCACTAAACAGATCCAGGATCGTTCTAAACCTGGATAAGGTTATCTGGTTATGTTGGTTCTTCAAACCCACTTGATCAGTAAATTAGAAAAGCTGGATTGAATCATCTGGGATAACTCTTGTGGTTGTTCACCACACATGTCGACACAGCATATTGACACTGGAAATCATTATCAGCAGGTTTCCCATCAGCTATGTCCTAATAATGAGAGAGTGAGTGAGAGGGAAAGAGATAGAGCTTTTTTTCACCTTAACTGTGAAGAATTTAAAGATGTAACTCGGCAAACACAGCAAAAACGGGGAAAGATGTGTGTATGTCAAATAAAATGTGAATCCTTCCTGGCGCCACAGCTGCATGTCGACCAAATTGCCAATGAATCAGTTGTAGGTTATAATCTGTGAACTATTTATATTTAGCACAATACAGGGTCCTGGTCTCACTTCGCCAGACAACCACAACATATACACATACCTTTGGTTCTTCGCCACCATTAACAAAATCAATAATGGTTAGGTATAACCTGTTAAAAAAAAGTTTTATCTCTAGTTACCGCAGTTAACTTGACCAGAGGAGAAATAAACATATGTTCTGTTCTCCTTAATGGATCAGAGCTTTCTATCACACAGTACTCCACACTGCATTTCTTCAGAGTGCAGGACAACAAGCTCCAACCAGACTCACAGAGTCTCAGACGTAAACTTTTTTATGAACACATTTCTAAAGACATGTAGGTGTACTCCCTGGACACCTAGAGATCCAATTCCTGTCATATATTTGCTCTTAGCTCAACCCAATTGAACAAAAGAGGTACTGTTAGGAAGCCATAACTCTAGACACCCAATTCAGTCTCACAGGTGAGGCCTGCAGCTGACACTTTTAATATTAGACGCTACTTCAATCCTTTCAAGGAGAATTTCCTAGACACAGCTCAGCCACAATATGCTTTTACTGTTCCCAGCCCACAGGTTTGTTCCTTTTCTTTCCCCCACTGTGAACATGTTTTCTCATGCTGCCATCTCCTCATAAAGCAGCCAGCGTCTCAGGCGGGGACAGAATAAAGATAGCCTGAACTTGTTTTCCTCCAGGGAGGTCTTATACATGGGCTTCCAGTCGCAGCTCAAGTCTGGGGCTTTTGTGTTGGCACCTTGCCGGCCGTGGGGCTTCACTCAGCTGATGATAGCAGAGCCTCCACTCTAACCTGGGTGAGAGCCAAACTGTAAGAGGGTCCAGATGGTTGGACAAACCCCTGGCTTGTTCAGATGCACTGCCTCGTTTAACATACTGTAGGTGTGTTAGACTGGACCTGTTTCTGGAAGATTATAAGTATTTACTCTTTTATTTAGGGAACTGCAGTTCCATGTAAGATGTAATTTACACCTTAGTAAGAGTGACTTCAGCTGGGACTTAGAAAAAATAGATGGCAGCATTGCACTGGCCAGGAGGGAAGGAGATCTAATTAGGAGGCTGCTGAGCCCAATCAGCTTGTTGAGAAGTCGACTGGCTGAAATGTGTGTGAAATATGTGTGCATGTGTGTGTGAGGGAGATAATTAGCAGAGAAGAAACAGAGAAAACAATAAACATGTCAAAAGAAGTATAGCTAACTGCTACTTACGTAGATACATTCTTTAGATAGACATATTCCTGCGTTAGTGAAGAAATTGCTTGCTGTGGGTTTCACTTAACTACTTGTAAAATTCAAATATAAACTTTTCTATGAAAAAAACTCCAATCCCAACCTGTCATTTCAGCCTGCAGAAAACAACGGTGCTCATAAACATGAAATTGACACATGACATGGAAAGACTAAGAGTATTTTAGGCTTGGCCTCTTTATCAACAATAGGTCAACAAGATGACATTTTGCTATGACAGTTTACAAAAAAAAGTGCTTGATTACTCATTAATTCTGTCTCCACTTTTTATTCTACCTAATTATTCAGCTGTTACAATCCCATTTTACCTGTAATTAAGGGTTTAAAAGATATCCAAGAGATGAGTACTGCTAATTTCCATGCAAGGATCTTACATGAAAAGAAATGGCACACACTACATGAACTTGATCCTAACACGGTAGGAAAACTTTCAGCCGGACATTTGTTCTATTATTTTTCAGCTTCTCGTAAAGCCTCTATGTCTGAGAGGTTTACTCACTCAAAAAGATCTAATATACTTAATGTATGTCAGTGTACTTGTCTGCCAATTCACAAACATGTAAGTCCTTGGTTGCCAAGCAATAAAAGAGTAGCTCTTAGCAGCTCAATGAAAGGATTTTGAAATAAAAGCAGATTACATTTATTTAAAATTTAAGTAGGAATTTGTTTTTGTTTTTTTGTTTGATTTTTTTTTACTTACGTTTTATGCAGCGATTTGTACCTGTCGCCAAAGCCCAACCAGAGCAGCACTGCTGACCTCCACAGACATTGGGTCTATACAAAAGAAGACATATACAAAAAAACACTGTGAAGTAAGACACTGTCAGCACTGTTGCAAGTACACATTAATATTCTACACAGAGCCTTTTAATAATCCATAGAGCAATGATAGTGAGGGTGGAAGGCCTCAGACCTTTGCATGACAAACTGATTGCAAAAGCTGTTTCAAATCAGTGTAATGTGGCCAGTCTATTGATATGAAAATTGTTGAGATTACACTATAATTGCATTTCATTTGATAAAAATTTCAGGGCAAGTCACGAAACTCTATCTTAGTCCTGACCCACAAGTCCTGATGTCTGTTACGCGAGAGTCCAGAGCGAAAACAAATACAGAGTTATCTGAGCCTTGAAGGGATTATGCGAGGCACACGGGACATGAAAAGCACCCTGCATCTTCTATAAATCACTGAGCAAATGAGAAATGACATGTCTTAAACAGTTATAACTGGATTCTTTGCACTCTTTAATCCGCACTTGCAGTGGAGGCCAATTTTGCAGTGAGATGGATCAAAAGGCACCAGACCGCTAGAGCAACTTCAGGGCAACAGTCAATGTGCTGGCATGGATCTGTGCCCCATCATCTTTTCACAAGATATTACAGTAAGTGGATGTCTGACTCATGGTGATTTGAGAAGATAACATGGATTGACTCATTGACCTCAGTCGTATTGCGCTTATTACATACTTTCAGCATTACTGAGGCGTCACAGGAATAACATGCAGTTCTTTAGGTCCTCTAGCAGGATTAACTTTATCATAAATCAAGCACATCAGGCCAGGCCCGTGCAAAGGCATCAGTCATCACATTCAAATTCCATCGGGGGACAGATATGTGTAATAGAAAACTTCAGACAACAGAATTAGTATCATGCCCCAGGTTAAAATACAGAACACCCTGTTCACACCTTGTTATATATATTTTTAAAATCCCAACATGATGAGGTGGAGTGTTATTTCACCATAGAGCTATCTGGATCAGTCAAACATGTGACAGGTGCACTGAAAACAGAAGGGGACTCAAACTAAGTCAATGCGAATGTAAAGGAGAGTTAAGTGAACCCAGACCTGCCAGTGCCGCGGGGTACAGTAAATGAGTAAGCTGAGTGGGAATTCCAAAAGGAAATGTGTCATGAAAACACTTTGTCATACAAGCAGCAGATGATTCATCTAAAGTTAATGAATTAAAGTGTTAAAATCACCATACAGGCTACTATAATGTAATGTAATGTTCCTGCAAAGAACCCTATTCATTCAACACTGAAATAGTTGGGTTTTTTTTGACAATGTCAAGTATTTGCCCTGTGCTGCAGTAAAGCATGCTTTAAATACAGGGCACCTCATTTCAACCATGCATCAGTGCAGTGGCAGATATATTGAAAAATGCTGTTTTTAATAGGCGATTGATCAGAGCTTATTCTGTATATACTGTATATGTATCCCTGTTTCCCTTGGTATTAAGGATTGGGTGTTGTCAGGGTCCTGCACCAGTAAGCCATCTTTAAAGATTAATAAAGATTAATCAGGATGGCAAAACAATTCACTGGTAATTCAGTGTCCTTGCAAATAGGCCATTTTATGGGTTTTATGGTCCTGTAAAAAAAGACATATTTTATTCAGATTTCACTGTCTGCAACTCAAGGTGAGACATTTAAATCCTTTTCTGATTATTATATAAACACTCTCCCCTCCAGCATGTATCATGCTTTGTCACTATGAAACAAACAGGACTGGTTGCAGGGTTCATTTAACAAAAAGAAAAGAACTCTGTTATGGAAACAACACAAACTCCTGTTTAGAGTTTAACAGAGACAAAAATAAGGATTTGCAGCACTGAAAGAGGGCCTTCAGAAACAGGTGTTTCTGATCATTAAATGAATTTCCACATGTTCACCAGCAAATGCTCCGGTTGAGCGATTACAATGCATGGCCACAGGCAACATTACAAAACTGGTGCACACATTGAAGTAGTCTGCAGCCACTCTCCTACTACAAATTAAATATACCGTAATGTGCAGTAACAGAAGAAATTAGTGATAATGAAATACAGTCCAAATATTCATACGCATTTGCTGTTCATTACAAGCTTCCACTATCAGCCCAGTAATCAGCATCAGCAATCAGTGTTTAACCTTGGCTATTATTACATGTCCTGCCGTGACCCTGATGACAAAATCCATACATTACAGTGAAGTTATGTAGCTAGGACAGGCTACAGCTCTTTCCTCTGTAATGGATGACAGTTGCATTTAAAATATCCAAGTACGCTGTGCTGGTATGGAGCAGTTATAGCGGACTGCAGAGGACTTCTCTGTCATTCTTACCCAACAAGTCTCCTTGTGCTAGCAGAACTGGGTTTGCTGCTCTGCCTGCGGTTCACTCTGGTTCTGTGTTGCTGGCTGGATGATTGCCTGGCGGCGCGCAGCGCAACATCCCTCGGCGCCGAGGCATGGTCTTCACGGGAGGCGCCTGCAGCATGCGCAGGTCTGGGTATGTGCCTGTCATCCCCATAAGATGATGTGCCCCTAGGCAGGCGAACCAACGTCCTAGACCTGAAGGTCTCACGAGAGGTTTTCAGCGGAATGGAGGATGCGCCATCCTCCGCTCGCCTGGGCGAATGACCTTTATTCATCACCCTGGACTGCTGTTGGTCCAGGACGCCTCGGTCTGTCACAGCAGCCTCTTTCCTCCCACCTGCTGTGGCCTGGTGACTGTCACCAACTCGCACCAGTGAAACAGTCAAAACCATTAGAACAGCGAATCCTGCACGGTTCATTTTGGACACAGAAAGTTTTGAAACTACCGCGGAAAAAGGGCAGATCGCGTTACAATTTTATCGAGAGCCAGTAGAATACGAGCTATTAAAAAAAATCCGCGATTAGGTGACTTCAGCAAGACGGCATCGTCTCCCAAGAATGCAAAAATCCTGGATACCTCTTCATAATGCCCAGGTAAGACTTACGCAGAATGCCTTCAGGTTATCTAATCCTCACATGTACAGTCCAAAAGTGAGAAACTCAGTGAGCTTGTCTCCTTGCAGCGTTTAAAGTATTTTAAGCAGACGTCATTCCAAATATTTTAGTTTATGTTAAGAAAAGAGACGCAAACAGAGCGCAGCGCGTTGACTGCTGAAACTTGTTGAAACTCCAAGTGAAAGAGTTTGAATCGTGCTCCCATGAATATCACCACCTTCTTGGATCTGAAGTCACCGGGAATTTTTGTAGGGATTGCATGCGCTTTGCAAGAAGAAACTCCCCCTTGTCGACTGTATTGTTGCTTCCACTCACTGCACCGCTCGGTCCATGTGCCCACACGCACTTTCTCTGCCAAGTTACATCATGTTACTGTGTGCCTTTTAATGTAATTCCTCTGAACAGGAGAATGTAAGTGGATGCAGTTGTATTAATCATTAACCTATCTTCAGTTTAAATTGAAATTCATATGCTACCACAATGACAAACATTCACAATGTTTTTCTTGAAGACTCAGCAGCACTTTTGCTGAATTATTTAATTGATTTACTATGATGACCACTGGAATTTACTGAGTGTGGGCATCTTATCACAGCGTAATGCACTTTGAATCCAGGATAATTTATACTGTAGGTCACAACAAGTAAAACATAGGCCTACATTCTGTGCAAAAGCATAGGCATCAAAGACTTGCTTTGATCAGTAGTAAAAAGGTATGGGACATTCAAAGTTAAACTTAAACTGAAATCTTGCAAAACTGGTCAAGTTATGTAACAAATCCCATTTATCTCCCCCTCTCATCCATGCTGCATCAACACTTTCCCTCCGACTGTCTCCCGACTGTTGGAAACAACACATTTCTCGCTTCCCATAGGATCTTGAACAACCCAGAGAGAGTTGGCTCCCTCTCCTCATTTAAGCCACAAAGATGCACGGCTGTCTCTCTCTCTCTCTCTCATGAGTGGTCCCGGAGCACCATTACCACTCACTGGACCGCCATCCAAAACACACAGCAGCAGAGGGGAAGTCTAGTAGTCTGCCTAGTTATTCTCCTTCCCGCCACAGCTGAGATATACAAACTTCTGAGAAGTTCAATTTCTCACTGAAAAGAAAAAACAGAAAATAGTTTCTGTATGATCACTTCAAAAGTTAGAGCACCCTTCGTCAACCAGACTCTTTCCTCATCTTTTCTGTTGGCTCTCAAGGCAAACTTGTGCTGAACACTACATCTGATTAAAGCTCATCTTCTATATGAGAATCTAATTGTCCTGCAGAACAAATCCATTAAGTGCCTGTACGTAGACTGTATTAAGAACTGCAACTGTAATGTTGCTGGATCAGCCTCAGTAGATGTCTTCATCTGTCTCTGTATCATTGTATAAGCATCACATTATATATACATCCAATATACAGAGCAGTGGTTCCAGACTTTTTTTGTCAGTACCACAGCCAGATGAACTCAGGTACACTTTA